>BTHU01000016.1:95829703-96317203 GCA_036184795.1 Tokudaia tokunoshimensis
CTTAAAAATTAGCAACAAGGTTTGTGAATAAAATTAAAAACCGTAGAAGAACAATTTATAAATATTTTAGAAAGCTCAGCAAACTGATTAAACTTCATGCTAAGTCATTATTGCTGGACATTTCTAACTTGCTTTATGCATCAGGAGAAAAGATTTACAACAATCTGTGCAAATGGTTTCCTTTTTCTTAGAATCTTAAGATAGAATTGAAACAGTACACAGCTTCATAGAGGGTTTTATTTGTCACTGGGGCTGGTAGTTAAGGATATGATTAAATCTATTTCATCTTCCAGATAATGAGCCTAAGGAAGAATTTATTTAAAAAACAGTGCTGGGCTTGGTATATAGGCAGTCACTGGTTGAAAGTCACAGTGTTGGCTTAAGCTTCCAGTACAAGAATTTTGAATATTTGTTCCTGAGAAGGTGTAACTTTTGTGCAGACAAGTCTTTGAAAACAAACAAAAAGGGTCTTTGTTCCATTTTATATTCATTAGTTATGCAACCTGTCCTCTGCTTTGATATGTAGGCTTTGATTCTTTGGTGATTTTTACCTAAGTAGTGGAGAAAATGTCTGCCTCTGAAGTTTGGAGATGGCAGACTTTACCACATAAAACACATTTTACATGCTTGCTTGTCGTGCCCATGAATGAAGAATGAGCTCTCATGGCATTGAGTTTGAAACATCTACCAGATCGTCAGAAGGCTAATTTACTTCTCTTCCTCTTGCCTATGGAAATGCATATGTGTGTTTTAACATTGTGTGGATAATACTGTCTTTGGAAGGAAGAAAACAGCTTCCTTAAATTTATTACTTTATTATTTTTTTAAAAAAACGATATCTCGTATTCTCCTTCTGAATGGCGGTGTGGCTTATCTTTTTGACAAATGCAGTCCCATGGTGTTGGCATAGATATTCAGGCTGATGGAAGATAAGGGAATGAAAACAGTGAAGAATGACTTAATTGCAGTATTCCTGGATGCGTGGGCATTTGCAGAGCAGGACTCTGATTAAGAGTCCCCGGAGACACTGGGGAAGCTGGAGTTTGTCCTCTGCTCTGTTACGTCCTTGATTTCACCAGTTTTTTTTTTTTTTTGTTCTGCTAGATTTCCCCAGGAGTGAATTCCCCAGACTTTCACGTGTTTCTTCTCAAATGAGAGCTTTGGTGTGAAACATTGTTGAAGTGCACAAATTAATTCCTGCATAGAGCCTGTGAGGAGACACAGGCTCCATTTTTGACATGGCTTTCTGTTAAACTGGTGGCAAGTTGCACAGCAACACAAAGAATTGTGATTAAAAATTACTACTCATAGTGAGATAGAGAAATTCCTTTCTCACGTAGGAGAAACATTCTGACAATTGATGAGACTACCACAAGATTGAAGGTTAGGGAGGCTGTGAATCTCCACTGTACCCAATGCTACACACAGCAGGGGCTTCTATAATTTTTTTAAATGAAAGAATAAATGAAATAATATCAGTGATATACCAATTATATTATTCCAATATATTAAAAGGTTTTTTTAAGAAGTGATATTTCAAAGAAAGATAAACCTTTTAAAAAAACAAAACATCAAATTGCATATAAGCTTGTTTTCTATCAAATTTATAGATCTTATCTTTAGAGAAGACAGAAGTCAGAACAATCAAATCCATACAGACGAAGAACATAATTGGTGACTTTCTTGGGATAATACCATTATGTTATTAATTGGATAAATGCCCAGATGTTCAGAGGCAAAAAGAGAAACATATTGGAAGTGGAAACTTAAGGGTTTGTTGGAGAGTCAGTTGTGTTAGATGGTGTTTTGCTGGAGCAAACACATGAAGGAGTGTTTTCCTGAAGGGGACACAGGTGAAAGGCTAAGGCAGACTCATGAATGAACATTTGGCTGAAGCAGACACAGGAGAAAGGATGTTCTGCTAAAGCAAGCACATGAAAGGACACATGGTGAAAGACAACACAGATGAAAGTTACTCCAAAGAGTTGTTTCTAAAACAGGTACACTTCTCCCATATCCTTTCTTTTCTCCTACCTCTGGAGGGAAGGAAAATGTTTAAGAACTACCATTAAAAGTAGGATTTGAAAAAGTAAGTTACACATATCCTTTTTTTTTATATAATACATAATCCTAACATCGGCTTTATATAAAGTCACCATAGGTCTATCCATGGAAACAGAACAATTTCCTCCTTTTCCTACTATGCACACATCATAAAGAAAATGGTTTTGATCATCATGAAGAATATCAAAAATTTAAAAGCATGATGAAATCATGTTTTGGTGTATGCTGAAGCTTTACATTCTACTCACTCAAGATTGGCTCATGTGTTCATGGAGTTTTAGTGATGGAGTTTCAATGATGTCAAATCTGGCTTAGATATTCCATAGAATATTTGGGCACATTATTTAGTGCTTGTCACCAAGAGGTTATGGAGACTCACTTGGACTGACTTATGTGAACAGAAGCACATGAAGAGCATTAACTTTGGCTTCTGATTCAAGACAGACTCAATTCTTGTTGTTTAGGTGGATTATTTCCTTTTAAGCTTTTATTCTGTGATAGCTACATCTGCAATGATGCAGAACTTAGAATACAAACTCAAAGAATATTTGACGATAGAAAAAGTAAGACACATGTCTGACTGCAAGGCTGAAAGGAGAAAGTGATGTAATTATATTTTCATTAAAGTGTGTATAAAATGGAATGTTGCTTCAATGACATGTTAAAAGATTATATAAGAAGAAAATAAAAGTTAATGGTAATACATTACTTGAATATGAACAATAATAAAATGTTCATATACATGGGTTATTTTTCAAACTGCAGCATGTTTTAATGCTTACAGAAAACCACTTGTACAAATAGTCCCTTGTGATTGTATATTTTTCCAAAGCCTCATTTAGTAGTTTCTAGGTGTTTTATTGAACAGATACACAATGATTATGTTACAAATTTGTACTGTAATTATATTTATAATCACTTATAATTATAATTGATACTCTCATGAGCAATCTTAAAATGCTTATGTACATTTTAAATATTTTTGAAGGCAATAGTTTAGACATTGTATGCTGACAGAAGTACATGAACATGACCAAAATTTTGATATACAGAAACCAATATTCCTTGAATGAATGTGTCTACTTTGAGATAATGTTTATTATTAGTTGAAGATTGTCTTTCAAGTTCTGTCTTTTGCCACATTTTTTATTTTTCAACAGCTTATGGTTTTTATTCACAAAAACATTGCTAGCAATAGAGAAAGAAAATTTGATTTACTAGAGCCTGGGACACTAAATGCTCAAGCTCTGATACAATAAGACAACCGTGGAAAAGTGTATTGTTCTAAAGATCCCCATGACTCTGTCACAAGGTGTAAATTTGTGCTTTGGTTAGACAGTAAAAGAGAACAGGTAAATCTGAGGCCCTATGCCTTACTGAAGGCCTGTTGGCCAGTAATGGCTACTCTGGAATGGAGAATCATTCCTTTTTATTGAGGTAGCAGTTCACAGGTTTCTCATTCTCCTGAGTGTGCGTGTATCTGTGCATCTATTCTTAACTCAGTATTATTATTTTATAATCGCGTATTTAGTAAGTAAAAAAAATTGTCTTAGTGCTTGTACTGGCTGAGTTTGTGTGTCAACTTGACACAGACTGGAGTTATCACAGAGAAAGGAGCTTCAGTTGGGGAAATGCTTCCATGAGATCTAGCTGTAAGGCATTTTCTCAATTAGTGATCAAGGGTGGGAAGGCCTATTGTGGGTGGTGCCATCCCTGGGCTGGTAGTCCTGGGTTCTATAAGAAAGCAAGTTGAGCAAGCCAGGGGAAGCAAGCCAGTAAGAAACATCCCTCCATGGCCTCTGCATCAGCTCCTGCTTCCTGACCTGCTTGAGTTCCAGTCCTGACTTCCTTTGGTGATGAACAGCAGTGTGGAAATGTAAGCTGAATAAACCCTTTCCTCCCTAACTTACTTCTTGGTCTTGATGTTTAGAAACCCTGACTAAGACAAGTGCTTAATTTTCACCACTAATAAAGTTGAATTTAACCATATCTTCACTTTGTTATTCTGATATTTATATTACTGAATAAAGTATATAATGTTTTTTCTCCTTAACACATATACACATTATAACTGATCACATATGAATATTGTATATATAATAAAGAAGAAATGTTTTAAATGATCAGGATTATAGTAGGGAGTATATATTTTAAATCATCAGAGAAATGTCAAATGAAATAGACACTCGAAAAGAAAATAGGAAGAAATAAAACAGATGGGACAGAAATTGAAGTTTGGAGGTGCCCGAATTTGTGAATTTTATATATACATATATGTATATATATGTGTGTGTGTGTATGTATATTTTTTTCAAAAACCTATTTTCAAAAGTCCAAAGAAATCAATAACCATTTCCTCATCTAGTAGTATTAAAATAGTATTTTTCTATGAGGCAAACTATATCTATGTGGCTTGCTTTGTGGCTGTGTTCTATATCATCCTTTTTTTTTTCATCCTGCCTTTCCTGCCTTTTGCCTAACTGCTCCCCCATTTTTTCAGCTCTGTAACTGTTCCTCATATGCCTACATTGAATTCTTACTATGATGAGGTGTGTAGCTATGGATAGCACATGAATGTGTCTTGGTGTTCTTATCAATATAGTAGAAGTAGTAATGGCATATTTCTGGCATCTACAACAGAGCTTGTGCACCTAAATATTCAGTAACTGTTTTCATGTGTGTGTGTGTGTGTGTGTGTGTTTGTGTTCACCCTGATGTGCAGAAACAAATGTAGGTCTATATTAGCATATTTATTACAAGGTGTTGGTGTACATGATGATGATTCTGGATTGACAAGTGTGAGCCTGTGATATAGCTGTCAGAAAGTGCAGACTAGAACTTACAGATCTCTACAGCGGTGGTGTACAGAAGGTGTTTTCTTTTGGAAAACATCAATTATGCTTTTAAGACCTTTGAAATGATGGGGCCATTTGCTTCTCTTAGATCCAGCAAATTATGTATAATGCTTTTTACATAAAGCTGAGTGACTATTACCATTAATCATATCTATAAATGCTTGCTCAGCAGTACGTAAATTAGTGCTTGACCAAGCAACTTGAAATTCCACCTTACCCAGATTGACAAAGTAAAACAATTGTAGGGGTTGGAACTTGCTGGTCCCTGTGTCTCATTCATCTACCAGAACTTCTAAAGATAATTTCTTTCTACCCTTGTATTCTCAGCTTAAGGTAGATTTACCAGGCTTCTGCAAATATATTGGTGTATTGCTACAAATGTATCAATAAGTCTGAATATCAATCTTTGGACATTTTATTCATAAAAATTCTGTTACTCTGATGTATTTTATCTCTTGTTTGAAAGGGTTAAGAAGCCAGATACCATCATCTTTCTTAATTTACACACCCAGCTTAAGGACTAAAATATTGTCCTCGCTGAATACATATCTACAAAATGAATATAGTAAGGCATTTTTAAGTGATGCTAAGAGTAAGTAGGTTTGTGTTTATGCTAGCATAGGCAATTCAAAAGAACAAGATGCTTAAACATGAGGATGGATAGGTGACAGCTCACCCAGAACTTGAGAATATCATCCTTAGTGAGGTAACCCAATCACAAAAGAACACACATGGTATGCAAGCACTGATAAGGGGATATTAACCCAGAATCTCGGAATACCCTAGACACAATTTGCATATCAATAGATTTCCAAGAAGATGGAAGGAGAGACCCCTGGTCCTAGAAAGACTGGATGTAGGGGAATACCAGGACAGAGAAACGAGAGGGGGTTGAATGGGGAAAAGAGGGAGGGAAGGGGGCTTATGGGACTTTCGGGGAGGGAGGAAATGGGAAAGGGAAAATGATTTGGAATGTAAATAAAAAAACTTAGAAAAAAAAAAAAGAAAGTGTACTGTTCTTGAACGACTTCCCTAGACCTGATATTGACTAGTTTATGACTACTTGTAACTCTAGCTCCAGGAATCCTGATGTCCTCTTCTTATCTCTGAGGGCAAACCCATACATATGTGTACATATACATAATTAAAATAAAATCAAACCTTTAAAAATAATATGGGAGTGTTTGGTAGATGTATCCACTGGGCTCCACAACATTCCATTTTGATTGGTTGTGTTTTCTTTAGTGTTATCTGTCTGTTGCAAAGAGAAGTTTACTTGATGAGGGGTAAAGACTACACTTATCTGTTGGTATAATGACAAATGTTTATAGATTGTTGTTAAGGATTAGACCGGTTTAGTAAATTAGTGGTACATTTTCCATATATATCATTATTTCATTAGCAGTTAGCTAGGTTTCTAGTACCAGGCATGGCATTGCTCTTTGTTGAGTAGGTCTTAAGCCCAATTAGAGATCTGTTGGTTACTGCAAAGATATTGTGGCACTACTGAATCCATTGGTTGCTTCCCTCCTATGGAAGTTTAAAGGGTGCCTTTTAAAACCATGAAAGTCAGTCCTCAGTGAGGGGGCACTGAGATTAGTTATAGCTCTGGGGTCTCTGGGACCTGTGTGTGAATTGCATGATGTCTTCAGCTATAAGAACTTAGCTCCCAATTCTGGGGTTGAGAAGTAACCAAGGACAACAGCAATAGACTATAAGTTTTGGGAGTCTCTTCGACAGCTCCAGACAACAACTCAAAAGAAGGCTTCTAATGTCTGGTATTGAGGTTTTGTCAGGTGGTCTTCGGATCTTGGAGGAGGTATCATCAGCCAAGATGAGAAGAGTTCTTTAAAACTATTTGTATATTTATACAGTGAATTGCACACATTAAATGTTTTCTTTTTGAAATAGTATAATTCAAATAGATAATAGTATAATTCAAATAGATAATAGTATAATTCCTGGGCACATTGAGACATCCATATTGTTATTTTTACTTCCCTCCTTTATTCTCTTGTATTTTCCTTGGAGCAGGAGAGCTGGTCCTCCCAAGGGAAGACATCACCTATTGGTTGTCTGGTGCCACAGAGTTAGCCCTAAACATACATAGAGGTAATAGTATATGCACTCAACAGGTTATAGTTTTATATGTATATATATATACATATATATGTATATGTATATATATGTATATGTATATATATGTATATATGTGTGTGTGTGTGTGTGTGTGTGTATGCATATATGCATGCAACAACCATTAAGGAAAGGAAGAGGTCATGCATTTGAAAGAGAATGGGGAGAGGTTTTATAGGAAGACTTGGAGGAAAGAAAGGGAAGAGAGAAACATAATTAAATTATAATCTCAAAAGTAAGCAAACTAAATAGCTTTGAAATGAAACAAAAATAGTGCAAAACAAGCAAGCAAACAAATAAATGAACAAACAAGTGTATGGGTTTCACTCTTGTTTTTGCCGATTTGAATTTTTGTGTGGTCTACAATGGGCATAGATATTTTTTAGAAATATAATATTTGTAAAAATACTGACAGAACTGTAAGTGCTATTCAGGACAATTTCTTTTTCACTCATGCTTCAAACATTAAATTATTCAAGGAAGAGTTCAGTTATGAATTTCATTAATTAAAAGTTTTTATGGATGAAGAAACTCAAAGAAAATTATGCATGGATGTTTATTATATTTAGAACCATTTATACATAACGTTTAGCAGGTGGCTACATGTTTTTATTTTTTTCAAGGTAAAATTTGCAATAAAGAATTTCTCTTATTTTTAAGACTGTAATATAATTACATCATTTTCTTCTTCCTTTTTTTCACTCCAAGATTTCTTATGTAATCCTTCTTGCTTTTTACCAAATTTGTGATCTCTTTTTTGATCAATTGTTGTTACATGAATATATGTATGTGTACGCACACATATAATACACACATATACATACCCATACACACATATATGTGTATATATGGTTTTATTGTATAGTCTATCTCTTATAAAGAGATGTTTTCTTTTTTTTGAAAAATGAACTCCAATATTTATTGCATAAAGAAAAAGTTTCCACCCTTTTAATGCTAAATGAATTAAACTCATGCTTATAAGAAAAAAACTTTGTTCCTTTTTAAAAATATTTTTATTGAATATATTCTTCATTTACATTTCACATGTTATACCCTTTCCCTGTTTCCCCCTCCCAGAAAACCCCCAACTCATCATCCCACCCCCTGCCTCCAAGAAGATTCCCCTCTACCTAACCCACTCACACCTACACCCTCTCGATTTCCCCACGCTGGGGTATTTATCAAGCCTTCATAGGACTGAGGACCTCTCCTCCCACTGATTCCTGACAAGGCATTCCTCTGCCACACTTTTGGCTGGAACCATGTGTACCACTTGGTTGATGGCTTAGTCCCTGGGAGCCCTAAGGTATCTGGTTAACATACATCTTCGTTCTTCTCATGGGGCTGCAAACCCTTTCAGCTCCTCCAGTCCTCCCTCCAACTCCTCCATTGGGGGACCCGTGCTCAGTCCAATGGTTGCCTGTTAGCATCTGCCTCTGCATCTGTAAGGCTCTGTCAGGGCCCCGCCGGAGACAGCTATAACAGGTTCCTTTCAGCTCACACTTCGTGTCAGAGATGAGGTTAATGTAAGGTATTCTACTGAAAGAGAGAAATACACAGAGAGATCTCAGTAATCACAATGGTAAAGTAATAGTAGGGAGAGAAGACTAAAAAGAAAATGAGTAAGAATAAGAAAATATAAAGAAGAGGATGGTCAGATGCAGAAGATAAAAACTGAATAAAAATTCATCCTTGTGAATGAGATTGCCTAAATCTGTCCTCTAACAGTACACTGGTGTGCAAATTTATTTATTATGATTGAAACACACACATATTTGCACTTAGATACATACACATGCACAAATGTATATACTCATTTATGCAACTCTTTCAATTCGTATATTCTCTATTAGCCTAATTTGCTGTGTCTCTTCTCCCTTAGATGGCTTGACTGCACTTCTCATAGTTCTGAGTATAGACATACAAATAATTTCACAGGGGAAATCCTTCCTTCTAGGAGCCCTTTCCATCCTTGTGAAGTTGGACAAATGGGCATCTTTTGTACCTTCTTTGCTCCCTTAGTTGAATCTCAATCCCCAGGATCTCTCCCTGATCTCATGGGTTTGTGGAAGGCCAGGTTTCTTGCACATGTATATTTTATCTACCCACTGGCTCCATGGAGTCTGACTTTGCTCTTATGGGGCACAGATATCCAGCTAGTCTGTGCTTTCTTTCACAATTTGTTTAGGAGTTGCTGCTCAGTCTGTGTTTAAGCAGGGAAAAGAATCAAAATCCTCCAACTCTGTCTGGTTACTAGGTTCTATCTTAGTCTAGTTTTTTCTAAAGTGGCTTCTGTAAGTAAATACATTTACTTAATATTTTTATTTTTTATGTAGTGAACATTTCCTTCTTTAATATCAAGTTTAAAATTTAACTAGGGCTTTATATTTTACCCCATGAGATGTTTGAAATCAGGCAGTCCAATTCAGGTTATGGTTGACTACGTTAGTATGTTGATATAACAAATGAAAACACACAAGTTATATAACACTGTGAGAAATATGGCAGTGTTGTTTAATGTGAAGTAGGTAGGTAAATGGCTCACAGATAATCTTATTATTATGAGGGACCCACATGCATTCTGATGATTTGCAGCATACAGCCAAAATCAAACAAAACATTTACTATTCTCTTGAATCATTTCATTTAATAAGGTCATCAAGAGCCATCACACATGTTCTTAAACACACACAAGCAGCAAGCTAAATATTTCATCCACATTTCTTTACTTTTCTGTACAAATCTAGCCCATATGTTCCTGCTCTCTCCAATTCCAAATGAATGTTGAATAATTATAGTTCAATGACCACACTTGCAGTCCAAACACCCCAAGTGGCAGAATCCTAGTCTAGATCCCAGCATTGAAAATTCTGCAATTCATGACCAAATGTTGTCTACTGCATCTATTCTTTATGGTTTAAAAGTTTTTGAGTCCCTGGACACTATGCTGACAACTTCCCATGATGCCTTTAAGAAAACCAGCATTGACAATTAGACTTGTTTTGCATGTTTCTATTCACGCAGCTGGCAGATATGAGAAGGCAAAATTTAGGGAACATTCTTTCTTTATTTAATTCCTTCTGCAGGTGTCACTTCTGTGTTTTAGCCATCTGGTGTTCTGTAGAGTAGAATTTTAAGACCAACTATTTATTCAGACATACATGCTAAATAAAAATCTCCTCCAAATGATAGTATTAAAATACCCAAGAAGACAAGTATACTTTATGTTTATTTGTTTTGAGTCTGTTGAGAGAGGTGTGATTTGAAAGTGCTATGACAGTTCAGTAGACCTTTTTGGAAAGAGTACATAAGATATGGTGCTAACATTGGGCTTTCTTCCTGTAGCATAACCTCAATGAAAAATTAAGGACAGTCCATAGGCCTATCAGCCCACAGATTCAATATATTGCTATTCTCTCTTCCCTTTTCTTGACGGGTAGAAACCACAGATGTAGAAAAGCATCTTTAATCTTTTCCTATCATAAGATCCTGGAGTATGATTTTATAACAGGGCCCCAGGTCTTAGTAGTCTCCCAGACCTTAGCACAACTGACTGCATGATTGAAGTACCATTCAAGCTGTAAAGCTCAGCACCCTGAAAGCACCTTCCAAAAATAAAACAAAGACCCAACCCTTCACAATCCATGGTTAGGGAAAGTCTCTAAATATACTAACCTCACTCTTTGGGTTTTATAGTTCTGCTTCTGGATAACTGTTCTTGTTAACTGACTATGTCAATCCATAACATGGTTTTTGTGCTTCAAAGCTCACCCCAAGAAAGGCTCAGGACTACACTGGAATTCCAAATACCCAGTGTAGTTTCTAGACAGCTAATAAGGAATTTATATTGACTCAAACTCATGTAGGAGCAGTCTTCTCTGGTGAATACCCCACAACAATTTGAGATGAGATCTCTCACCCTGTTGGTAAGATGGGGCCTTAATGGGTGTCCCATGCTAGTTTCAGACTACTGACACTCATGCTCCAGCCTTCAAAGAGAGGTTCTGGGTTTTTTTGAGCTTATAGTTTCAGCAGGCTAGAGTCCATAATGGCAGAGTAAAGGTAATAGATGGTAGGTAGCTGAATCAATAGTTGAGAGCTCACATCTTGGACCATAAATGGGAAGCAGAGGGCTAACTCAAACTGACATGAGTCTTTTGAAACTGCAAACCCCACCCATACCTCCTTCAGCAAGAGCATACCTCCCACTTCTCCCCAAACAACTACCAGTTAGGGACTAAGTATTCAAGTGTCCAAGATTATGGGGACATCTTATTCAAACTGACACACTTTCTAGATCCTTTTTTTTGCATAAAACTTTCAGTGTGAAATAGATCTATTTCAAAACACAATACTCTTATTATCTTCATTTTGCAAAAAAGGGATTTCTTTGCATATGTTTAGTAGATGGGTACATCTGGACGGGAATATTGGGTTCAACCCACTGCACTTTCTTCTACACCATTGTACAAGCTATTTAGCTCCAGAAAAAGCTAGAGGAAATAGTATGAACTTGTTATTAACTTATTAGCAGGCACTCTGGACAACAAGTACGTTTTCCTTGTGGTTCCTCAAAAGTTGAAGTTAGGATGGCAGAAATAAGTAGATGGAGGACTGCCAATAGGGAGTGCAGGTGTCCAGTGAGACCCTCAGATTGTAGTGTTGGGGGATCCCAGAAGGATCACTGTACTGGCTAGTTTTGTGTGTCAACTTGACACAGGCTGGAGTTATCACAGAGAAAGGAGCTTCAGTTGGGGAAGTACCGCCATGAGATCCAGCTGTGGGGCATTTTCTCAATTAGTGATCAAAGTTGGGGGGGCTTGTGGGTAGAACCATCTCTAGGATGGTAGTCTTGGGTTCTATAAGAAAGCAAGCTGAGTAAGCCAGGAGAAGCAAGCCAGTAAGAAACATCCTTTCATGACCTCTGCATCAGCTCCTACTTCCTGACCTGCTTGAGTTTCAGTCCTGACTTCCTTTGATGATGAACAGCTATGTGGAAGTATAAGCTGAATAAAAGCCTTTCCTCCCCAACTTGCTTCTTGGCCATGATGTTTGTGCAGAAATAGAAATCCTGACTAAGACAATCACTGTTGGGGACTGTTTATAGAGTGAGAAGATACAGACCTGTGATGGTGGTGTTAGGGCCCCAGCAGTGGAGAATCTATTTGTAGCTCAGACTAGGGACTTTCCACAGATCCTCAGATAGGAGTGGTACTCTGTGGGATTTTGAGAGGCAGAAAGACAGATTATTTTGGTACTGAAAAAAAAATTGACAGTTGTTCTCTATAGCCAGAGGCTCTATCTACAATTTGCATTAAAATTTTCCTTTTTCATTTAAAGTTTTGTTGGGAATTTCAGGCATGAGTACTGGTTCACCACTTTTAGTTAATCTGGGATGTTTTAATTATACCTCTCCCATAAATATAAAAGTAAATTGCAGCTTAGCCTAGTTTTTTAATGTTTCTATGGAGTGGATCATATGCCTTCATGTGTTTTTAAAGATATACCTGATGGAAACAATTTGAGGTTCACACTCCCTCTATTCTAATATACTATAGGCAGTACATAATTAGAAAACATGTCTAAATAATTCTTCCTTTGAGAGACTAGAGTGTGAACTTGTATGAAAGTACTTTGAAGGGTCAAGAATTCTTGGGACCAATTTCTACATTCAGTTAGCTAGTTATTTGGATATTCTTATTGGTAATTTGAAAAAAATTGAACAAATTCCATATTCTGCATTGCATTCTTCTTTTCTAGGTTTCACTACGTGGCTTTCTTTAGATGATAGACAAATGATCCAACATTCAAGCAGAGTCTCATAACTCATTGAGACTTATGCTTTTGCTCCTCTTGAGAACTTATAGCCATCCCATTGAATAAAGTCTGGGTTACCCTGGATAGAATGAAAATGGCACCCCATGGACTTACAGGAACTATTAGGAGATGTGGCCTTGTTGGTGTAGGCGTGGACTTGCTGGAGGAAGAATGTCATGAGGGTGGGCTTTGAGGTTTTAAATGCACAAGTCAGGCCCAGTGTCACTCTGTTTCTGCTGCTTGCACATCTGGATGTTGACCTTTCAACCTCCTTCTTCAGCAGTATGTCTGCCTGTGTGACATTACGCTTTTGGTCATGACAGTAACACTCTCAGTCAACCATTCAACTGAGCAGAGGGTCCCCAATGGAGGAGCTATAGAAAGGACCCAAGGAGCTGAAGAGGTTTGCAGCACCATAGGAGGAACAACAATATGAGCCACCCAGTACCCCTAGAGCTCCCAGGGACTAAACCACGAACTAAAGAGGGACCCATGGCTCCAGCTGCATATGCAGCAGAGGATGGCCTTGTTGGACATCAAAGGAAGGAGAGGCCCTTGGACATGAGAAGGCTAAATGCCTCAGTATAGGGGAATGCTAGGACAGGGAAGTGGGAGTGGGTGGATTGATGAACAGGGGGAACAGGGGATTTTCGGGTGGGGAGAACCAGGAAAGGGGACAATATTTGAATTGTAAATAAAGAATTTATCTAATAAAAAAAGAAAAAATAATGGACTAAGCCTCTGAAAAGAGTAAGTGAACCCCAATTAAATGTTTTCCATTATAAGAGTTGCCATGTTCCTGGTGTCTCCGCACAACAATTAAATCCTAATTAAGATACTGCCGAGTGATGTGACAAGTTTTCTGAATCATTCTCTGCCTAGGTCTGCTTGCTCCTGGGGTATCCAGGCTCCATTGCTCATCAGGTTGAACTGGGAGGAATGACTCTTAGGTTGGGTAGATTAGACAGGATCTCTGTTTGCTTGAATACAGGAGAAACAGCCTTCCCCAAAAAAGGTTTTCAGTGAAACAACTCTTTATTGGTGTGTGAGTGAGTGTGTGTGTGTGAAGTGCTATATAAACCTTGGAGAGTGGGTAGGCGGTTTGGGATGAGTGTACATCATTGACTGGGACTGAGGTGTTGGGATTTCTCCTTCATTTGTGTGAAGAGGAATTCCAGGTGTTTGCTGGATTTGTCCTTATTGGAAGAGAGGAAGTTTAACATGAAACCTGGGCACCAGGCTACTTGAGCACCTCAAGGGCAGCACAGGTGGGGGTCCAGAGCAGGCAGGAAGCAGTCCTGTTCCTGCTAGTCTTAGGATGAGAACTTTTGGGTTTGGACATGTCTTGATCTCACTCTTGCTTTGGACTGGCTCCCCTAGTCACATGGCTTTTTCACTCCACAGTCATCCTGTTAACACAGAGAGAAGTTACACACTTTCCACTGAGGCTATGTGCTGTGTTTTCCAGTCCCGCCCGTGCCAATCAAAAAGAATCGCTGGGCGGATCACAGCACTAATAAAGAAAATCACCTTTCTGTTCTAAAACACTTAATATGAGAGTTCGTTAGGCAGAAAACACTAGCTGTTATTAGAGAATTATTTTCTCTTGGTGATTCCCAAATTGCAAGTATATCGATCTTAAATCTTTTCTGTAGTGATTTGGATAGTGTTCCCCTAAGGTCAAATTCTCCCTAAACTTCAGGATGTGAACTTATTTATAAATAGGGCCCTTGGAGATGCAATTAAGACAAGACATGACATGGTACTGAGTTTGGATGACCCTAAACCATTGGCAGTTCTTGTTCAAAGACAGAAAAGGACACACGGAGTACACAGAAAGAAAAAGAAGGTGGGACACAGGGAAAAGAAGAATATTGGAGCTTGCTGGCTGCCAGTCTGGATCTAGGGATCCCTAATTCCAGGGAGTGAGGTGAAATATGAGAGATCCTCTTCTGGCTTATCCACACATGGTATGCATGGCAACACCTGTACATACAGTATAGACCCCTCCCTCCCTCCCGTCCTCTTTCTCTCCCTCTCCCTATCCCTCCCCCCCCCCACACCCACACCCACAGAGACTGGTGGCACTTTTAATCTCATCACTGGGGAGGCAGAAATAGGAGGATCCCTGGAATTTGCTTTCCTTGCAGTCTAGTAGAATCAGGAAACCCCAGGTTCAGTGAAGGACCCTATCTTAAACAAAAGCAAGATGGAGAGCTATGATGGTTTGTGTTGACTGTCAATTTAACAGAATTGGGAATTGCTTCAGAAGCAAATCTCTAGGCACAACTGGGAGGAATTACTTTGAATTGGTTATCGTCTGGAAATGTCTGCAAGGCAGTATCTTGATTGAAGTGCAAAGGCATCCTCTAAAGGCCTGGGTATCATTCCTTGGCTTGGGTACTGGGCTGCATAAAAAGGAGAAAGCTAGCTGAACACAGGCATTAATCTCTCCCTATTTCTGAACTGTGAGTGTAATGTGATTAGTTGCTTCAAGCTCCTGCAACCAAATGTTCCTTCCATGATTGACTGCTTCTGGAACTATGTGCCCAAATAAACCCTTTCCTTCTTGATTTGCTACTGTCAGGCATTTTGTTACAGCAAGGAGGAAAGTAAGATGAATGATGAGGGAAGATGTCTGAATTACCTCTGGCCTCTGTGCACCCCTCCTTGGGCAGGTACACTTACATTAATTAAAAATCTGTGGTATCTTAAATATTTCTAGAACCATAGAAAGCATGGCATTTTTCTAAAAATGGCAAAGATGTGTATGATCTATGTCTCAAAACAGCTGCTCTGCCACTAGAAATCCCTTCCAGGGCCTTTGTCACTGACTCACTGGTATGGCCCCTCTACTCCTCTCCATTCTTGAACTCTGTCAATGGCAGCCTAGGGAAAGACAGAAGAAAAGCAGTTGAGAAAATGTAGAGAAGTGAACAACGAGTGAACACAATGACTGCAAACACTACTCTTCAAAGCAGTTCCCTTTGAGCTTTCAAGACACAGTCATTCAGAGGGGTGTGTATAGGTGCCTCTACAACTTCCTGCGATTCACTTTTGTCTATTCCCAGGACTTCCCTGAGTTCTGCCTTTTGGAGTAACTGCTCTGAAGACTCACATTGGACTTGAGTATGACATCGCATTGGTAAAAGCACACAGAATAAGGTGTCTAGTTATCACATGAAGGACAATGAGTGTCCCCCTGATAGAGTGAGTAATAATGATTTCCCAGTCACTCCACGATAGCATATGGAAATTCATGATTATGTTAGGTGCTGGCCAAAAGTGTCAGTGCGTGAATAATTCATTTGAGAACACTGTGCATTTTATCCCATTTTCCTCTCATTTTGCGACCAAGTACATTGTAAATTTTAGTATCTTCCTTTCTATACCTTTACTGACATTGTGAGAAAATGGAAGGATATATTTGGATTAGCATTTATATAAGATTTTTATTTTTATGAATCACTTTAGAAAAGTTTATATTAGTTTTATTTTTCTTGGCCATGTATGTTAGCTTGCATTCTGCTATTTGCATTTTGCAACTAGATTCACTGAAATACAAGACGTTACAAAATAACTGCCCTGAAAGTTAATAGGAAAGTTGAGATTAATCATAGGTGTGTTTTAGGATTGCTGTATTGAACATAGCATCTTGTCCAAGCCAACCAGACCAAGCCTGTCAGTGAGGAGAAGACAAGCTGACTAATTTCTGGCAGATTTAGAAGCTAATTAATCAGTCAGCAAGTCAAAGTTACCAACAAGCCTTGACCATATTTCAGAAACATCGGCTCAAGTTTAGTCTGGGGAAAGACTCAGACAATTGTAATACCTCTCTTCTGAGCTTCAGACCTATTTTTAGATGGTCTAATATATTGTATATCAGTTAGATTTTCTAAAATCAGCCTATTCAAGACTGCCAGCTGGGTGCTGGTGGCCTATACCTTTAATCCCAGCACTCAAGAGGCAGAGTGAGGTGGATATCTGTGAGTTCAAGGCCAGATGGTCTACAGAGCTAGTTCCAGGATAGGTAAAGTTATAGAGAGAAACCCTATCTGAAACAACAACAACAACAACAACTACCACCACAACAACCACCCTCCAAAAAACCCCAAAAGTACAAAAACCAAAGAGATTGTCACTCTACTTGTGAACTTCATCTTTCTTCTACATTCCCTATAGACATGAGCTGCTGTTGAAATATTTTATATTAAACTGGATGCTAGGTCCTGACATAATTATAAAAGATACTTAGTGTCCTGGATATTCGTTTTTTCATATGAATTTAAGAATTGCTCTTTCATCCTTAGTGAGGTAACCCAATCACAAAAGAACACACATGGTATGCAGTCACTGATAAGGGGATATTGACCCAGAATCTCGGAATACCCTAGACACAATCCGCATATCAATAGATTTCTAAAAAGATGGTAGGAGAGACCCCTGGTCCTGGAAAGACTGGATGTAGGGGAACGCCAGGACAGAGAAGCGAGAGGGGGTTGAATGGAGAAAAGAGGGAGGGAAGGGGGCTTATGGGACTTTCGGGGAGGGAGGAAATGGGAAAGGGGAAGTGATTTGGAATGTAAATTAAAAAAAAAAAGAATTGCTCTCTCAAGGTCTGTAAAGAATTGTGTTGGCTGAGTAGTACTCCATTGTGTAAATGTACCACATTTTCTCCTCTGTTGAGGTACATCTAGGTTCTTTCCAGCTTCTGGCTATTATAAATAAGACTGCTATGAACATAGTGGAGCATGTGTCCTTGTTATATGTTGGAGCATCTTTCAGGTATATACCCAGGAGTGGTATAGCTGGGTCCTCTGGTAGTACTATATCCAATTTTCTGAGGAACTGCCAGACTGATTCCCAGAGTGGTTGGACCCAGCTTGCAATCCCACCAGCAATGAAGGAGTAGTCATTTTTCTCCATATCCTTGCCAGCATTTGCTGTTGCCTGAGTTTTTTATCTTAGCTATTCTGTCTGGTGTGAGGTGGAATCTCAGGATCATTTTCATTCACATTATGCCGATGACTAAGGATGTTGAACATTTCTTTAAGTACTTCTCAGCCATGTGAGATTCCTCAGTTGAAAATTCTTTGTTTAGCTCTGCACCCCATTTTTAATAGGGCTATTTTGTTCTCTGAAGTCTAACTTCTTGAGTTCTTCCTTTTAAATTAATTATTTATTTTTTTACATTCCATATTTTATTCCCCCTACCCCTGTCCACCCTCTGACTGCTCCACAACCTGTACCTCCTCTCCATACCCCTATCTCCACGTGGATGCCCCCAACCCTCAACCTCTAAACACTCTGGGGTCTCCAGTCTCTTGAGAGTTAGGTGCATCATCTCTGAATGAACACAGACCTAGCAGTCCTCTACTGCATGTGGGTTGGGGGCCTCATATCAGCTGGTGTATGCTGCCTATTTGGTGGTCCAGTGTTTGAGAGATCTCACTTAGAGCAGTTGGTAAGAACCCCCTCTCCTCTGGAGTCCCAGAGCTGTTTCTGGGAGTCTGGTGGACTTGGGAACTATCACCCACCAAATGCCTGCCCTCCCAAATACGACTCCCCTTCCATTCCTTCCTCCCTTTCTTGGGTTCTTTGTATATTTTGGATATAGCCTTCTATCAGATGTAGTGGTAAAGATCTTTTCCTAAACTGTAGGTTGTCATTTTGTCCTATTAACAGTGTCTTTTTTATGAGGTCCCATTTATTGATTCTTGATCTTAGAGCATAAGCTATTGGTGTTCTGTTTAGGAACTTTTCCACTGTGCCTGTGTGTTTGAGACTTTTCCCTACTTTCTATTAGATTCAGCGTATCTGGTTTTATGTGGAGGTCTTTGATCCACTTGGACCTGAGCTTTGTACAAGGAGATAAGAATGGATCAATTTGCATTCTTCTACATTCTCCACTCAAGCCAGCACCATTTGTTGAATATGCTATCTTTTTCCCACTGGATGGTTTTAGCTTCTTTGTCAAAGATCAAGTGACTAAAGGTGTGTGAATTAATTTCTGGGTCTTCAATTCTATTCCATTGATCTTCCTGCCGGTCTCTGTACCAATTCCCTGTTTTTTTTTTTTTTTTGTGACTATTGTGAAGGGTTTTTATCACTATTGCTCTGTAGTAGAGCTTGAGGTCAGAAATGGTGATTCCACCAGAAGTTCTCTTATTGTTGAGAATAGAATTTGCTATCCTGTTTTTTTTGTTGTACCAAATGAATTTGAGAATTTCTTTTTCTATCTCTGGGAAGAATTGAGTTGGAATTTTGATAGGGAGTACATTGACTCTGTAGATTGCTTTTGGTAAGATGGCCATTTTTACTATGTTAATTCTGCTGACCCATGAACATGGGATATATTTCCATCTTCTGAGGTCTTCTTCAATTTCTTTTTTCAGAGACTTGAAGTTCTTTTCATACCGATATTTCACTTGCTTGGTCAGTCACACCAAGATATTTTATATTATTTGTGACTATTGTGAAGGATATCATTTTCCTAATTTCTTTCTCAGCCTATTTATCCTTTGAGTAGAGGAAGGCTACTGATTCGTTTGAGTTAATTTTATATCCAGCCACTTTGCTGAAGTTGTTTATCAGCTGAAGGAGTTCTCTGGTAGAATTTTTGGGGTCACTTAAGTATACTATCATATAATCTGCAAATAGTGGTGTTTGACTTCTTCCTTTCCAATATACATCCCTTTGACCTCCTTTTGTTGTCTAATTGCTCTGGCTAGAGTATTGTATTGAATAGATAGGGAGAGAGTGGTAGCCTTGTCTAGTCCCTGAGTTTAGTGGGATTTCTTCAAGTTTCTTTCCATTTAGTTTGATATTGGCTACTGGTTTGCTGAATATTGCTTTACTATGTTTAGTTATGGGCCTTGAATTCCTGATCTTTCCAAGACTTTTAACATGAATGGGTGTTGAATTTGTCAAATGTATTCTCAGCATCTAATGAGATAATCATGTGATTTTTTTTCTTTGAGTTTGTTTATACAGTGGTTTACGTTGATGGATTTCCATATATTGAACCATCCCTGTATCCCTGGGATGAAGCCTACTTGGTCATGGTGAATGATTGTTTTGATGTGTTCTTGGATTTAGTTTGAGAGAATTTTATTGAGTAGTTTTGTATCAATATTCATAAGGCAAATTGGTCTGAAGATCTTTCTTTGTTGGGTCTTGTGTGGTTTTGGTGTCAGTGTAACTGTGGCTTCATAGAACAAATTGGATAGTGTTCCTATGGTTTATGTTTTGTAGAATAGTTTGGAGAGTATTTGAATTAGGTTTTCTTTGAAGGTCTGATAGAATTCTGCACTAAAACCATCTGGTCCTGGGCTTTTTTAGTTGGGAGACTTTTAATGACTGCTTCTATTTCTTTAGGGGTTATGGGACTATTTAGATGGCTTATCTGATCCTTATTTAACTTTGGTACCTGATATCTGACTGGAAAATTATCCATTTTATCCAGATTTTCCAGTTTTGTTGAGTATAGGTTTTTGTAGTAGGATCTGATAATTTTAACTTCATGAAATTCACGGCAAATGGATGGAACTAGAAAACATCATCCTGAGTGAAGAAACACAGTCACAAAAGAACACACATGGTATGTACTCACTGATAAATGAATATTAGGGAAAAAGCTCAGAATACCCATGACATAACTTACAGACCATACGAAGGTTAAGAATAAGGAAGACCAAAGTGTGGATGCTTCAGTCCTATTTAGAAGCAGAAATAAAATAATCACAGGAGGTAGAGGGTGGGCAGGACTTGGGAGGAAGAGAGGAGGAGAAGAGGAAAAAAGGGTAGGGGATGTAGGATCAGGTATGGGAGGAGACAGGGGAGATGTACAGAGGGTCAGGAAATTGAACAGAGGCATGTGGCAATGTAGGATGGGGAACTGGGAGTAGCCAACAGAAATTCCTAGATGGCAGGAAAGGAGGAGGCTCCCAGGACCCAACAGGGATGACATTAGCTGAAATACCCAACAAAGGGGAGAGAGAATCTGTAGAGACCATATCCTGAGTTTAGGCATGGCCCCCAGTTGAGGGATGGGGCCACCCACCCTTCTCAAAATTTTAACCCAGAACTGTTCCTGTTTAAAGGAAATATGGGGACAAAGAGTGGAGCAGAGACTGAAGGAAAGGCCATCTAGAAACTGCCCCACCTGGGGATTCATCCCATATTCAGCCACCAGAATGAAGGAGCTGAAGGGGTTTGCTCCCCTATAGGAAGAACAACAATACTAACCAACTAGACCCCGCCAGAGCTCCCAGGGTCTAAACCACTAACCAAAGAATACATATGGAGGGACCCATGGCTTCAACTGCATAGTGGCAGAGGATGGTCTTATCTGGCGTCAAAGGGAGGGGAGGCCCTTGGTCATATGAAGGCTTGATGTCCCAGTGTAGGGGAATGCTAGGGCAGTGAGGTGGGAGTGGGCATGTGAGTGAGGGAGCACCTTTGTGGAGGTAGGTGGGAGGGTTGAAGGATGGGGGATTCTCTGAGAGGAAACTGATAAGGGGAATAACATTTGAAATGTAAGCAAACAAAATAACCCATACAAAATTAAAGAAAAAAGAATTGTGTTGGAATTTTGATGAAAATTGCATTGACTCTGTAGATTGCTTTTGGTAAGATCGCCATTTTTACTATGTTAATCCTACCAATCCATGAACACGGGAGATCTTTCTATCTACTGATATCTTCCTCAATTTTTTTCTTCAGGGACTTGAAGTTCTCGTCATATAGGTCTTTCACATGATTGGATAGAGTTATACAAAGATATTTTATATTATTTGTCATTATTGTAAATAGTGTTGTTTTCCTAAATTATTTTTCAGCCTGTTTATCACTTGTATAATGGAGGACTACTGAATTTTTTGAGATGATTTTGTATCTAGACACTTTGCTAAAGGTGTTTATAAGCTGTAGGAGTTCTCTGGAAGAGTTTTGGGGCTCACTTATTCACACACACACACACACACAGACTTGTATAAGGATATAAATTCCTTTCCAATTTGTATCCC
The DNA here is from genome assembly GCA_036184795.1 of Tokudaia tokunoshimensis. NCBI lineage: Eukaryota > Metazoa > Chordata > Mammalia > Rodentia > Muridae > Tokudaia > Tokudaia tokunoshimensis. The sequence continues at coordinate 95,851,602 of BTHU01000016.1, forward strand.
CTTTATCTCCTTTAGTTGTTTTATTGCTCTAGCTAGAAATGAAAGTACTATGTTGAATAGGGAGAGATTGGGCAGCCTTCTCTTGTCCCTGATTTTACTGGAATTGCTTTAAGTTTCTCTCCATTTAATTTGATGTCGGCTATGGGCTTACTTTTTTCATTATTATTTTTAGGTATACGTCTTTTATCTGCCCTGATCTCTCTAGGACTTTTAACATGAAGGGGTGTTGGATTTTGTCAAAGACTTTTTCAGCATCTAATGAGATAATCATGTGATTTTTCTTTCAGTATGTTTATATAGTGGATTATATTGATGAATTTTCATATATTGAACCATCAGTGAATCCCTGGATGAAGCCTATTTGATTATGGTGGATGATGTCTTTGATGTGTTATTGGATTCAGTTTATGAGTATTTTATTGAGTATTTTTGCATTAATGTTCATTAGGGAAATTGGTTTGAAATTCTCTTTCTTTGTTGAGTCTGTGTGTTTTAGGTATTGGGGTGAGTTTGATCTCATAGAATTAGTGTAGAAAGCTTGTGTTTCTATTTTGTGGAATAGTTTTATGTGTACTGGTATTAGATCATTTTTGAAAGTCTGTGCTTTGAAAGAATTCTGTGCTAAAACCATCTGGCTCTGGGCTTTTTTTTTGAATGGGAGACTTTTAGTGACTGCTTATATTTCTTGTACAATAGAAGAGCTTCTAGAGGTATCACCACCCCTGACTTCAAGCTATACTACAGAGCAATATTAATAAAAACTGCATGGTATTGGCATAAAAACAGACAGGTTGATAAATGGAATCAAATTGAAGACCCAGAAATAAACCCACATACCTATGGATACTTGATTTTTGAAAAAGAAGCCAAAGCTATACAATGGAAAAGGGAGGGGCCCTTCAACAAAGGTGCTGGTCTAACTGGTTGTCTGCATATGGAATAATGTAAATACATCCATATATATCACCCTGCACAAAACTGAAGTCCAAGTGGATCAAAGACCTCAACATAAAACTGGATACCCTAAATCTTGTAGAAGAGAAAGTGGTGAACTGCCTTAAACATATTGACATAGGAGACAAATTCATGAACAGAATACCAATATCTCAGCCACTAAAATGAACAATTAATAATGAAAGTGAAAGGCTTTTGCATGGCTAAGGACACCATCAATAGGACAAAACAGCAGCTTACAGAATGAGAAAAAAAATTCTTCACCAACCTTACATCTGACAGAGGACTAAAATCTAAAATATATAAAAACTCAACAAATTAGACAGCAACAAACCAAGTAACCCAATTAAAAATGGGATACAGAACTAAACAGAATTTTCAACAAAGGAAACTCTAATGGCAGAGAAGCACTTAAATGTTCAGTGTCCTATGTCATCAGGGAAATACAAATCAAAACAACTGAGATTCCATTTTACACCTATCTTACACCCATGAGAATGGCTAAGATAAAAACTTCAAAGGACTGCACATGCTGGCAAGGATGTGGAGAAAGGGATATACTCCTTCATTGCTGGTAGGAATGTAAACTTGTACAACCACTTGGAAATAAATTTGGTGGTTTCTCAGAAAATTTGGAATAGTTCTATCTCAGGACCCAGCAATAACACTCCTGGGCATAAACCCAAAAACATGCCCTACTCTACCACAAGGACACTTGCTCAACTATGTTCATAGCAGCATTATTCATAATAGCCAAAAACTGGAAACAATCTCAATGTCCCTCAACTGAAGAATGGATAATGAAATGTGGTACATCTACATAATGGAATACTATTCAGCTATTAAATATAAAGACATCACGACATTTGTAGGCAAATGGATGGAACTAGAAAATATCATTCTGAGTAAGATAACCAAGACTAAGAAAGACACACATGGTATATATTCACTGATAGTGAATTAGCCACAAAGTACATGATATTCATGATGCACTCTAAAGACCCTAAAGAAGCTAAGCAAAAAGGAAGGACCAAGCAAGGATGTTGGAATGTCACTCAGAAAGGGAAACAAAATAGTCATTGGAGGTGGATGGAGGGAGGGAAATGGGTAGGAGTGGGGATGGGGATGGGAACAGGGGTATGGGAGAGGTCTGGGAATGAGAACAGGAATTGATGGGGACCATCTCTGGGACTTGCTCCAGAGCAAGAAGACATGGGAAGGAGTTTATATCAAGAGTTTATGGGGGTAACCCTAGCTGAGACTGTTATCAGGCAGGGATATGGAGACCAAAGTGACTACTTCCTGTAGTCAGGCTGGTCATCTAGTGGAGGGAGGGAGATCACAAAACTTTCAATCCAAAACTTTTCTTGCTTACAAGATGTACATGGATAAAGAAGGAACAGAGATTGAGGAAACAGCCAACCAATGGCTAGCCCAACTTGAGGCTCATCCCATGTAAGAGAGCCAACCCCTGACACTATTAATGATAATCTGCTCTGCTTGCATAGAGGAGCCTAGTATAACTATCTCCGAGAGGCTCAAAGACCCACAGTCAATCATCAGGCAGAGCTAGGGAATTCTTGTGGAAGAGTTGGGGATAGAGTTGAGTGAGTTGGAGGGGGTCAAGGACACCACAAGAAAACCTACAGAGTCAACGAACTTGGGTTCATGGGGGCTCACAGAGACTAAACTACCAACCAAGGAGCACGCAGGGGTTGGACCTAGGTCTCCTATTATTTGTAGCAGATGTGCAGCTTGGTCTTCTTGTGAGTCTCCTAACAAGTGAAACAGGGGCTCACTACCTCTATTGACTATCATTGGCTCCCCTTCCCCTAAATGGACTGCTTGTTGGGTCTCAGTGGGAGAATATGTGTTTAGTCTTACAGGGACTAAGGTATCCCAGGGAGGAGTAGTACCAAAAGGCTGGGGAGCTCCTCCTTCTCTGAAGAGAAGGAATGTGAGGAGGAATTTGTAGGGGAGGGAATGGGAGGTGGGGAGGGAATGGGAGGTGGGGAGGGAGGGGGACTGAGATTGGGGTGTAAAGCAAATAAATAAATTAATGAAAGAAAACATCAGAAGAGCTTTCGTTTCTCCTTTTCTATTATTTTGTGTTTAACACTTGATTTTTTGTATGCATTAGATTGCTGTTGAGTAAAGCATAAAAGACACTGACACTAGAAAACAAAGATGCTCGGTGATCAGGAGCAGATAATTGTGCTTACTCCTCCTTTCTTGACTTTGTATGTGCTGATTTAGTTTAATTGGTTTCGGTAACATTCAAACATTCTTCTAACTCAACCTGCCTTTAGATTTCAGTATTCACTCTTTACATTGGTGTATAGGCTGCTTCATACATATAAGTCTATCTTAGCATTGGTAACACACATGCAGACACATATGCAGACACACACATGCACATACACATACAAAAACATGCAAGTGTGTGTGTGTATGCTTGTGTGTACCGCCCGTCTTTTTGTACTTGATACCAAATTCAGCAATTTTGGAAATATATACTCATTTCTATATTTCTAGAATACAGTATAGATATTTGTTTTAGTTTTTACCTTCAACAATGTTATCAGGAGAAATATAACTAATATCTAGTAAAGAAAAAAAATCCCAAAACCATAATGAAAATTCTAGAAATTAATCTTGCACTGAATCTCAAGAGATAAGTAGGTTTATAAATAAAAATATGTAAAGAACTTGGGAACTTCTTCCTACTGCTTAGTAGGTAAACACATGGTTACATAAACTTTATGAGCCTATTTATATTCATGTATAAAATAATAATGACTATTCTGTAGGAATGGTATATGAAAAGGACAGATGTTAAATAATGCACATAAAATATGCACACAGAATGAAATGCCCAGAGTTCTATATAACTTGAATTTTCTTTTGGGAGAATGAATGTAACTTTGGAAGCCTCATCCTTCTCTTGAAGCAACTAGCTTCAAAGAGATAAGTGATCTTCACTATTGCCTTTGATATTTTCTAATCACGATTACACAAAAATAATCTCTTTACAAGGGTGTGACCAGCAAACTGACACCTCCAAAGAGAATGGCGATGGATGACTCACCTCAGTTTCATGAACTTTACTTGTTTGACATAAACTTAACTTTAACATGAAAGATCTTCCAAAAATTATTTACATGAAATCCAGACTTGGTGGCCTGGTTTACTAGAATTTGTGTTTAGCTTGGGCTACAAAGTAAATTTCAGGCTTTCTTGAATTACATCATGACTCTGAAAATAAATTGCAAAGAGAAAAACATTTATTTATGTTTTGTTATTTCTCTATCAATAAATATAGGAACATCTTGTATATTTAAGTGGCAGACGTGTGTTGCTTTGTTAAACTTTCTATTAGCATGCAAGTAACCCGCTAGATCCTCTATCTCTCTGGGCTTAATTTCCTATTCTTATGTCTAATAAAGAGCATAAGGGACAGGTATTTTTTCAAGTAAAATGCCAGTTGAACAAATGGAATTAGAAGTTAAATTTCTGTTCCTTTAAGGTAACTACTGAATTGAAGTGAATATAAGAAATCCTTCCACGTAGGAGCTCTGGCCTGTTCTTCTGCAGGTTCTTCAGTCATCAGAGTAAAAATATAAGCATAATTACTGATGGTGGAATAATTTGTTTTTCTATCAGAACCTTTTTTCTTATGAAAGAGAAAATATGTCACACATTTACATCTCTTAAAATTAAAGAAATAGTTTTAGAAGATTGACTATCTTAAAGAAATAGAAAACAACATCTTAATTCTGTAACTATGCCTCCATTTCTTTACTGATTTTCATCCTTGGAAAAAAATGGCTGTCACATCATGTTGATCTGTCATGTGTGAGTAACATTATTCTGAAGCTCATGTGGCAATGGACCAATGGAGGCATGTGTCCAATGGATGGCATGTATCCAAACTTGCCAGCTAACCCTTGATTGAACTTGGGGGAAGACCCATCTCCTCATGAGTCTTCAATAATTGCAAGTTGGCCAGCAGGCTGATTGAAGTTTTTGCCTTAGTTCTAAGATCAGAAGACTAGCTCCATTCAGAGGCTGAACCCTAGCATCTGTGAGATAATAAATTTTTGTTTTAGGCTGAGTGTGGGGTTATTTGTTATGACTAATAGATAATTAATACAACAGTGTTACATAAACATTCCTATACAGAGACTTGACTTCCAATTGTGTATGTTGGTTTGAAATCTATCACATAGCTGAGAAATTTCTTACTGAATTCTAATACTATTCTGTAAATTATCCTTTTTAAAAATGAAAATGGGCAATGATGTATAACAATGTTAATATTTTCTAGTATGCATGCATTCTAATATTTTTTGGATCTGGTAGGCCATCTTTTAACATATTGAATAAAAATAGGGGCTTGTTATGTGTTGCACAGCTTGAGTGGGAAGGTTAGAAGGCATCACTCATGAGCCAGCTCTCCCCCCTCCACTGCCAGTTCTGGAGATTGAAGTCAGGGTGTCAGATGTGTGCAGTAAGCGGGCTATTTTACACAAAACCATTTTGCCAGCACAGGATATATATTTTAATAGGTTAAGGAATTAGATTCTATTCTCTGTACTCTTTGAATACCATCTTTCATGAGTTTTATTAACCATTGTTTTTATTTTATGTACTTTTTTTGTTAAATTTAAATATGTAAAATATTTTCCTTTGCCTTATTTTAATTCCTAGCATAATAATCTATAAGATATGGTAAATCATATTCACAGATTTTAAAATATTTCCATTGGTGAAAAACAGATAAAAAGTTTCACAATACTATAAATCAATGGGTTATGAAAATCCATTCATCCAGTCTTTGAACTGTATACATTTTACTTTCTTACCCATATGGTATGTCTAGCCATTAAGGCTTTAGCAATATCTCAAAACCAGGGTAATAAGTGTTTTACCCTTAGGGATTTTATCAAAAAGCATTTCCAGGGGCATAGTGTGATGGAATGAGTAAGTGTCCTCTCCATCTTCAATAACTAAAAATACCTTGTTGTTGCCACAATAAAGCCTGACCTAGGCCATATTTTGCTTTTGTTTGTTAACACTTGCTTCATTTAGATGAGGGAAATTTTAATGCAGTTGAAAACACTAATTCTGTTAATTCACTTAAAAAAAGACAGTTCTTCAAGTTTATAATAAGCTTAGATTCAACTTTTTAATTTCATTAGTAGAAGATATAACCATTCCCCTTCTCATAGCACTTATAATTTATTCACCCAGGAGTTTTCTAAATAGTTGGCTGAACACTTTTGGCCATAGTAATCTGCAACTTACAATGCTGGACCATGAGCTTTTGAGTTTCCCCTTTGATTTTGTGTCTTTCCACTTCTTTACCCATTTTGCATAATATTGATTTTCTACTGTAAACAGGCTGGTTACATCAAGGCACATATGATAATAACCACAAAGGTTTATTCTTGTTACTGTTATAAAGCTGAAAATTTTCTCAGAGAAGTTTTTAACAAATAGGTATTATGACATAGAAAAACAAATACAGAGTAAAATTATTTCTAAACTTTCTTGATGCTTTAAACTCTATAAAGTATATAGAAGATTGAAATGAGCTTATGGATGTTTGATAACCGGTTTTAATTTAATCAATTAAATAAAGCTTTGGGAAGGCTAAAAATGCTTGTTCTTCTTATTAGCATGATTAAATCCCATATTTTCAAGTAGCGAAACATGGATCTGATTTGTTATTAGGAAAGAAGTCAATTTCATGCCCTCTCTTCATCTAGAATATTGCCAACTACCCATGTTCCCTTGTTTTCAAATAGATTTATACAACTACTAATTGCATACACGTGTAGCAGTGTGTTCCCTTTTGTGCACTATCATATGCTCACAATATGTACATCCTGAGTAATTGTCTCAAAGAACTACTTGTGAATATAGCCAAAGTCTTAAATAGCTGATTAATAGTTAATAGTTGGTTTCTTTCTTTGTGAAGATCTGTAAGAAAATAGAGGATATAAGTCTACTATTTGGCTAAGTTCAGGAAGTCTTCATTTTAAAAGACGTTTCCTTATTTAATTTTATTTTAAAGCACCTATTTCATCTTACTCATTCCCTTTACCTTCTATGCTATACTAAATATTTTACACAACCCATAATTTTTTGTGAGAATTCATCCTACTCCTAGTTGTATGATCAAGGTGTGTTGATTCCTCCTTCCCTCTAATTCTCTTCCTTTCTTCCTTTCTTCTTCTATTTTTAAGAGAAAATATGACTATATCCCAAACTACCCTTTAATATATCATCTGTCCGCTGGGAAGAATGCATCATAGAGCCCAGTAAATGGTATATCTTTAATTTTTTCTTCCATTTTCTTGAGATAATAATGTAATATAATTAAATCATTAAGTCATTTTCCTTTCCCTTTCTTCTTTCCAAATGCTCCTGTATGTACCACCTTACTCTCTTTTAAGTTTACAGCATCTTTTTCATTAATTGCCATTACATACATATATGCATACATATACACATGCATAGTTCTAAATACATAAAATCTGTTCAGCGTGGATAATATTTAGTAGGTTTTAGGGCTGACCATTGGTATTGGGCAACCAATTAGTCTGCTTTTCCCCAAGGAAGATTTTTTTTTCACTCTTAGTATTCCTGAGTTAGCTATAATTCATTGTGTAGGCTTTAGGCTTCATAAACTTCCCCTGTCTACTAAGACTATTATTGTCATTGTTCAGCTCATGCTAATCATGTTGGTGAGGAAGATTCATGGATGTAGCTTCAGACATTAATGGGAGACAATCTCACAGAGAACTCTTGGATCCTCTGTTTCCACTCCCTCTTCTGCAAACAGCCTGACTCTGTCTTAGAGTAATCCTGTTTGAGATTAAATTCTCAAAGTCTGGGCTATGCCTTGTCCATAATGTTAACTACAAATGGTTCTGTACTGCCTACTTCAGGAAGTGGCAACCACGGCTTTGATTTAAGAGTTGTTATGACCATATTGCAACCCAACCTTGTTATGTTCTAATGCTATAACTCTATTTGCCTGCTAAAATGCACATTTGGAAATTCCTGACCCTGAGTTCTAAAAACCCTTATCTTGTCTGTTGTCTTGGCCCATGCCTTTAATCCCAGCACTTGGGAGGCAGAACACTTGGATCTCTGTGAGTTCGAGGTCAGCCTCATCTACAAAGTACATTTTAGGATGGCTAGGATGGTTACACAGAAAAACCCTGTCTCAAAAAACCAACAAGAAAAACCAAACCAAACCAAACCAACCAAACAAAGCCCTTATCTTCCCAAATGGCCAAAGCTGAACTTTTGGACGCTGCCTTAGGGAAGGGCAGCCTGTATACACAAATTTTAAAAAGTGTGTTTTAATTAATTGCTTGCTTTAATTAATTTGGCCATGATGATTTGGTCAGTGGTCTTTCTCCTCACATCTTTGGGATTAACAGTAGGCACACTAATTGTTTTGTAGATATATCTGCTGGAACTGGAGTCCATAACTCTGCATTTTAATTGGTTGAGGTTTTCTGTGATTAGGAGTACATAAAACTGTGTAGTTTTATGAATGAATACTATAATTAAATTTTCCTTGTTACTATCTTTTTAAAATTTTTGCCAACACCATACATGTACATCCTATTGAACCCCTTCTCCCCAACAAGCTCACTTCTTGCATTATTATCTTTTTGTTTGGTTCACTGAGATTAATTAGCATTTCATAAGCATAGATGGTTATTATTTGCTGGAACATGGTGTAATTGTACTTTTCGGCTATGTTATTGGGTTCTTATATTTACCATCCTTCTCTACCTCAATTCTTTCCAACCCCGCAACACTATAGGCGGAGAAAGAAGGTTAGAGGGGGGAAAGGTATCCTAGATCTGGTCAGACTATTTCCTGCTAATTAAGGAAGTCAAGTTCCTAGGGGCAAGTCTAGTCTTTGTCATCAGGATATCTCCAACCAGCAATGCAGAAAAGCAGCAGCAGAAGCCACTGCAGCCTCTCTGGGCTCTGGCCTTTTTAATCTCCTCTCAAGAGTCCACAATTCCAAACCTAAACTCTCTTCAGCCAGTAGAATCACACCCCTGCTAGAGTACAAGACAAGTCATCGTGAGCTGCCATGGACACTCTGAAGCAGCTGGGAATAAAACAAAAGCATATTCATGTGACATAACTGGATTTTTTTTTAAAGAAACAAAAATTCTCACCACAGTGTGGACAACTAACCAGTGGCTACACCATTGAAGAGAGTGATTCTCCCTTCCCAAGAGACCATTAACTGCCAATAGCTCCTCACCATAGAGGGCTGTGTACACTCTTTTCCTGTCCAGGATGGAGAGTTTAGGGGCTTCATCTTGTACAGATCTTCTGCAGGTAATCATAGCTGCAATAAGTGCATGGGTGTAGCAACTAGGTCATGTTCAGAAGATAGCATTTCCCTGGTATTCCTCTCAATCCCCTGGCTTTTACATTCTTTCAGATGCTTCTTCCTTGAAAAATAGAGGGAATAATAATATAAATGTCCTGTTTAGGGCCGAGCACTCAACAATCACCTATTCTCAATTCTTTGATAATTTGAGACTCTATATGTCTTCACCCATTCCAAACACAAGCTTTGCTGACCAGTGCTGAAATCATCAATATGGCTATCCACATAAATACTTAGGAGATAGTTTTTATTATGTCATTTAGAAAACAACAATATCATTCTTCCCTGTAGGAACTATGACATCCATAGCCACGGGCTTTGGACCAGGTTACAGTATCAGGCATGACTTTATTCCTGTGGGAGGGACTTCAAATACAATTAGAAAGCAGTTGGTTGGCCACATAGCAGTTATGCCATGGTTACTCGGTGGGCACAGCTTGCCTAGCTGGTTTACTGGTATTAGACAACTCAAGTTTTATAGCTGGGTGAGATTGCTGATGACTGTCCCCACACCTCCCCACCCCCAGCAGCATACATAACACTTTCCGGCACTTTGAGAGCTAGTCAGTAGTCAGGAAGCTTCCAGGTTAGTTCTAACTTGATTTCTTGACGTTTTGTAACCCAGTTATATAATGTCTTCAGCAATAGAGTCTTGCTATCTGTAACTGTTTTTTTTTCTATCTCAGTCTAATCTTTATTTTTTTAAAGATTTATTTATTTATGACATATAAATACACTGTAGCTGTCTTCAGACACTCCAGAAGAGGGAGTCACTGTATTGTTTTTTGCTTTATATACATAAACATGTCTCTTGCCTAAGTAGAACTCAGTTTCATCACGGGCATAAACACCTTCAATTTTAAGAAGAGCCATGTGTTCTCTTTGGTTCCGGAGACCTTGCTTGTAGCCAGCAAAAGTGGCCTTGCACCACAGCCTTCCAGACATACTTGCTTTCAGAAGTCCTGTTCCTAGCAGGTCTCCACGGGCGCCAAGATGGCAGAAAGAGAGTTGCCTGTTTTCACCATGGGAGTTCCAGGAGTGCTGTCTGTTTCATGTCTCAAGAAGAGCTATCAATTGCCAACATAGAGAGAGTCTTTCATCTCTGAAGAAATAAGAATGCATTCTGATACTATGTATGTTTTGTTTGGTCGATCTGGAGATTATTCCTTAATACTTTTGTTGTTTTTCATTAGCAGGATTGTTGCATATTTTGTACCTCTAACAAAATGTAGTCTAATCCCAAAACCACAGTGTTAAATCTGAAGTCATCCAAACGTCTTAAAGTTGTGTTCTTGTCAAATGTCCCAGTGCAATGCGGCTTTAGATTTCTCCCTTTGTTAAAATCATTTTCTAGAAGTATTTAAAATTGGCTAGTTTGTTCAAAGGTTTCAGTTGAAATTTAAATTGTCTAAACATCTGGCCTGGAAGTATTTGCATCTCTGTTTACTAGGTTTTTGAAGAAATTTAAGAGCACATTTGAATTGTATTAGGCTTAGACATATTTAACTGGAAGGAAAATGCCCAGAAGTAGAGAAGTACTCTGTGTAACAAAGTAAAATAAAGACATTTCCTTATGGTATTGTGAAAAAGTAATTTGTTTTTGCCATGATTGTGGAAAATCTAAAAAAAAAAATCCTAGTACTGAGGAAATGTGTTTATAGTAATAAAAAGGACTCTCAGACACATGGAAGGAATAAGCCATGCATGAATAATTTTAAGCCCCATTTTCTATTGTGTATAAGTACGGGGATATATTAAAATTTAAAAATGCTAATTATATAGTATAATTATGCTGCATATTTATTAGGAGAATATTTCTAATTAAAGCTAATCCTTTTGTTTGTGTATCATATTGCATTAATTACCTTGGGGTCATACCACATGCCTAAATTTTGTTTGTTTAATCCTTGTCATTTTGGTAGAATTCACTCTTTCTTTATTCTCCCTTGTTGATATTCAGTGTGAAAATTCTTAACTTTAGAGTTTTATTTTACATGCCAAGAAGAACATGCTCACTATAAGAGTTTGAGTTAATGGAATTTGATTGCTCATGTGATACTGAGTTTGCAGCCTGACGGATTGGTTTGGAAATACTCTTCTGAATAATTAGTGAACATTCTAAGGTTCTGATGTCAGTAAGAAGAACTTCAATATGTGAATTGTGCAATGTTTCTGTCTTCTTCAAATAAGATGCTCTCTCTGATAATAAACTTCATTTCTCAATATTATATTTGAGAAAAGGATTTTTTTTTATTTTGATTTTTTGAGATAGGGTTTAGCTGTGTAACAGAACTCTAGCTGTCCTGAACTTGTTTATTTAGACCAGGCTGGCCTCAAACTCACAGAGATTGAAGGCTTCTGCCTTCCGAGTGCTGGGATTAAAGGTATGTGCCATCATGACCAGTTGATATATAAGAATTTTTATCAGAACCATTCCATATTTTGATATATAGTAAATTAAAGAGTTGAATTGCTGCCATATGGTATCTTAAAAAAATCCTTTTTCTTGTTTTTCTTTAAAATGAGCATAGGTTATAATGAATATCTAATGTCACATTTTCCAATCTGTTGAATAAAAAAATCATAATGTCAATCAGCAATTTTGTCCAAGATACTTTTTAGATGCTATGAAAACATGAATTAGAGATAAGACAGAGTGTTGTTTCATGATCTCCCTTTATGCTATGCATGACAAGTTCAGTAAGGCTAGATCTCTATTTGATCACAGTAGACCTGTGAACAGCTTGCCTCTCAGGGTTAAACACAAAACTTTCATAATACTTTATGTATGCTCATAACCAACACCTACTATAATCTATCACTTTCTTTCTATAAATCTTTATAATATTGACACACCTTTATGTAGCAACTATCATATTGATCAGACAAAGCTGAATCCTGGGCTTGCAAATCTATGCTTTATCCATTTTTTTTGGTACAAATATGGTCATTTGTGTTCTCAGATTAAAGACTGCATCTAGTTTATGTTTGTTTCAAAGGCAACTATTTCAAATAAAAATAATACATTTTAAAATGTCTAAAAATAACTTTGTTCTTAGAATAAAAGAAAAGCCACTTGGTAGATGTTAGGGAAATGCTGTACTAAAATACAAAGCCATGAATAGAAAATATTTGTGCCTTTATCCAGAACAATTGCTCTACATCATGAACAGCAACAAATTTTATCACATGCTTGGGGACGTCTGAAGGTCAATTCCATCGTGACAAGTTTTAGAAAATTAAAAACAGGAGTCATGAAAATCTAAGTGAAATGACTTAAAACTGTCTCTGGACCACAAAGTAACCATTAGCTACAATTTCAAGCTAAAATTTAAACACTGAGTAGTTAGATTTTCTGTAGTAAGGATGTTTCTCCTCTTTTGGTGGTCTTAAATCAATTAGAGAGCTGTTGATCACTAACTGTATCCTTCAGGTGCAGGCTATCTACTCTCAATATCTATTCAATATAGGATTTGAAGTCTTAGAGAAATAGACAACTGAAAAAGATCAAGGGGATTCAAATTAGAAAGGAAATAAATCAAGATATCTTTATTTGTATATGATAGGATAGTATACATAAATGGCCCTAAAAATTCCATTGGGGTACCTCTGGTAAACAGCTTCGGCAAAGTAGTTTGATACAAAATCAACAACAACAAAAAAATCAGCATCATTCTTATATACAAATGTCAAATGTACTGAGATAGAAATCAAGGTAACAACACTTCTCACAATAGTCTCGAATAATATAAAATATCTTGGGGGTAACTCTAGTTAAACAAAAGACTTGTCTAATAATAACTTATTAAAGAAGGAAATTAAAATAGACATCAGACAATAGAAAGATCTCCCAAGCTCACAGATAGATAGGATTAACAATAAAAATGGCTCTCCTACCCAAAGCAACCTACAGGTTCAATGCAATTCCCATCAACATTCTAGCACAACTCTTTATAGACCTTGAAAGGACAATTTTCAATTTCATATGGAAAAGCAAAATGCTCAACAATCCCGAACAATAAAAAAATTACTGGAGGTATCATCGTCCCTGATTTCAAGTTGTACCACAGAGCTATAGTAATAAAACCAACATGGTATTGGCATCGAAACAAACAGGCTGAGCAATGGAATTTAATTGAAGTGCCAAGCATAAATCCACACACCTATGGAAACTATATGTTTTATAAAGAAGCCAGATGTATACAATGGTTGTACTATGTCTGTATGTACAAGAATGAAAATAAATTCTTATGTATCACTTCGCACAAAATTCAAGTTTAAATGGATCAATGTTCTCAGCATAAAACCAGGTATACCGTACACTGAACTTGACAGAAGAGAAAGTGGGGAAGTAGTGTTGAATTCATTATCACAGGAGACAACTTTCTGAACAAAACACTGACAGCACAGGCATTAAGATCAACTATCAATAAATGAGACCTCATGAAAATGAAAAGCATCTGTAAGGCAAGGGACACTGTATTTCAGACAAAGCAGCAGCCTATCAAATAGGAAAAGATTTTTTTTTAACCAACTCCACATCAGACTGAGGATTAATATCTAAAATATATACAGAACTCAACAAACTAGATATTAGAAAACCAAATAATCCAATTAAAACTGGGGTTCAGATACAAACAAAATTCCCAATATAAGAAACTCAAAAGGCCGAGAAACACTTAAAGAAGTGTTCACTCCCCTTGGCCACCAGGAAAATGCAAATCAAAGCTACTTTCAGATTTCATATTGCACCTGTCAGAATGGCTAAGATCAATAGCATGAATGACAGCTCATGCTGGTGAGGATGTGCAGTCAGGGCTCATTCATCCATTGCTGGTGGGAGTGTAAAATTGTACAGGCACTATGAAAATCAATACGGCAGTTCCTCAGAAAGTTGGGAATTGATCGCCTCAAGAATACAGGACCTATGTAATGAAATGCACGGCACACATGCTCAAGTGCAATTAACCATACAGGTAAACTGGTAAAGTGTCTTTTAAAACTACTGGAACAGTGAACTATAAAAGTTGTGAAATGATATGACTTGTTGGGCCTTAGAATTTGTTTTTTTTCTTTATTTTCTATATTTTTTTTATTTACATTCCCAATGATTTCCCCTTTCCCGGTTCCTCCCTCCCCGAAAGTCCCATAAGCCCTCTTCCCTCCCCCTGTTCCCCATTCAACCCACTCTGACTTCTCTGTCCTGGTATTCCCCTACATCCAGTCTTTCCAGGACCAGGGGTCTCTCCTTCCATCTTCTTGGAAATCAATTGATATGTGAATTGTGTCTTGGGTATTCCGAGCTTCTGGGAGAATTTGTTATAAAATCTAAGTTAACCTGTTATTTTTGAGGCTCTAATTATTGACAAATTGACAAAATAGGACATTTTCAAGGTTAGCACTTATCAAATCATATTTGACACCTTGTATAGACAATGTTAACATGTTATATGTATCTAGGGCAATTGTATCTTTTGAGGGACATATTTGCATAACATGGCTACACATTCAGTATTTCATCAGATGATCTTTCTAGAACGATTGCACCAATTTACTGTACCATGTATGTTTATGAAATATCCCTTTCTACAAAGGCCGATATAATCTAGTCACCATCAGCTGTATTCATGTAGGAATTAAAGATATTAGCGATCATAGTTTGGAATGTTTCCAGTTTGTTTTTCTTTATGTAATTTTTAAAATATATTATTGTTCAAATTTCAGTGTTTTTTCTTTTCTTTAGTCCCTAAATTACTTTTAAGAAGTGTTTATTCATTACAGATACTTTGTTTTATTCTTTGTGTTACTTCAATTTCATAGTTTTGAAATCTATTTCTAGTATACAAAATAACAAATAAGAATATGACAATTCTCAGAAAGACAGCTGTTATTAAAATGATGAGAGAAGCAGGATTCTGGAAGAGTGCAGAGAAGATAGAATGCTTGGTATTGGTGATTCTTAAATTATTATAGCTATTGGAAATATAAGTACACAAAAATAAAAATGCAGGGTTATATAGTCTAGTAATCTCACTCCCGGTCACATAGTTCAAATGTTTGAACTTAATTTCTAGAAGAGATGCCTGTATCTCTATGTTCATTTCAGCACAGTTCACAATAGCAAAGGCAGAGCTCAACCTGCATCCATCAATAAATGAATGGGTAAAGAAAATGTGATTGCACATATATGTGTCTATCATGTCTATGTCTATGTAATGTATGATGCATATGTATATGATATATATGTATATATATTATATAAACATATATGTATGTATATATATATATTCATATACATTCAAACTGGAATAATACTCTGTCCTTGAAGAGTTTTTTGTCATTTCTAAGATTGTCGAAAAACATATTGCTAATCTATGCTAATTGACAAAAACCTGGATAAGAAAGACACTAGTACATGGTCTCTCTTTTATGTGGACTTTGAAGTCTTCAGGCACACAGACACAGAGTTGAACAGTGGCTGCCGGGGCAGGGGACTAGGAAGAATAATGAGATGTTGGAATAAGGCACACATCTCAGACTGGAAGAATACAATTTCTCTTATGATTCATTGCCCAGCATGGTGAATTCTTTAACATCAGTGTATTGTACATTTCAAAATTGCTAAGAGAGTTAATTTCAAGCATTCTCATCACAAAAATGATGTGTTTGAGAGATGTTGATCAGCTTAATTTATTCCTTCCATGTGCATTCACAAATCAGAGTTGTTGGCTTGCACCCTATAAACATAATGTGATTATCAGTTGTCAATTAACAATAAGATAGAACTAAGAAGTAACTATGATTACTTTTTCACACAACACAGTAATTCTATCTTCAAAGCAGTGAAAAATCAAGCCTGTGTGTCTTCTACTAAACTTAATTATCTTGAATGATGTATAACCCATTATCTGGGTAAATATTTTACACTTCAAAAGTGTTAAGATCCACTTAATTCTGAAAACACAAAAATGGGTTTATTTGCCTTACTAAGACAGATACTTCATGTTAGGCACAAATATTTTCATATAGTTCTATAAAAGTGCTGAGTCATTCTTAAACCTCCTTTTTCAGCGAATCATGCATGAGCCCCCAGCCATAAGAATGACTGGCATGATCTCAGTCTGCTTAGATAATGCTTCTTTGATTCTCAGCAATAATACCATTATTGGTATTTTGATTTTTTTTATGTATTCATTTAAAAAATGCTGGTAAGTAGTTGTTTCTAGATGCAACAGTTATTTTCCTGGTATTTTGTTTCAGACCGGTAGACTGTCATTTGCATTTTACAGAAGATCAAAGTAAGAGTTAAAAATCAACTTAATAATTTGCCTGAATCTAAGAGCTGCTTATATTGAAATTTATACTGTGAGCTATTATTATATCTAGGTACCTCATTACTCCATTGTGTAAAGGAGTCAGTTGTCCACATAGGCAAGAACTCATTCCTAAACATACCATTGCTCTTCATTTTCTTTATTAATGAAACAATTTTCAGTGTTGATTCTGCTGCTACAGATTAATTTTAGATTGTGATTGGATGCCCGTGAATCAGTGATTGTTTCTAGAAGTACAGAGGTGGAATTGGTATAATCCATACTGAAAATTTCTCAGCGGCTTGTCGGTTGGAACTGGCATTGTGACATTCTGGGAGAACTGGGAGACAGACTCAAGAAACATATCTTCCTTGGTGTCTGGATATCTTAGGCTGCTCTTGTCCTTCACTAGGCTGATCCTCCTAAGAAAATCTTTGTCTTATAGGTTGCACCTGTGATAGGGCACATAATGAATTTATTCTTCAAACATTAAAGCAGTACAATTTTTATCAAGAAAATATTAATGATTCTATAGTACTTTACTGTATCATATTGTTATACTTTGTAGCCAGGAAATAATTGTTGCAGAGAAAATTATGTTGAATAGGGAAAAATCATCAAAATGTTGCTATTAAATTAAAGTGATACTATGCAGGTTGAAAAATCTGTGCAGTTGAGCCAGGACTGGAATGAGACTTTATTTAAAAGAGAGAGAGAGAGAGAGAGAGAGAGAGAGAGAGAGAGAGAGAGAGAGAGAGAGAGAGAGAGAGAGAGAGAGAGAGAGAGAGAGACACAGAGAGACACAGAGAGACACAGAGAGACACAGAGAGACAGAGACAGAGAGAGATACAGAGAGAGACAAAGAGAGACAGACAGACAGAGAGACAGAGAGAAAAACACAGAGAGAGAGACAGAGAGAGACAGACAGACAGACACACACACACACACACATACACACACACACACACACACAGAGAGAGAGAGAGAGAGAGAGAGAGAGAGAGAGAGAGAGAGAGTGTTAAGGTGAGAAGGAGAGACAGAGAAGGAAAGAGAGGGTAGGGTGGGGTGGGAAGGACAGATACAGAGATAGACAGAGTAGGATAGAGACACAGAGACACAAAGAGAGGCAAGAGAAATTAAGGATCAAAGCAAAATGATTTTGACAGGTATGTGCAAGTATTGGAGAAGCCAGAAGCAATACATATATGAAAAACCCCTGAAGTTTCTACATAAAACTGTTTTTACTAATCCTTACCTGTCCTACCCAAAGGAAGCCCATGTCATGGAAATGTTGCTGTGATTAATAGTTCACATTAAGGAAAAGTAGTTAAAGGCAGGTTGACCATCAGACTATTGGCTCCTTAGCTTCACTGGTAGTTAATGCATCAGACTGGGTGGAGTCTAAGTTTTGTGTCATGATGAAAAAGGATGCTATGATAGACATGAACGTGATGGGAAGGATGAACTTGCCCTCTATTGAGCCTGAAGTTTATCTGGGGACTTGTTACTTCTGACTTAGGGCATACCAATGCAAGCCACATTTTCAACTTAAGAACAGTTAAACAGCAGTATCTATTCTGTCCTGTTTGGCACCCTGATCACCCGCACTGCCTGGAGAGAAAGTCAGGTCTCTACGGGCTAGGCAAGGCTGATTTTTTCATAGATGTGCAAATACTGAAGATAATGTGGCTGGCTGCTATTATAGTATCCTGGAAGATGACCTAAGCTTTCTAAGACTCTTTTTTTTTGTGTCTTCTTTCTTTTGCCAGCCATTCTGTACCCTTTGCATTAGATTTGTTGTGTAATTTGTATCATAACACATTGGCTAGCCTTTTAGGGGACTAGAACTGGGAACAATTTTGTGATAAAAATTAGGCAGCAAATTAAATTTCCATTAAGGAACTTAAAGTATAAATGTGTGCAGCCCTACTCGGGGACACTCCATGGCTTCCCATCACACCCGAGCTTTTGTTGACATGCTTGCCCTTCTGTCTCATCTCTTTAAACAGAGACTTTGCTGGTTTTGAGTTGTGAGCAAGGCTGTGAGCATCAGTATCCTTGTGCCCATAGCAGGAGCTACTTTTCAGACAATCTTAATGTTTTTCATTGTAGAGCAGGACAGCCTAATAATAGAGATACTCTATTTATAAAGTAAGTTGCAATTTTTTGATACTGCAGGGTCAAAGGCAAGCCTGTAAAAATTGTAGCTGATTAGAGTTTGTGTGTGTGTTTGACCGCTGCACTCTTGAAAACACCAAAGCTGAAGAAATAGACGTGTTTAATTTCATGTCCTCTCTAATTAATGAAATCATGGTGCTTCGTGTGTAGGGTGCTGGTCTCCTGTTGCTCTTTTTAATTGTTAGGTAAAAATAGGGTTCCTTATTCATCTCTTTCTGCAACAATCTTATTTCCCTCTGCAAACAGCAGGATGTTTCTGAGGTTCACAGTACTGGTAATCAAAATATAAGAACTTTGTTTCAATGCAGCAGAAGAGGAAGAAATGAGAGACATAGACAGAGATTGAATGTGTCATCCAAATGAATAAGATATGCCTTGCCGGGCAGCAAGTTGAAATAGAAGCAAATAAATTCAGGTGTGACAAGCGAAAGACTACATTTTCTGCTGTCTTGTACGCTTGTGGTAATTGCAGGAGTCCACAGAAGACGGAAAAGATAAAAGTCAGTGTCTGCCAGAAAGTTTAGGTCCCTTTGTATTGAGGATGAAAAATGGCCTTTGGGGAGTACATAGAGTTCTTCAAAGGCTGCCATGTTCTGAATACCAAGCAGCTTCACCGGACGATTCCCTTCAGAAATGCTGAGCAGAGGAACTCTTGGCAGCTGCCAGCGAAGACAAGCAAGGCAGTGCTCAGTGATGAGCGATTCGTCTCAGCTAATGGCATGCAGAACACTGGCCTTCCTTGTGCTGAGGCTAGGGAAGGCACAGATCTCCAAATGCAATGCATACATTTCACAGCTTTAATTTCTGCTTGGGTGTGATGAAGCCCACAGTGGTCGGAGCCTATGCCTGCTCTTTTATCTTAATTGACACGTTTTTTTTTTTTTAAAAAAAAACAAAAACAAAAACTTTTTTTTCACTTTAAAATGCTTCTGTGACACTGGCATATTACTGGCATTGTTACCGCCAACCTAGGGAATGGATGGATGGAATTCCCCAGATTGTAGATGCTTTAAATGAAGCCACTGGGGATGGAAAATTATTGGTCATTAGCACTCGTTTCCCCCTAGGATTGTATTTTATTATTATTATTATTATTACCTTGCTACAGTTCTCTTTATATTATACTGTAAGTATATACTTGTAGAGATTCCATGCCCTGGGGGACGGTATGTCTGAGGACATACTTTTCACTATGTAATCATATTTCTAGGACAAAGAATATGATTCTAATTCTCTAGGGTGCAGGAGAGACCGAGCAACTAAACTGTCTAATAGAGTCATGAGAAAAGAGTACAATGAGGTTATTTCTAGCTTCCAGGTTTTAAAAAGAAATTATAACACCTAAAATGTTATCTAAAATAATGATCAGTAGCAAAGACTGTCTTTTATTGACAGTCTTGAGAAGTGGAAATGTTTTGGGTATTTTAATTGAAAACATTGTGAATAAAAATAAGTTTTTGGCAAAAATATCCTAAACATCAGAAGTATCAGAAAAAATACTCTTATTTCTTAGGGAACATATACAGTTTAGTACATAGTTTAATGCTTGATAAATCTTTGAAGATGTGTGCCAAGATAGTAGAGGAGAAAAGTCATCCACTATTGGGACATCTTATTCTCATGTCATATGAATTAACTTATTGTAACTTCACATGTACTTAACCCTAGAAGACAGATGGAGAGACTTACTACATAGAAATAATAGATTTATAACAAGTAAACAGGGCTAGTGTCTTAGTTATGGTTTTACTGCTGTGAACAGACACCATGCTCAAGGCAATTTTAAGGACAACATTTAATTGGGGCTGGCTTATAGGTTCAGTCCATTCTCTTCAAGGTGGGAGCATGGCAGCATCCAGGCAGGCACAGTGCAGGTGGAACTAAGAGTTCTACCTCTTCAGCTGAAGGCCACTAGGAGAAGATTGGCTTCCAGGGAGCTAGTATGAATATCTTAAAGCCCATGCCCACATTGACACACTTCCTCCAACAAAGGCACACCTACTCCAACAAGGCCACACCTCCTTAATAGTGCCAGTTCCTGGGCCAAGCAAATTCAAGCCATCACAGCCAGGATAATTTTACTTTTGAGTTAGTAAACACAATAATAATCCTGAGGGTTTCAAGAAATATCTTTATCCATTTATCATTTATCACTCTGTCATTTGTGTATATTAAATTCTTCTTGAAAAATTGCCTTTTGAGACAGGCTATGTATCAGAAAAGTACCAGTATAAAGATATTGTAGCATTTCTTTGTTTTGTTTTTTTTTTTTACCCCATAGCATTTTATAATGCTATGTTTGTTATCGAGGTTTATTTCCTAATGGCTTGGTGGTTTTTAAATATTACATTAGCATTTGAAATAAGTAAAGCCATTAGAAAATTCATAGAGGAATTTTCAAAGAGGTCTCATGGAGCACATACCATGTTACCATTAGGAAGGACCCAGAGTATGTCCAGTTTGTTGGGCTTTATAAATCTTATTAGGAAAGACTCAGTTCAGACTTGTTTTCTTGGCACTAAAGACAGGCTTGGTGTCCAGGAGGGAGGTTTTTTGACGACTGAAACATCAAACTGGAATAAAAGTAATATCTGCCTAGTAAAGAACCATACGGGCATCTCTTTAGAAAAAGTAGAATAAAATGTCCCTTTATGCTCTATTTTTATTACCAGTGTATCTTTTCTGTGGAATTTCATGAGGGGATGTCTGAGCTGTAATGGAGCCAAGAAGAAAGTTAAGGCCTGGAGAGCATTGAGGCCTTTGTGTGTGTGTGTGTGTGTGTGTGTGTGTGTGTATGCACACACACACACACACACATATATTAAAAACAGGCATTTAAATTTTGTGTTGAAAAAATATTTTCATACAATATATTTTGATCATGTTTTTTTCTCTCCAATGCCTTTCAGCTCCTTCTCATCTTCCCATTCACCCAAACTCTGTTCTCTGTTTCTCCTTCCCAAATACGAAAAACAACCAAAACCAAGAAACACAAAAGAACCCTACGAAAACACACAAAATCCAAAACAAGCAAAAGATCAATACTGTCTTTAAGACTTGTTTTTTTCCCCCATACAAATGAATATTACCTAAAACATATCTTCTTGGTAGCAGCTAGTGCCTACCACCACTGTAATTGGCCCAGCCCACTACTCTCCAATAACCTTGTGGCTTCCCTGTCACATCTCTGGTTAGCTTCTCCTGCTGTGTTTTGTTTTCTGACAGTAATTAGAACCTTCACCATGGCCATAGCTGTTGTTACTTCAGGAACCTCCATAACCATCTGGGTTTAGTAAAGTGTTTGCTTCCCTTTGGGATGTCACACTAAGATTATTGAGTTCTACTCCCATTACAGGACTTCAGGTTTTGAGATAATGAGAAGGTTAAAAACAAATCAGACATTTTTAGATTAAACCCTATTCACAGTTCAGCAACCAATTGGTTTCATCACATCTTCACGTGGCATTTCCTGGCTCACCTCTCAGGAAGCTGCACAGCCGAGTTTAGCTTAACTTACTGCAAAGGAAGCTTTTGACATTTTGCATGAATATTGTTTGCTTAGAATTCCAAATTTGAGGAGTTTAGGAAAGTGCCTGGGGAAGACACAGACAGACCTTTTCGCTCTCATTTTTTTTTCTGAAAATAGTGCTGCCTATATAATCTTATCATTTGAGGTTGATATGCCCAGGAACAATATAAAGAGTGAACGGACATGGGAAATTTGTGTAATTTGAATTGTTTTTGGTTCAGCGCTTTCCTCCTGTCTTCTTCAAGTCCCATGGCATAACATTTCTTCAAGCACCTGAATAATACTCCATTGCGTAAATGCACCACATTTTCTGTATCCATTCTTCTGTTGAATAAGAGGATAGCTCTTCCTCTTGTAGATAAAAGTCAGTGCCCTTTGAAATGTGTGTAGGAAAATTGAATTTCTATTTCCTCAAGGGAACAATTTCAGTAAAGGCTGTAACTTTAATTTTTTTCAAATCCTATTTTTAATGAGGGTTCTTAAATTCTTTAACCTCCCTTGGAGCCCCCACCACCCATCAGAGGTAGTGGGAAAAAAAGGATACGGGGAAGTGGACCTGTTTAGAAATGGTTCTTTAGAGCAACTTCCATCTGTGCTATCTGGAAATCGGCAGTTCAGTTCACAGGTCAGCAGGCAGACCTGGCAACTGGATCCACTTGCAAACACTTCATGGATACACCAGCAGTCCAGTTTGGTAGAGTCGGGTTAGCAACAGCAGCGACATGACCTAGCAGAGACAACCAGGCCTCAGCCTCAACTTGAGTCATCAGAAGGGACCAACAGGAACACCAGAAGTTCTTCTGGTCTGTGCCTCTCTCAGGGAAGTGAGGATCAGCGAAGACATGAGACCTACAAGCACAGCACAGTTAGCTGTACCAGCAAGCCAAGCTCTGTCTCCATCATTCTGTGGAGTCCTATTTATATCCTCCGGACATCACATGTCCTCCACATGCCTTGCCTCGGCGTGTGCATCCAATCAGCCTGAGTCTTCAGTGTTCCGACAAATGGAGCTTAACTACACCATGCAAGGCAGAGTAATACATGTGTATTGTTAGCAAAGAATCCCTCATCAAGTGTCCTTTCATGTGTTTGCTTTAGCAGAACTTCCTCTCTCCTATGTCTGCTTCAATGAAACATTCCTCCATGAGTCTGCCTTAGCCTTTCACCTGTGTCCACTTTAGGAAAACCCTCCTTCATGTGTTTGTCCCAGCAAAATGCCATCCAACACAACTGACTCCAATGAACCCTTAAGTTTCCACTTCAAAAGGCATATTAGAATATGAAATTATTTTGTACCCTCTTTTCTTTATAATTTGATGCTTCTGGTTTCTTTTAACTTTTTTGTTGTTGCTATTATTGGTTTTTATTTTATTTGTATGTCTGATCAGCTAGCACTTTATTGCACGAGTTTGGACAAAGGTAACAGAAACTCCAGGTACTTGTGTAAAACCCCATAATATCCAGAGACAAAGTAAGTGCACTTAGGTCAGTGCAGAAACATTTTTTTTACAGAACTGCATAAAGAAAACATAGCTTAACACTTTTATTGTAGAATCACGAGTCTTTAAAAAATATACACTTGTTAGCAATATTTAATTGAGTCACTGAGAAAATATGTTCTGTGATATTTTGACCTTGTTCAGCCACTGAATTCTTCCTGGAAGAGCCTTAAACGATATTTGATTCTAATTTTCTCTTCCACATGTAGAATGTAAAATCCTTGGGGGTTTCACTTGGGTTAAACCTCGAGAATCATCCCAAAGATATAATAAATATGGATGGCTCCTTAAATGAACTGCTAAAGAAATAGTTATCACTGTTCAGAGGAAATTGCATGGTTTTTATGAAATATTAAAAGAAATAGTACTTTCTTATCTAGAACTCTGCACACATACTACAAAATGGGAGCATTTATAAATAATCCCAAAATGGAATTGAATATTCTCTGCTTCACTATGGATTCTGTGCTGTCAGAAGATACCATTTCGGGAAGAAAATGTCCATAGGAATTTATATATATAATAGAGCTATGCTTCTCATAGTGTAATGGATTCTTACTGTCATTGGAAATATTTAAGGAATGTTGGATTAATATGCCAGTTTCAAAAGGGAAGATCATTCAGTTATTTCTAGTTTTGCAGTAATTATTTTAAATTATTTAAAAACTATAAGTATGTGTTACTCTTTTATAGGCAATAATATATTAACCAGATTACCACTGAATAATGCATTTCATAGCATTCCTGTGTTGGTATTGTCTTGTTGGTTAATATGTTTTTATAGATAGTGATACTTCTATAACTGTGATTTATAAACATATTGAATCAATGAAGCATGAAAGAACTAGTGAAAATCGCGACCTAAATGTAGTCCATAATGACCTCTGAAGTGTGAATAATGAACAGACATTGTAAGAACTCTGGAAATGAATTTGTTAGGAGAAACACATGAATAATGAATATTCAGATGTGGTACCTTTTGTACAAATGAACCAAAAACGAAAAGTTTAAGTGCTTAAGTACTTAATAAAGCAACACAAGCTTAGACATGAGATTTATTTTTAATTGACAATCTGTTTGGCCCATTTCTGTTTGTAAAATTCAATTAACCAATATTTTAAGTTTCATTCTACATAAATGCACTGACATGCTATACTGTCTTCAAGAATCTTACTTATATATATAGTTAGTAATAAATATATAAAATTAATATAATATTATATATTATGTATTTACAGTTGGTAGTAAATAAAATGACAAATGTTTTCCCCAAAGGGAAAGCAGAATGAATGATTTACAATTAATAAAAAAAATTATGTAATCACAGGTAGTTAGATACTTCATAACTTGGTTTCAAAAATAGCTAGTGTTTTACAAAGAATAATTTAGTTCTTGGCATACAAAGGAAAGACATTTATGACCAGAGAGTGTTCCTTTCATGTTTCATGAGAAGAGAATACTAAATTGTAATTTATATCTCTAAAGATTTCCATTGGGCTTAATATTGAGGCTTAACTACATAATGAAGAGGGAAAGCATTCCTCCAAAAAGTAGAATACTAAACCATATTTGTATTTTCATGTTTACCTCATTATTATTAGCATTCATTAGTTTTATAAAAGAATGTGGTTCATGATTACATTTCATATATGTAGATAATATACTTTGATCATCTCTAATTCCTTTTTATCATTCCAAGTCCTGCCTTATTTACTGTTGCCCTTCCTCTGTCTCCAAACCCTGCCTCTACTTTCACATGTTACCTCTGCTTTCCTCTTTAATTACTATTGTTACACATATACACACATACATATAAGCACAATCTGCTGCATCAACTTAGTATGTCTTAAGGAGTGATCACAAGGTGTTGGATAACCTATAAGAGGGTTTATACCCATGGAAGACTTATTTTCTCTCTCTCTCTCTCTCTCTCTCTCTCTCTCTCTCTCCTTATTTTTTGCCTATAGCTCTTCATCTTGGGGTGGAATCTTGTGAGATTTTTCCCATCTACACTGCGAGGTCAGCTGGTGCTGTGATTGTTTTGGGTTTGTTTAGTCTACCATGTTGCTGAATTTTTATGGGTGCAGCTTTCTTGCCGTTTATAAAAGACACTATCTGATATTAGATAGACTGACCCTGTGACTTTTATAATATTTCTGTCTCATCTTCTGTTGTGTTTCCTGAGCCTTATATGTAAGGGTTATGTCACAGATGAACTAACTGGGGCTGGCCACCACATAATCACAATACAGTTGTCTGTATTATGCAAAGATCTATTGTGTTGTGACTTAGTCTGCTGTAAAAAGAAGCATCTTTGATGAGGTTAGAGATACACTTAACTATAGGTATACGAATAAGTATTTAAAATGTAATTATAAATTATTCTGGTAGCAGTGATAGGGTCTTCTTTAGGGTTCATTGTCCAACTAGTCATGGGTAATTGATGCTTCCTCCTACTGCACACAGCTTTAAGTCCAATTAAATAACTGTTGCTTATCACCAACATGTAGGCACCACTATTATACCTTTGAGGATTCTGGGGATTATTGTGGTTTATAGGCATCACAACTGAATAGGACTACTGATTTTCTTCCCCCACTTGCTATTTGCACAATCCTATGAAAGCTAGTTTTCAAAAAGGAGGCTTGCAAGTCAACTTCAGCTTGATTCCTATGAGTCCTTTGTTGAAAATGCTTAGTGAATTCAGTAATAGGGACTTACAGCTTTTGGGAGGCAATCAAGAATGATGTCAATAACATATTGTTTTGGGAACTTCTTGAATTCCCATGACTACCAACATGGAAAGATCCCAATGGATGCTGTCACAGTCACTATGATGTCATATGCGTGTGAATCCTGTTGTTTTTGGAAGACAGTTTTCTTGGAGTCCTCCATCACCTCTGGTTCTTACAGTCTTTCTGCTTCCTCTTCTGCAGGGTTCCCTGAGGCTATACAGGAAGGATTTGATGAAAATATCCCATTTATGAGTCAGTGTTCCAATGTCTTTCATTCTCTGCACACTATCCAGTCGTGGGTCTTTGTATTTGTTGCCATCTTCTGAAGGAAGAAGCTTCTGTAATGATCTATGGGTATAGTAGAATGCAATTAGGGATCATTTTATTGTTATGTTCCTTTGTCAGAGTAATAGTATTTACTTTTCACCTAGGTCCATAGTCTATGCAGTATTTAATTGTTAGACATTTTAGCAGTGTCAGGTATGGGTTACATCTCATGGAGTAGGTCTTAAATCTAATAAGAGAGTGGCTGGTTATTTGCAAAGTATTTGTGCTATCTCTCAACCAGTAAATTTCATATTCAGGTCAGGATTGTTGGTCATAGGGTTTATAGCAAGGTTGATGATTAACTTCATCCTCTAATTGTTTTGTTTTTTAGGTGATATACATAGCCACAAGTTGTCCATATTGATAGAGTATTATGTGTTCCAGTTCATGTATAAATTGCCTGATCAGGTTCAATATCTGTATCTCTTCATACATTTATGATATTCAAAATGATTTCTTCTAGCATCTTGAGGACTAACCCAGACATCAATGGACAAACAGACAAAGTTCTAGAATGAAAACACCAGGAACATGATCAAACAATATAACCTATTTTCCCCTTAAACTCCCAGTCTCATAGCAATGACCTCTAATGAAAATAACAAATACGAAATTCTAGGAATACAAAAGAAGGATGATAAATTTCACCAAAGTGCTCAAAGAAGTCATGAACATATTCCAAGGGAATACTACACACAGCTGGATGGAATAAAGAAGTCAATTCAAGATATGAAAATTGAATGCAGTAAGGAGATTGAAATACTCAAGAAAAAACAAACCATGGAGTAAGGTAATGGCCATATAAAAGGAGAGAAATAGTAGATTAAGGATAAAGTGGAAGAAGAGAGTTGGCATACTAGGAGTGGAAAGACTTAAAGAGGGAGGGACCAGGGAGTGTGGAGGAAGGAAGAAAGTAAGGTTAACCCAAATGAAAGGTATGGCAGTCATAGGAAAGCCTACTTGTCTCACAACTTAATTTAAAAATAAAATTAGATAGTAGAATAAATGTGATATGAAAGAAAAGGGGAGAAACACTGGAGGCTAAAGGGTTAAGTGGAGATGATGGTTGAGAAATGGAGGAAAGACCTGTGGGTGGGAAAAACAAAGGAAAGGATATATGAAAATGCCTTATTCAACTCACTTGTTACTAAGATAATTTCAAAATTCAACAACAAAATAATGACAACAGAATTTTTTTTTTTTTAGTGAAATTATCATTTGGCCAGGGAGCCCTTAGAGGTCTTCAAAGTCAATTATGGCCTATTGATTCACTTGAAAGCATTTACAAAATAAGAATAAATCAATAGATGGGAAGAAACAAGAGCATGGCATCAATTAATGAAATAGAAACAAAGAAAGAATCAATGAAACATAAGGTTAAAAAAAAGATGCCTTTTCTTTGAGAAGATAAAATTGGCGGACCCTTAACCTAATTAATCAAATTGGAGAAAATACTCGATTTAATAAAATTAGGGATAAAAAGGGAGACATTACAACATATAACAAGGAAAATTAGGTAAATCACTACTGATATTCTACTAACCTTGAAAGTTGTAATAAATGGGTGAAAATTTTTATACATATGGACTACCATCTGGAGTTAATCTGTGGCTTTTTGTCTAATAGTATTTGTATTATGAAAGTGAAACCAAGATCAAATAAATAATTTAAAGACATCAACAGCAAGCAATGAGATTGTAGCAGTAACTTAAAAATCTACCAACTTAGAAAAATACCCATGTCTAAATAACTTCAGTGCAAAATTCTGCTAAACCCTCAAATAGTAACTAATAACAACACTTAAAATTATTTTGTAAAATAGAAAATATAGGAACACATAATACTCTTTTTACAAAGCCAGTAGTGTCCAGATTCCCAAATAAGACAAATATGTAATAATAATAACAAAACCAAAAATAGATCTAGCAATATGATACTTGCAAACTGAATTTAAGAACACATAAAAAAAGATAATTTACAATGATTAACTTGGCTTCATTCCAGATAATCAGGGATAGTTCAACATGTGTAAATCATTAAACATAGTTAATTACATAGCTAGTCTCAAAGACAGTGATCACAGGGTCATTTTAAAACAAGTAGAAAAGACCTTTAATAAAATCTAACATATTCTCATGAGAAAAACCCTGGAGAGATTATGGATGGATAGAACATATTTCAGCTTAACGAAGCTATAGTCATTTTCATACTAAACAGTCAAAAATTCAGAGCAGCCAACTAAGACCAGGAAGAAGATAAGGGTACCCATTCTTCCCCACTGTAATTCTCTGGAGTTCTTGAAGTATTGGTTAAAGCAATTAATAGAGAAGAACTTAAAAGGAAAACAGAAAAATACAAGTGTCTCTGTTTGTAGATGACCCTGATTATACACATGAGAGACTTTGATTGCTCCACTAGGAAACTCTTGGAGCTGATGAATAGTTTTAGTAGAGAGGTCAGTACACAGAAGAAGTTAACACAAAGAAGTCAATAGCTTTCTTATGTACCAATGACAAACACTGAGAAAGAAACCAGAGGAACAACTTCACTCACACCAGGCTCAAAATTTACACAAAGGTACTTTGGAATAAACTTAACTAAGGAAGAAAGAGGACTTTAGAATGAAAACTTCAAAACATCAAAAAAAAAATGAAGAAGACTGTAGAAAGCAGAAAGACTCCTATGCTCAAGGACTGGTAGAATTATTAGAAAACCACACCCTAACAAAGATAGTCTATAAATTCAATGCAATCAAAATCAACAGTGTAACTCAATTCTTAACACACACACACACACACACACACACACACACACACACATCTTAAAATTTATATGGAATGATAGAAGTTCTTTAATATTACAAACATCATTGAACAATAAGAGTATTGCTGGAAATATTACAATACCTGATTTCAAGTTATAATGCAAAACCTTAGTAACAAAAACATCATGGCACTGGCATAGACATGGGCATAAAGTCTAGTAAAATGTAATTGAGTACCTAGCTATAAGTCAATACAAATATAGCCATAAAAAGGACAATGTATACATTGAAAAATGGTTCTTCAACAATGGCATTCCTGAACAGGACTCCATTTACTCAGAAAGTAAGATCAACAGTGAACAAGTTAAAGACAAAAGCTTCTCTACTGTGGAGGAAACTGATAACCATATGAAGAGGTAGTCTAAGGAATGGGGGACCATCTGCCAAGGATACATCCAACAGAGGGTGGTTGGAGTTTAGAATATTCAGAGAGTTTTAGAAAACTGAATGGCAAGACAACAGCCCTATTAAAAATGATTTGTAGTACCAAACAGAGAGTTCTTAAAAAACAAAACAAAACAAAACAAAAAACCAAAAAACCCAAAACAAACAAAAAACCCAAAAAACCAACAACAGCAATAAAAGAACCAACAACTCACAAATGACTAATTGTGAAAGATATTCTTGTCAGCTTTATTACATCTGGAATTAACTTAATCCAATCAACTAGGCATACCTGTAAGGAAGTTTTCTTGGTTGGATTATTGAGGCAAAACATACCCTAAATCATGTGAGGTTCAAAAGAATCACCTTAAGTCTAGATCATTTGAAGTCTAAATCTGGGCCACACTTTCTGTTGGTAGTCTATATAGAGGACATGGAAGAAGGAAACTTTTGATCTTTGACTACTTGCCCTTACTCTCATTGGCAAGCTCATTCCTTCACTAGTGTTAGAGCCTACTTCTTCAGGATTATAGTGACCAACCAAAGACTGTCTGAGAAAACCAGATCCTTGTACCAAACAACTATTGAATTCTTAGACTTTCCCATTGGGAGTTAGCTATTGTTGGAGCAATTGAATCACTGACTGTAAGCCACTCTAATAAATCTCATATATATGCACTAGATAGATATATATTTATTCTATCAGTTCTGTTTTTCTAGAGAACCCTGCCTGATATATTATACACATTCTAAAAATATTCAATATTCTTAGTCACTGGGGAACAACAAATTAAAGCAATCTAGAGATTTCATCTTATTTCATTCTGAATGAATGATTTTCATTAAGAAAATCAATGACTGCAAATGCAGGAGAGGCTGTGGAGAAAGAAGAACTGTTATTCACTATTGATATGGGTGTAAACTGGTACAGTCACAATAAAAATCAGCATGGAAGTCACCCAAAAGCTAAAAATAGAGATTCTGCATGACTCATAAATACCATTCTTGATTATTTGCCCAAAAGACTCCATCCATACTTTGCTACAGAGATGTGTTTCCATGTTCATTTTGCCTATATTCATATGAGAAAATGGAATGAGCTTTGACCTCCATCAGAAGAAGAATGGATACTGAAAGTACGGTATATATATGATGTAATTTTATCCACTGATTGGTTAAGAAGAATTAAATTATGAAGTTTGTAGAAAAATGATGGACCTGAAAAATATACTGAGTGAAACAACACATGACTCTGTAGACTAGTGCCCATGTCATTAATAGGTATGTTTTAATTACAGTTTTATACTGGTTTGTTTCACATTGAATACTAGAAGAAAGGGCCATTAGTAGGAAGGAGAGTGGGAAGAAAATGCTTAGAAGGAGTGGGCACAGTAGACACATTGTACATGAACATACAGAGGGAGGAATGTGGGGCATGGAAAGGTTTAAGTAGAAGAGGGAGTGGAAGTGTAAAGAAGAGAAGAGTGGGGAACCCTAATTAAGGCTATACAAGAAAGTCACATGGAAATCCAAAAATCAGGAGTTGAACAGAGATATCATTCATGGATGCAGTCAGTATGCTTTCCCACGAAGCAAAGGGTTGTTAAACAGTTATCTCTTGCCATGTGTGGGATGTCTTTCTACAAGTTTTTGTTCGGAGAGGCCCCAGAAGATCTAAAAATATTCTGGTTATAGCTCTTGATTTTGGTTGCTCACTAGGACTTGAAGGCAAGAATAATATATTGCTGAAGATAATACACTGAACACTTTCAAACAATTCTCTTTCATACAATTTCCCTCTAGTCTATTGTTCTTAACGTGTAGGTTGGGACCCCCTTGAGGGACAAATGACTCTTTTACAGGGTCACATACAGGATATCCTATGTATCAGATAGTTACTTTTATTCTGTGTATCAGATAATTACTTAAGGTTCATAACAGTAGCAAAATTATGGTTAAGTAGTAGCAATAAAAGCAATTTTATGGTTGGGGGTCACCACAACATGAGAAACTGTATTAAAGGGGTCACAGTATTAGGAAGGCAGAGAACCACTGCGCTAGTCTGTTAAATATAGGTCTTTGAAGTTGCATTTTTGGTTTGAAGATATCCTAATGACACTGCAATCACCAATAACTCTTTTTCTCCTCTGTTTTGGAATCCGGGTATAGGAAGGAGAGAAGTTAGAGCAACCCAGTCCATTTTCTTGTTATTAGAAATATTTCCCTATGTCCCAAGTTACAATGTGATGGTGAGAAAGATAGATGTTTCTCTACTGTTTGCAGGATATTACAATACTCTGCATCCCATATCTCCAGGAAGGGATGCAGAATTTATATTAAAAGGCATATCTGTCAGGTTACAATGATGAACAAAATGTTACATGGTAAAATAATATTAAACAATAAAATTTGGGGGCTGGTGATGTTGGCTCAGTGGTAAAAAGCACTGGCTGCTCTTCCAGATGATCTGGGTTCAAATTCTGTCACCCATATGGCAGCTCACGACTATAACTCCATTTCCAAGGGATATGCCACTCTTACAGAGACATACATGTAGGCAAAACATCAAGGTACATAAAAATAAAAATAAATAGTTAAAAACTTCATTTTGCTGAAATGATCTAATGTAAATATTCCATTGGGTTTGTAGGACTATTTATCGGATTAAAAGCTTAATTGTTTTTATTGATTTTTTTGCCTAATATCTGTCAAAATTATCTTCAAGGACATTCACATACCACAAGGCATACTCTGCTCATTTGTAGTCTCTACAATGTTTAAATGATCAATTTTAGAAACATGGTCAAAGGCTGCTTCAAGCTTGCTGACTTGTCTTCAGCGATTGAGCATTCAGAAGGTTGAGATCTTCATTCACTGCTCGACCCCTCACGCATCCGTGAGGTTGTCTGAGTTATGTACAGCATCATCATTGGGGATTGGAACACTTTGAAACCAATGAGGTGTTTCTACTCTCTCGTTTCCACTCTCTTACTATTCATACCACCTTCAGTCGCTAATGGTCCCAAAATGGTGGGTGTTGGACCATGCGAAATATGTCTTTTTCATTGTCGTGTGGCTTTACATTAATGGCTTAATGTTTCCAGTCTCAGCACTTGCATAAGAATCCCAGTTCTATCTCTATTTACCATATGGCACTGGACATTTATTTCTTTCCCCTTTCTTTGCTGCTCTATCTGTAGTCATGAACTTGGTCATAATATCAGGGATTGTAAGGATTAAATACTGGTATGTGGAGGTCTTAGAATTATTCCTGATTGCCCCAGTAAAGTCACTTAAGGTTATCTCTGGCCTTCACCTCATATGCTCACATGTGTATATGCACACACATATACATTTGCATACACACAAACACACACAAACACACACACACACACACACACACACACACACACACACGAGGAATAGTGCCTGATATGGTTCCCAATGGCAAATAATATACTATGCCTTCAAAATGGCTTAAAAATAACTGTTCTTTTAATGTATTAGCCATTTATGAATCACCCAATGTATAGGTGTGGTTTAGTGTTGAGAACACAACTAAAATGCATTGCATATAGTTCTTATGGCACCATGACTTAGGATATAATTAGAGGACATAGATAACACAGTACTCATCCAAAATTATGGTAAGGATTCTAATGTGGAGAGCATATGGTACTAATGGACACAATTGTCTACAATGTAAGCATTAAAAAGATTTCCTGGAAAAAATTGGGCATACGGTAACTACTTAATATTTTCATTAAAAATAGTTCAATGGGTTGAAGTGAAAGTTTCTGGATATGTCAGGTAATACAGACTCACATGGTGTTTTGCTGAGGCAACACCGTGGGAGGACACGTGATATTTGGAGAGAGTATAAATAGGACTCAGCAGATAGTGACTGCATGCTTGCATAGCTAGCTTCGCAACATTTCATTGGTCTTTGCCTTTTCTGATCTTCTCTTCATTGAGAGAGGTACAGCAGAGAAGTTCTCCTGGCATCCCGGCAGGTCCTGGTCACTCCTGCTGATTCAACAGAGGTCTGGAGTTTTCTGCTAGATCTCACCAGTGCTGCTGATTCCTGTTTGGTATCCTGACAAATAGAAATGGGAATCATCCCAAGGAACTACTCCTAAACAGGTCCACATCCCCTTGTCTTATTTATCACCGTTTCTACCCTACCCTTGGAGGGTGGGCTAGAAGTAGGGTTGCAACATTTGAGAATTCTTATTAAAAGTGGGTTTTAAAAAATCTAAGCCTACTTAGGATAGTAAAGATCCTTTCTGAATCTGTAAGGCGGCTATTTTGTCCCACTGGCAGTGTCCTTTGCCTTACAGAGCTTTTTAGTTTCATGAGGTCCCATTTATTAATTGTTGATCTTAGAGCCTGAGCTATAGGTATTCTGTTCAGGAAATCGTCTCCTGTACCAATTTGTTCAAGGCTATTCCCACTTTCTCTTTTCTTAGATTTAGTGTATCTGGCTTTATGTTGAGGTCTGTGATCCACATGGACTTGAGTTTTGTTCAGGATGACAAATATGGATCTATTTGCGTTCTTCTACATACAGATATCCAGTTAGATCAGCACCATTTGTTGAAGATGCTTTTATGCCCCCCCCCATATTGTATAGTTTTGGTTTCTTTGTAAAAAATCAAGTGTCTATAGATGTGTGGGTTTATTTCTGGGTCTTCAATTCGATTCCAATGATCAACCTGTTCGTTGGGCTAATATTCAAACTAAATAACCCAAATAAAAATGGCATACAGAGCTAAACAGAATTCTTGACAGAGGAATCTTGAATGACCAAGAAGCACTTAAAGAAAAGCTCAATATCTTTAGTCATCAGGAAATACAAATCAAAATGACCCCGGGATTCCATTTTACACTCATCAAAATGGCTAAGATCAAAACCTCAGGCAACAGCTAATGCTGGTGAATATGTGGGGAAAGGGGCATATTCCTCCATTGCTGGTGGGAGTACAAACTTGTACTACCACTCTGGAAACTATTCTGGCAGTTTTTCAGAAAATTAGAAATAGTTCTACTTGAAGACCCAGCTATAGAACTCCTGGACATATACCCAAAACAGGTTCACCATAACACAAGGACTTTTGCTCTACTATGTTCATAGCAGCTTTATTTGTAATAGCTAGAAACTGGAAACAAGTCATATGTCCCTCAGCTGAGGAATGGAAAAAGAAAACATGGTTCATTTACACAATGGAATATCATTCGTCCGTTAAAAACAAGTACATCATCAATTTTGCAGGCAAATAGATTGGACTACAAAAATATCATCCTGAGTGATGTAACCTAGACCCAAATGGCCATGCATGGTATGTGGTAACTGATAAGTGGATATTAGACATAAAGTACAGGATACCCTCGATACATTCCAAAGACCAAAAGAAGCTAAACAAGAAGGAAAGGCCCAACTATTGATGCTTGAATTTCACTTAAAAGGGGAAATAAAATAGTCATAGAAGACAGAGAGAGGGAAGGAACTGGGTGGGAAAAGGGATGGAGAGAGGAATGGGGGTATCAGGATCAAGTGTCAGGGGAGACAGGAGAGAGGGCAGAAGGCCAGGGGAATGAATGGAAATCTTCAGCTCCTGGGGTTGGGGATGGGGAAAGGTGAATCTTTAGGATGTGCCAGAGAGCTAGGATTGGGGGGGGGTGGTTCCCAGGAGTCACACTGGTGACCTTAGCTGAGATGCATAACAGTGGTGACATGGAACCTGAAGAAGCCAACTCATAAATCCAGACAGGATCCCCCAGTGGGGAGAAAAGGACATCAACCCACCCACAAACTTCCAACTCAAAATTTGTCCTATCTAGAAGATATGTAGGGACAAAGATGGAGCAGAGCCTGAGGGAATGGCCAATCAATAACTAGCCCAATTTGAGACCTGTTCTAAGGGCAAGCACCATTCCCTGACACTATTAATGATACTCTGTTATGCCTGCAGACAGGAGCCTAGTATAAATGTTCTCTGAGAGGCTGACTGACCCCAGAGCTGACTGAAACAGATGCAGGGACTGACAGTCAAACATTAGACAGAGCTCCAGGACACTTATGGAAGAGTTGGGGGAAGGACTGAAGGCCCTGAGGGGATAGGAACTCTATAGGAAGACCAACAGTCTCAACTAACGCAGTACCCTGGGGAATCTCATAGACTGAACCACCAACGAAAGAGCATACATGGGTTAGACTGTGTGCCCCCACATATGTAGCAGATATACAGCTCAGTGTCCTTATGGGTCCCCCATCATCTCAAATGGGGCTGTCCCGAAAGCTGTTGCTTGTCTGTAAAATCCATTCCCCAACAGGGCTGCCTTCTCTGGTCTCAATGGGAGAGAATGCACCTAATCCTGCAGAGACTTGATGTGCCAGGGTGGGGGATACACAGGGAGCTCAACCCCCCTTTGAGGGACTTTGGGAGTGGGGACTGGGAGGGGGCCAGGATCAGGATGCAAAATGAATAAATTAATGGAGGAAAAATCTTAAAAATAGTTCAATGGTAACATGTTGGAATAATTTTTATTTTACTCAGAAAAATCCTTTATGGCACCTTTTGGCAGTGAATCCCATCTGGATTCCTGAACACCCAGCTTTATTTATTTATTTATTTTTATTTTCTAAGTTTTTTTAAATTTACATTCAAAATCATTTCCCCTTTCCCATTTCCTCCCTCCCCGAAAGTCCCAAAAGTCCCCTTCCCTCCCTCTTTTCTCCATTCAACCCCCTCTCGCTTCTCTGTCCTGGCATTCCCCTACATCCAATCTTTCCAGGACCAGGGGTCTCTCCTTCCATCTTCTTAGAAATCTATTGATATGTGAAATGTGTCTAGAGTATTCTGAGATTCTGGGTTAATATCCCCTTATCAGTGACTGCATACCATGTGTGTTCTTTTGTGATTGGGTTACCTCACCAAGGATGATATTTTCAAGTTCTGACCATTTGCCTAGGAATTTCGTGAATTCATTGTTTTTAATTGCAGAGTAGTATTCCATTGTGTAGATATACCGCATCTTCTGAATCCATTCCTCCATTGAGGGACATCTGGGTTCTTTCCAGCTTCTGGCTATTATAAATAAGGCTGCTATGAACATAGTGGAGCATGTGTCCTTCTTGCATGCAGGTAAAGCCTCTGG
This sequence comes from Tokudaia tokunoshimensis, assembly GCA_036184795.1. NCBI lineage: Eukaryota > Metazoa > Chordata > Mammalia > Rodentia > Muridae > Tokudaia > Tokudaia tokunoshimensis. The sequence continues at coordinate 95,888,940 of BTHU01000016.1, forward strand.
GTAAATGCCCAGGAATGGTATAGCTGGATCCTCCGGGAGTGTCATGCCCAGTTTTCTGAGGAACCACCAGACTACTTTCCAGAGTGGTTGTACCAGCTTGCAATTCTACCAGCAGTGGAGGAGTGTTCCTCTTTCTCCACATCCTCGCCAACAACTGCTGTCTCCTGTGTTTTTGATCTTAGCCATCCTGACTGGTGTGAGATGGAATCTCAGGGTTGTTTTGATTTGCATTTCCCTAATGACTAAGGATGATGAAGATCTCTTTAGGTGCTTCTCAGCCATTAGATATTCTTCAGGTGAGAACTCTTTGTTTAGCTCTGTACCCCATTTTTTAATAGGGTTACTTGCCTCTCTGGAGTTTAATTTCTTGAGTTCTTTGTATATATTGGATATTAGCCTTCTGTCGGATGTAGGGTTGGTAAAGATCATTTCCCATTTAGTTGGTTGCCGCTTTGTCTTTTTGACAGTTTCTTTTGCCTTGCAAAAACTTTGTAATTTAATGAGGTCCCATTTGTCAATTCTTGATCTTAGAGCATAAGTTATTGGAGTTCTGTTCAGGAAATTCTCCCCTGTGCCCATATGTTCAAGGTTCTTCCCTAGTTTCCCTTCTATTAGTTTCAGTGTGTCTGGTTTTATGTGGAGGTCCTTGATCCACTTGGAATTGAGCTTAGTGCAAGTAGGTAAGAATGGGTCAATTTGCATTCTTTTGCATGTTGACCTCCAGTTGAGCCAGCACCATTTGTTGAAAAGGCTATCTTTTTTCCACTGGATGGTTTTAGCTCCTTTGTCAAAGATCAAGTGACCATAGGAGTGTGGATTCATTTCTGGGTCTTCAATTCTGTTCCATTGTTCTACATGCCTATCACTGTACCAATACCATGCGGTTTTTAACACTATTGCTCTGTAGTACAGCTTGAGGTCCGGGATACTGATTCCCCCAGAGGTTCTTTAACTCTTGACAATAGTTTTAGCTATTCTGGGTTTTCTGTTATTCCAGATGAATTTTTGAATTGCTCTTTCTAACTCTATGAAGAATTGAGTTGGGATTTTGATGGGGATTGCATTGAATCCGTATATTGCTTTTGGCAAGATGGTCATTTTTTCTACATTAATCCTGCCAATCCATAAGCATGGCAGATTTTTCCATCTTCTGAGGTCTTCTTCAATTTCTTTCTTCAGAGACTTGAAGTTCTTGTCATACAGATCTTTCACTTGTTTGGTTAGAGTCACACCAAGATACTTTATATGGTTTGTGGCTATCGTGAAGGGTATCATTTCTCTTACTTCTTTCTCAGCCTGCTTATCCTTTGAGTATAGGAAGGCTACTGACTTGCTTGAGTTGATTTTATATCCGGCCACTTTGCTGAAGTTGTTTATCAGCTGTAGGAGTTCTCTGGTGGAGTTCTTTGGGTCACTTAAGTATACTATCATATCTTCTGCAAATAGTGATAGTTTGACTTCTTCCTTTCCATTTGTATCCCTTAGACCTCCATTTGTTGTCTAATTGCTCTAGCTAGAACTTCAAGTACTATATTGAAAAGATATGGAGAGAGAGGGCAGCCTTGTCTAGTTCCTGATTTTAGTGGGATTGCTTCAAGTTTCTCTCCATTTAGATTGATGTTGGCTACCGGTTTGCTGTAAATTGCTTTTACTGTGTTTAGATATGGGCCTCGAATTCCTGATCTTTCCAAGACCTTTAGCATGAAAGGATGCTGAATTTGGTCAAATGCTTTCTCAGCATCTAATGAGATGACCATGTGGTTTTTTTCTTTGAGATTGTTTATATAGTGGATTACATTGATGGATTTCCTTATATTGAACCATCCCTGCATCCCTGGGATGAAGCCTACTTGATCGTGGTGAATGATCGTTTTGATGTGTTCTTGGATTCGGTTGGCAAGAATTTTATTGAGTATTTTTGCATCGATATTCATAAGAGAGATTGGCCTGAGATTTTCTTTCTTTCTTGGATTTTTGTGTACTTTTGGTATTAGCGTAATTGTGGCTTCATAGAACAAGTTGGGTAGTGTTCCTTCTGTTTCTATTTTGTGCAATAGTTTGAAGAGTATTGGTGTTAGGTCTTCTTTGATGGTCTGATAGAATTCTGCACTAAAACCATCTGGATCTGTGCTTTTTTTGGTTGGAAGACTTCCAATGACGACTTCTATTTCTTCAGGGGTTCTAGGAGAGTTTAGATGGTCTATTTGATCCTGATTTAATTTTGGTATTTGGTATCTGTCAAGGAAATTGTCCAACTCCTCAAGATTTTCTAGTTGTGTTGAATACAGGCTTTTGTAGTAGGATCTGATGATTTTTTGAATTTCCTCAGTTTCTGTTGTTATCTCTCCCTTTTCGTTTCTGATTTTATTAATTTGGATACTGTCTCTGTGCCCTCTGGTTAGTCCGGCTAAGGGCTTATCTATCTTGTTGATTTTCTCAAAGAACCAACTCCTCATTTTGTTGATTCTTTGTATGGTTTTATTTGTTTCTACTTGATTGATTTCAGCCTTGAGTTTGATGATTTCCTGCCTTCTACTCCTCTTGGGTGTACTTGCTTCTTTTTGTTCCAGGGCTTTCAGGTGTGCCATTAAGCTGCTAGTGTATGCTGTCTCCTGTTTCTTTTTGGCGGCACTCAAGGCTATGAATTTTCCTCTTAGCACTGCTTTCATTGTGTTCCATAAAATAGGGTATGTTGTGCCTTCATTTTCATTAAATTTTAAAAAGTCTTTGATTTCTTTCTTTATTCCCTCCTTGACCAAGTTATCATTGAGTAGAGCATTGTTCAGCCTCCACGTGTGTATGTGGGTTTTCTTTTGTTTTTGTTGCCATTGAAGACCACCCTTATTCCATAGTGATCTGATAGGAGGCATGGGATTAGTTCTATCTTCTTATACCTGTTGAGGTCTGATTTGTGACCAATTATATGGTCGATTTTGGAGAAGGTACCATGAGGTGCTGAGAAGAAGGTGTATTCTTTTGCTCTAGGATGAAATGTTCTATATATATTTGTTAGTTCCATTTGGTCCAAGGCTTCATTTACATTCACTGTGTCCCTATTTAGTTTCTGCTTTCCTGAACGATCCATTTCAGAGAGCGGGGTGTTGAATTCACCCACTATTATTGTGTGAGGTGCGATGTGTGCTTTGAGCTTTAGTAAAGTTTCTTTTACGAATGAGGGTGCCCTTGCATTTGGAACATAGATATTCAGAATTGAGAGTTCTTGATGGTGGATTTTTCCCTTGATCAGTATGTAGTGTCCTTCTGTGTCTTTTTTGATGACTTTAGGTTGAAAATCAATTTTATCTGATATTAGGATGGCTACTCCACCTCGTTTCTTGGGGCCATTTGCTTGTAAAATTGTTTTCCAGTCTTTTACTCTGAGGTAGTGTTTGTCTTTGACACTGAGGTGCGTTTCCTGCACGCAGCAAAATGCTGGGTCCTGTTTACGTATCCAGTCTGTTAGTCTATATCTTTTTACTGGGGGAATTGAGACCATTGATATTAAGAGAGTAAGGAATAGTGATTATTGCCACCTGCTATTCTTGACGCTATCTTTATGTTTGAGTGGTTATCTACTTTTGGGTTTGATTCAAGAAGGTTACTATCTCGTTTTTTCCAGGGTGTTGTTTCTCTCCCTGTATTGGCGGTTTCCACCTATTATCCTTTGCAGGTCTGAATTTGTGGAAAGATATTGTGAAAATTTGGTTTTATCATGGGATATCTTGGTCTCTCCATCTATGGTGATTGAGAATTTTGCTGGGTATAGTAGTCTAGGCTGGCATTTGTGTTCTCTTAGTGTCTGCATGAGATCTGCCCAGGTTCTTCTGGCTTTCATAGTCTCTGGTGAGAAGTCTGATATGATTTGGATAAGTCTTCCTTTGTATGTTACTTGACCCTTTTCTCTTACTGCTTTTAATATTCTTTCTTTGTTTAGTACATTTGATGTTTTGATTATTATATGACGGGTGGTATTTCTGTTCTGGTCCAGTCTGTTTGGAGTTCTGTAGGCTTCTTGTACGTTCATCGGCATCTCTCTCTTTAGGTTAGGGAAGTTTTCCTCCATAATTTTGTTGAAGATCTTTACTGGCCCTTTAAGTTGCAAATCTTCACTCTTATCTATACCTATAATCCTTAGGTTCGGTCTTCTCATTGTGTCCTGGATTTCCTGGATGTTTTGAGTTACACGTTTTTGAACACCCACATTTATTCTCCCACCATCGACGCTGTCATTTCCTATCTGCTGTTGATGCAGTTATCCACCATCAAGTGTTTTATTTCTAGATGTTATTGAAACTTTATATTGTTAGCTCACACTTTCTATATGTCATAATTGTTGTTATGCATTAATAATTTTAACACCCATCTACTCTGGGATAAGCACACTGAGGTACCTTTTGTGGGTCCATCATTATTCTTCATTCACTTATACACCAACTTCCATGTTGTCTTGTAGACCTCACCAACAATGCAGTCCTCAAAGAAAATCATTTTCAAACTTTCTGGCTGTCATCTCCACAGTCTCTTTCCAGTTTTATCTTTATGTAAATCCTTAATCTAAATTTAATTAAAGCCCGCCCCCAGTAATTGTAGTATTTTCTCTTCCTGCTTTCTCAAACTAAACCCCACAATTAAGGGTCACACCCATTCTTTGCTTTTGTTTTATCATGCTTGTCAGCAAAATCCTCAAACTTGAAATTACCTGTCTGCATGTAGAATTAAACACTTATCCACTGAGTTATATTTAAATATTCTCACCACTGGATATAATTCTAATAATATTTTATTTCCTCGAATACTACTACAAATCTTTTGCATTAATGATCTATGGCCACATAACTACACTATTAATAGCTTAATGGTATTAACAGTATTTACAATGCAGGTTCAGAGGGTCAGAAATTTGAATGCAAATTAAAAAGAAATTCCAAGGCCACAGTCTTCTGAGGCTTCCATCCGGAGTATCTATTTTCTTTTTTCCATATAGTTTTTCTAATTTATTTACAATTATAATTATATCATTTCCCACTTCCCATTCCTTCTTCCAAACAAACCCTGCCACATGCCCTTTCTAGAATCTCTTTAAAATTCAGTCTCTTTTTCTTTAGTTGTTGTTTTTTTTATACACACATTTATAAATACATAAATATAGCAAGTCTGTTATATAATGAGACTTGTATGTACGTATTTTCAGGCCTGGCTATTTGGTACGATAACCAATTGGTGTCTTTTTTCCTGGGGAAGACAATTTTTCCCATTCCTGAGTTATGAATTGTTGTTGTTGTTCTGTCTACAGTTGAGGCCTCATCACTTCTTCCCTTCAGTGTTAATGTGTCTGTCACCATCATTTAGACATATTGGCAAGACTTCATGTGTTTACCTTCTCTTCCCTCTGGCGCCTATAATCTTTTTCCCATCCTCCCCATTGGATTCCTTGCACCCTGCTCTTCCCCTTCCTATTTCAGAGAGGATCTATTTCTAAGTTCACATTTGGTCACAAGCTTTGGTTCTTCACTGACTTCTCATGAAATATATTATTTCCTCAAATATGGACCTTCTCAAAGAATGGCTTAACATGAGTAACAGAGATTGAATTCACAGTCATTTTGCAACATAATGTTAGGACTGACATCCTTGACTTTGCCATTTTGTATGTATTAGAAGTGAATCACTAGGTGTACTCCCATCCGGTAGAGAGCTAATACAGACACGTAGGGTAGGGTTAGCTTTCAGAAATCTTTCTCTCATACCTCTATTTTTCTCCTTGGTTTTAAAAATCTTCCTTTCCCCAATCCCCCATTTCCCTGGTGATATTTATTCCTATTGTTGAAACTTTGGGGATAAGCATGAAAGGTCTCCATAGCTTGTCACAACAATATCTACCTTTGTGTTCTTTTTTTTTTATTATTTATTTTATTTTATTTTTTAATTTACATTCCAAATTATTTCCCCTTTCCCGTTTCCTCCCTCCCCGAAAGTCCCATAAGTCCCCTTCCCTCCTTCTTTTCTCCATTCAACCTCCTCTCGTTACTCTGTCCTGGCGTTCCCCTACATCCAGTCTTTCCAGGACCAGGGGTCTCTCCTTCCATCTTCTTAGAAACCTATTGATATGCGGATTGTGTCTAGGGTATTCCGAGATTCTGGGTCAATATCCCCTTATCAGTGACTGCATACCATGTGTGTTCTTTTGTGATTGGGTTACCTCACCAAGGATGATATTTTCAAGATCTGACCATTTGCCTAGGAATTTCGTGAATTCATTGTTTTTAATTGCAGAGTAGTATTCCATTGTGTAGATATACCGCATCTTCTGAATCCATTCCTCCGTTGAGGGACATCTGGGTTCTTTCCAGCTTCTGGCTATTATAAATAAGGCTGCTATGAACATAGTGGAGCATGTGTCCTTACTGCATGCAGGTAAAGCCTCTGGGAATATGCCCAGGAGTGGTATAGCCGGCTCCTCCGGGAGTGTCATGCCCAGTTTTCTGAGGAACCACCAGACTGCTTTCCAGAGTGGTTGTACCAGCTTGCAATTCCACCAGCAGTGGAGGAGTGTTCCTCTTTCTCCACATCCTCACCAACAACTGCTGTCTCCTGTGTTTTTGATCTTAGCCATCCTGACTGGTGTGAGATGGAATCTCAGGGTTGTTTTGATTTGCATTTCCCTAATGACTAAGGATGATGAACATCTCTTTAGGTGCTTCTCAGCCATTAGATATTCTTCAGGTGAGAACTCTGTTTAGCTCTGTACCCCATTTTTTAATAGGGTTACTTGCCTCTCTGGAGTTTAACTTCTTGAGTTCTTTGTATATCTTGGATATTAGCCCTCTGTCGGATGTAAGGTTGGTAAAGATCATTTCCCAGTTAGTTGGTTGCCGCTTTGTCTTTTTGACAGTGTCTTTTGCCTTGCAAAAACTTTGTAATTTAATGAGGTCCCATTTGTCTATTCTTGATCTTAGAGCATAAGCTATTGGAGTTCTGTTCAGGAAATTCTCCCCTGTGCCCATATGTTCAAGGTTCTTCCCTAGTTTCCCTTCTATTAGTTTCAGTGTGTCTGGTTTTATGTGGAGATCTTTGATCCACTTAGAATTGAGCTTAGTGCAAGGAGATGAGAATGGGTCAATTTGCATTCTTCTGCATGTTGACCTCCAGCTGAGCCAGCAACATTTGTTGAAAAGGCTATCTTTTTTCCACTGGATGGTTTTAGCTCCTTTGTCAAAGATCAAGTGACCATAGGAGTGTGGATTCATTTCTGGGTCTTCAATTCTGTTCCATTGATCTACATGTCTGTCACTGTACCAATACCATGCGGTTTTTAACACTATTGCTCTGTAGTACAGCTTGAGGTCCGGGATACTGATTCCCCCAGAGGTTCTTTTACTCTTGAGAATAGTTTTAGCTATTCTGGGTTTTCTGTTATTCCAGATGAATTTTTGAATTGTTCTTTCTAACTCTATGAAGAATTGAGTTGGGATTTTGATGGGGATTGCATTGAATCTGTGTATTACTTTTGGTAAGATGCTCATTTTTACTATATTAATCCTGCCAATCCGTGAGCATGGCAGATTTTTCCATCTTCTGAGGTCTTCTTCAATTTCTTTCTTCAGAGACTTGAATTTCTTGTCATATAGATCTTTCACTTGTTTGGTTAGAGTCATGCCAAGATACTTAATATGGTTTGTGGCTATTGTGAAGGGTATTATTTCTCTTACTTCTTTCTCAGCCTGCTTATCCTTTGAGTATAGGAAGGCTTCTGACTTGCTTGAGTTGATTTTATATCCGGCCACTTTGCTGAAGTCGTTTATCAGCTGTAGGAGTTCTCTGGTGGAGTTCTTTGGGTCGCTTAAGTTGACTTCTTCCTTTCCAATTTGTATCTCTTTGACCTCCTTTTGTTGTCTAATTGCTCTAGCTAGAACTTCAAGTACTATATTGAAAAGATATGGAGAGAGAGGGCAGCCTTGTCTAGTCCCTGATTTTAGTGGGATTGCTTCAAGTTTCTCTCCATTTAGATTGATGCTGGCTACCGGTTTGCTGTAAATTGCTTTTACTATGTTTAGATATTGGCCTCGAATTCCTAATCTTTCCAAGACCTTTAGCATGAAAGGATGCTGAATTTTGTCAAATGCTTTCTCAGCATCTAATGAGATGACCATGTGGTTTTTTTCTTTGAGATTGTTTATGTAGTGGATTACATACCTTTGTGTTCTGCCAAAATTTTCTTGATTCTTCCTGTTTTGTGGATAAGTTATATTTCTGAACCTTCCTTTCCAGGTCGACCTAGAGTGGACCAACTTTCTACTTAGTCAACACAGTACATGTTCTCTTGTTTGCTTAAGGCTATCACTTCAATGATGTCCTCTTCTGCTCAGTTATCCATCTTCTTTCATATCACCTTGCAATTTCTTATATCGAAAATACCTTTTTATTGCCATTCCCTAATTTCATCTTTTCCTCGTTGAACATTACTTGAGAATGTATTCCTGTTTCTTCTCTAATAATTGCATTTCATTGAAACTGTCCTGGTCTTTCGGAATCTTATTTTTACCATTGTTCTTAAAATAGAAATCATGTTATAATACTTAACTCAAAGCAGGGAATGCAGATATTTATTGGAAGATTAAAAGATTTCAAAACAGCCGTGCATTGCTTAATCCGTATGAGAGAAGATTCTCCTTGCAGTAGACAGTAGTTACCACTGATACCCCAAATTGGACAATGTGCAGAGTCTTTGGAGTCCTCATCTCTGAAGTGGAAGCCTGTATCATACCTGTGATGGTCTGTATATGCTCCGCCCAGGGAGTGGCACTATGAAAAGGTGTGGCCCTGTTGGAGAAGGTGTGTCACTGTGGGTGTGGGCTTTAAATAAGACTCCCATCCTTGCTGACTGTAAGTCAGTATTCTTCTAGCAGGCTTCAGATGAAGATGTAGAACTCTCAGCTTCTGTACCATGCCTACATGGATGTTGCCATGGTCCCACCTTGATGGACTGAACTGTTGAATCTTTAAGCCAGCCCCAGTTAAATGTTGTCCTTATAAGAGCTGCCTTGGTCATGGTATCTATTCACAGCCATAGAATCTTAACTAAGACATTATCCCTGGCCCCAGTGCTAAGGGATCTATGGGAAGAGGGGACACAAAAATTTTAAGGGGGAGAGATGGTGGACAATTTATTTTTCAGTCGCAATATGATGCAAGATATTTCCTTTTCCTATCCATTCACATTGAGGCAGTGAGAGGCCAGTGATTGGAGGAGAGAGGAGGAGGAGGTAAGAGAAGTGAGGAGTGGGATAGGAAGAAGGAAGTCTGGGCAGGGAGACTGCACGAGCAGAATGGAGAGAAGAAGACACGGATATCCAGATGGCTTCAGATGTGTTTCTGGTCTTCTGAGGTTAGAAACATTGGGATAAAACTTTATCATTGTAAATTGGCATTATTGGCATTATGTAATTGGGAGTTTCATATGCATAAATATATTTGGCTAACTATTCAAGTTTAAGAGTCATGCTTTACCGGATACTTGGAGCAGAGACTTGATGGGAGGGGGGCAGAACTATATTATAAATATTTCCCACTTCACAATAGGTTAGATGCACATATAAATTTACAGATACTGTCACAGCATGTACAAGACTTGCATAAGCTTAAGACAGACAAAATGCCAACGTGGAGATAGGAACGTGGGCTCAGAGTCCCACCCCTAGCCAAGATGACTTTTTACAAACATTAGTTTTTGGGAGAGGGAAAAATCAAAGGAGTAACATTGGTCTAGCAACCACATTCCAGGTGAGGCTCAGCTGGCCAGTGCACATGGAACTCCATATTTGTAATGGTTTCCTTCTTTCCTTTCTTCTTTCCTTCCTTCCTTCCTTCCTTCCTTCCTTCCTGAGGAAAAAAAACCCTGCAGTTGGGTGGGTGAGGAAGGAGGAATTAGGAGGCAGGAAAGGATGTGATTGAAATATCCTGTGTGAACTTTGAAAAAGAATTTTAAAAAGTAAAATTTAAAAAATTATGCGAGAAGAAAATTTCAAAACAAATATGAAGAAGGTCGGGCCCGTATAAGCTTTCACGCACTTGCTCAGCTTCTGTAGCACAAGCTCAGTCCATATGGCGGAAAGCTATTGGTTTATCAGTGGAGCACATATTTTAAGTGACAACCAGCTCTACACACTGGTAAACAAGCCTTTGTGTCTCATGCTACATAATGGTGTCTCTCTGAAACAGTTCTTAGGAAATAAATTTAAATCTTACAGGTGAAAAAGATGACGGAAAATTTCGACCTCCCCGAAAGAAGAAAATGAGGGCCTTTTATCTCTTGAATAATGAATGTGTTTGTTCTTAGATAAAACTTTCTGATCACATTGCTTCTGAAACACCTCTGTTCCTTCTCTGGTATTTACAAGGACTCCTGGAGAAGTTACTTGAGAGTGGAACTTGTCTGTTATATAGTAAAGGTATTCAAATGGTTTGGATCCTCGTGGGACCAAGAAATTATTTCCATGAGTTAAGGTGTTGCTACTTAGGTAGTATTTGTGATCTCTAAAAATATATATGACCCGAATGTCCTTATAAGTTCTCATTTAAATAGGGTTCCAGGGCAACAAAGGCAATCCCCTCTACTGTCTGGGTTGTTAAATCTGGATAACAACAACGTAAGTCTAGATTTATTACCTCCTGTAAAATCTCATTGTTCTTTTTGCTTAGCTTACAAAAACAATGCGTTTGTTTCTTTAGGGAACAATCCGTCCCTGAAAGAGAGAAATGGATATCAAAAAGGGGTGCTACATAGTTGTCATTTACAAGGTTCCTTATTTTATAGTATCTTCTTTGGAATTCAGATTTCTCACTGGGGTACTTCAAGTCCTGACTTCTATGCTATGGTTTGTGTTGTATAACAGCTCACAGCTGCTAAGATTTTAGTGTTGAGAATTAAATCATTTTTAAAGGCCTTGGAGTATCTGTTCCCCACTGAGAGAAATATACATGTGAAGGAAACTCGTGACAAATGGTTGTAAGAAATTCAAGCATACTCCTTATAATACACCACCTTCAACAGTGTTCCTACAATTAGCTCTTGTGGATCAGTAATACTTTCTGAAGCTTTATATAACATTTTTAGTTTCCAAAGGAGCACCCCAAAACACAAGAAAGACTTGTCTCATATACAATGAAGGACTTCAGAGAAATTGCTTTGGTGAATACCGATTTACTCTGATGTGGCAGCTATTATTAATTGACCCCAGTATATTCACCACTTTCTAATTTACAGGTCATTTCCAATATTTGTCAAGGGAAACATTAATTAAAGCAATAGCAACAGAAAAGGGCGGAAACCTGCTAAGTTAAAACCTCGTAATTAGTATCCTAATTAATATTTTAATTTGATTTTCAACAAATTAAAAATCTTAGCAGGGTTGATTTCAGATTTTAAGAAAAGGAATTCAGCAGTTTTTTTCCTTTGTTTATGGGTTGTATATTATGAAGGCTACAATGTGTTCCAAAATTATGATGGTAAGAAGAAATTAATTTCTTTTCTTATTTGTAGACTAATCTGTTAATAAGGTTGAAAACTGTTACTTAATAAGTATATATTAAAATATTTTTGAAATCTTATATTTAAACATAGAACCTATATAAATAAGTGAATTAAAATTATGGGAAGTTTTCTCAAAGACTTGGGAGGACAAAGGTATAGTTAAAAAATTAAATTTTTCATGAATTGATGTATTATTGATTGTAAAGAAAGGAATATTACTGAAAACAGCACATTATAAATATTCTATGAAAATTTATAATAATTTATAACAGGGTCTTCAAATATGTCATTTTATTTGAACATGTTAGAAGATGGGAAGTTTAAGAAGGATCTGACAAATATTAGAGAAAATCACATAAAATGATAGGGCATAAAAAGACTTGCCACAAAATTTATGGCTAGTTTATAAAGTAGTAGGAATGGATTCATACTAGACAATTTCCAAAGGATGGCTTGAAACCACTCTTTGTCTGGTTTTAATTTCTAGACCATAAAGTTTGGACTATGAAAACTTTAGGTGCATTTGACTCTTCTAGCTTTGGCTCCTGACTTTTCTACTTCCTACAGTAGCACCAATTTGTGTGCCAGGCTCTGGTCTGGACTCAACCTTAACCAGCAGAGTCCATTTGATGTGGAAACTCACTCTGTTGCCTTCAGATTTGTATCTGTCTGGTGCGTGAGTTTGGGCCCATTGGAACCTCTCAGTTATATCAGAATCCATCTTTTCATGTTTTTTTTTAAACAAGCTATAATGCTAGCCTAAAGCTTCACATAGAAATCCATGTAGTTATCCAGATAAATATCTCACCTTCTAATAAACACTTAAAATTCAGGATTTCAATGTAATTTTCTAGCATCTTTCACACTCCTAACTGCAGGCAAACCTCTTCGTAGGGAGAGAAAAATTGCTATAGTACAAACTTGTATAATAGGCTGCAGACCCACTGTAAATAAAAGATTGTTAAAACTTGATTCTGCGTTTTCATTATATAATCTGTCTCCTTGGTTGTGTGTGTCTAAGTTCTGCTTTCAGTTGCTGCAGTCTGAAACAACAGCCCGGAACATTTTCCCATCTATGAGTAGTACACAATGATCAATGAGGAATTTTTGTAAGATTAACTGTAGGCAAATGTTAAACCTGAGAGCAGAAAACATGCTCATAAAGGAATCAGCTACATATTGGAGTAAAATATCATGTAAATGTAGAGAATCATAAGGAAGATAAACCATTGCTTTTAATAATATGGATATATTGCATGGAAGATTTCCTAACCTATGCAAGTCTATTCTATCTCTCAGGTTTCATTAAATATTCTATAATGAAAACGTAATACTATTTTTATCAAGATTGAATATTACAGTTTGTGGTAAATATAATTCTCCACATATTTGTTGTGTAATTTATGTGTGTTTTTATCATTTGATTGATCAGTCTGGGTAAAATTTTCATGTGAAGATTATCTTTAAATGAGACTCTGTCAAAGGATATTAAAATTGCCTACACATACTTTACCTTTCTAATCCAAGCCTTTTTGGGAATATTAATGATCAGATAACCTTCTGTCTATCACCCCTTTAAAAAACTGAGGTAATTTCCACTTGTTCATCCTGCTGAACAAGTAAGAATGATACACATCACATTTGCACAGCTTTATCAAAAATTGAATGGAACCAAGCTGGGAATTATTTTATGCGTTGTCTTATAGGCTTTATTGCTACCTTCAGTGAAACGTTCCATTGTCGTGGATGTTGCTAGACATATGTGTCAAGTTTATTCAGTTCCAAATCACTCACATCCCTCATTATTAATCGGCTTGTAGTGCAGCCCTGCAAAAATAAAGTCTTTTGTCAAAACAACTTTAGACAGTGGTTTTGTCAGTTCACGTACATTCAAGTATACAGAGAACTGCTGTTATTTTCAAAAAATTGCTTTCTCAGTAGTACAACAGCTATATACTGGAATAAAGATTGGTTACTATTGCATTGCTGTGTGAGAACAGCCCAAGATGTCAGTCTAGCAAAACAGCGCTTGTAAGAATTATAGCAACTCCTATTTGAGCAGCCTTGAAGGAACAACCATTTCTCTAAAAAGAGAGGGAAAGACAAAAGAAAAAAAAATCACCTTGAATTTCTCATCTACCTGGTTCCATTTTCCAAATATTGAGATTATAGGCATGAGCCAATACACCTGACTCCATTTGCTCATGCTTTTGATAATTATGTACCTTATGAAAGAAGTGGATACCTAAACATGTTACATGAAAGTTACTTTCCAGACATAATGATGACTCTATCAGTGTCTTGCCCTAAATGCTTTGATTATTGATCAATGACATGGGTTTGTTTGTATGCTCTAACTATAAATAAACAATCTATAACAACAATTTGCTAATTATGACCTTAATGTGATTGCTTTGGTCATCCAGCCAATAAGATTTAAAATCCATTGAGAATTTGTTGGCATGATGTTTTGTACCATTCATTCTCATAGGATGTGGTCAATATTTATTTTGACCACTAATCTAATGTGTGAAGGAGTTTCATATTTGTGTAAAATGTGCAATGTTTGTCCCAGAGCCTTTTGTTTCTTTCTCTAGAAATAGTAATGTAGGTAGTAAAATTTTGGAACAATGAAAACCGATTGTAAGACTTGAGCCTTTTATCTTGCTTCTTAGAATTAATCTGTGTATCTGTTTAGAGTGATCATAGACATGTGTGAAAATACGAGTCTACATCTTTATTTTTTTTTGGTAATACTTAGAAACTGTTCTGTCATATGCTTTGTGTCTCACATCCTCTTCATTTCACTTTCTGTATAAGATATATATGTATATATACATACATATAGTCTTACATTTCTATGAATATTCATATTCTATTTAACAAATTACCTATTAGGAAGCATTAAAGTTGTTTGCAGATTCATTTCTCCCTTTTGATATAAATGTGGCTGTGAAAATAGTCCTTTTACATATGTATGTCTGCATAATACACACATGTGTTTGTAAATACTTGAGTAGATTTTATGAATTAAATATACACAAACTTTACATTTTGATAAATTTCCTTCATAGAGGCATACTAGTAAATATCCCCACAAATAATGTACATAAATATACATTTCTCTATACTCTTTTTCTTTTCTTTTTTTTTTTTTTGAGACAGGGTCTTATGTTTCACAGACTGTCTTGGAACGCGCTAGCAGGAATGACCTTACACTTCTGATCTTCATACCCTCATTTTCTGTGTGGTGGGATTGCAAGTCTGTACAACTGCATTGGCAAAATTCTTTCACTATTTTAATAATATTATGTACATCTAATATTGGTACAATATTATATTTATTGGCCTTTTTAATTTCTTCTTTTGAGATGGGCTATTCAGATGATTCTCCCTTAAATTTTACATTATTATTTGCATTTTATTAAGTCTTGAGTTTTTTTTTAATGTTTGGATATTGACTCTGCTATATGAATGTTTTCTTCCATTTAGCAATTTGTATAACCTCTCTTGTTGTTTGCTTATGCAGAAAGACTTCAGTTCAATTTTAATTTTGGTTTGTGTGTGTGTGTGTGTTTCAAATTCTATTCAGAAAGCTACTACCTGTGCCTCTATATCAAGAGGGAACTAGAAGAAAAATTACCCTGAGAGAGGTAACCCAGACCCAGAAAGATGAACATGGGTATGCACTAATTCATATGTGAACATTAGCTATTAAGTAAATAATCATGTGCAATCTACAGACACAGAAATACTAAGTAACATGGAGGGTTCTTGGGAGGATGCATCATTCTCCCTGGGAAGAGGATTTTGTGGGTGGACTGGGGGCAGGCAGTAATAGAACAGGAAGGAACAGGTGTGTATGGAGAGGGATAGAGAGAAAGAATATGGGGAGATGTGACTGAAATTGGAGGACATTTTGGGGGCAATGTGAAAACCTACTTCAGTAGAAACTCCCAGGATTTTATGAGGGTGACCTTAGTGAGGAATTCTAGTATAATGAATGATATGGAGCCTGTAATGTCCATCTTCTGTAAGCAGGCAATTTTCAGTGGTGGGACTGGGACACCAACCTAGTTAAAAATCTTCAGCATATAATCTATCCTGCCTGCAAGATGTTCTGGGGTAATGGAGATGCAAACCTTGTGGGAGTTGCCAATCAATGGCTTGTCTGATTTGGGACCCATGCAAAAGGAGGGAGCCCATGCCAGTCACTGCCTGATTGACTAGGAGCCAGAGGCTGGGTATGGTATCTCTTAGACGGTTCTGAGCTTCTTTTGCCTTTTAACAATTTTCATAGTCTAAACCACACTTTGATTTCATTTGTTCAAATATCGGCTGAAGCCAGATGCATTCCTCAGTGGCTACAAAGAATAAAACAAAATCAAAACATTGTTTTTGTGGATTCTGGGAATTGTAGATTCCTAGGATTAGAGTTGACTGAAAAGAAAAGTTATTTTGTCCTTGTTAAATCACTTTAAAATAATTCTTCTGTTCCTATGCAAATGAATAGTATTCTGCCTAGAGTATGTACTTCCAAATGGATTTTAGGCAGTTAAAATCAATCTGTACTGCAAACACAAGATTTATTAAAATGATGTTTTATGATAGAATTAAGAGGGCTTAGTGTTCAACAAGTTAACCTATGCAAACAGAATTTCAGATAACTTAAATGTTCATGCCAAGGGATAGTATGTTTGTTTTATTCTCTGCACTGACTTTGGGATATAAGTTATCTCATGTCTTCAATAGCTAAAGATTACTTTCTTTTCACATTAAATGTGTTATTAGGCAGGGAATGAAGCTTGCTTGATAAGTTGGTAGAATACTTGCCTAGCATCCTCAAAGCCTTAGGTTCAATCCCTAGCAAAGCAAAAACTGGGCAGGGTGGGACACATCAGTAATTCTAGTACTTATGAGGTAGAGGTAGGAAAATCAGAAATTTCAGTGTTGTGCTTAGCTATATATTGAGTTTCAGGACAGTCTGTGCTATATGACACCCTACCTGAAAGAGACGTACCTATGTATAATGATTAACCGATCATCTATACTATAAATAAATGTCACTAGAACACTAAAAAATTCTGGGTTTGGGAGATAAACTCCCCTTTCTAATTTCTTAGATACTTCCAGCTTTTAGATTAAAATTAGAACTATACCTTTTAATAATTTTGTTAATTTTTTAATTCTGTGTGCATATGTGTGTGTTGTGATGCATGTGTAATGGTCAGGGGATAACTGGCTGGAGTCAGTTGTCTCCTTTCACCATGTATGTCATGGGAATTAAACTTAGATCATCAACTTGGTAATGGATGGCTTTACCCACTGAGTCATCTTGCTGGCCCTCAAAGGGAAACCTTAGAACAGCTTCTTGCCTTTGTTTTGTTTGAACTTAATAATTGAGTTAGTTAGAACAATTTTATCATACTAGTTCAGGCGCCTCTAATCAGAAGGGACAGGAGCAATTTGTAAACAACATCAAGGGCAACATGCATCTGTTACTATATGTTGCCCAAGGCTTAAACATACAATTAATAGTATTATAGCATTATGATTTTTCTGTTCCTAGAAAACATAACTTAAATTTTGTTCTTAGTAATTTAGTGTTTTTCTAGTAGGAGAATAAATATATAATATTTCCTCAACAAGATTCTTAAATGTAAAAATCTAGCATACAAGAGAAGGATTTTTCTAATTCTTCATTGTGTATGTTTGATGGATTTAGGTGATTCTTGAAGCTTGGATTTTATTTCTGGTTTGCCATGTTGTGCAAAAGCAAGCATGAAATGTGTCTATTGACCTCAAGCACTACTACAGAGCAATAGTGATAAAAACTGCTTGGTATTGGTATGGAGACAGGCAGGAAGATCAAATGAATAGAATTGAAGACACAGATATGAACCCACACACCTATGGTCACTTGATATTTGACAAAGGAGCTAAAAACATCCAGTGGAAAAAAGACAGCATTTTCAACAAGTGGTGCTGGATAAACTGGAGGTCAGCATGCAGAAAAATGCAAACAGACCCATTCTTATCTCCTTGTACAAAGCTCAAGTCCAAGTGGATCAAGGACCTCCACATAAAACGAGATTCACTGAAGCTTATAGAGGAGAAAGTGGGGAAGAACCTTGAATACATGGGTACAGGGGACAATTTCCTGAGTAGAACACCAATAGCTTATGCTCTAAGAACAAGAATCAACAAATGGGACCTCATAAAACTGCAAAACTTTTGTAAGGCAAAGGATACTATCAATAGGACAAAATGGCAACCAACAGATTGGGAAAAGATCTTCACCAATCCTACATCTGATAGAGGGCTAATATCCAATGTATATAAAGAACTCAAGAAGTTATACTTCAGAGTGTCAAATAACCCTATTAAAAATGGGGTACAGAGCTAAACAGGGAATTTTCAACTGAGAAAACTCGAATGGCTCTAAAGCACCTAAAGAAATGTTCAGTACCCTTAGTTATTAGGGAAATGCAAATCAAAACAACCCTGAGATTCCACCTCACACTACTCAGAATGGCTGAGATGAGAAGCTCAGGGGACAGCAGATGCTGGAGAGGTTGAGGAGAAAGACGAACACTTCTTCATTGCTGGTGGGATTGCAAGCTAGTAAAACCTCTCTGGAAATCAGTATGGTGGTTCCTCAGAAAATTGGTCATAGTAATACCTGAGGACCCAGCTATACCACTCCTGGGCATATTCCCAGAAGCTGCTCCAACATGCAATAAGAACCCATGCTCCATTATGTTCATAGCAGCCTTATTTATAAGAGCCAGAAGTTGGAAAGAACCCAGATGTCCTTCAACAGAGGAATGGATACAGAAATTGTGGTATATATATACAATGAAGTACTATTCAGCTATTAAAAAGAATGAATTCATAAAATTCTTAGGCAAATGGATGGAACTAGAAAGTATCATCCTGAGTGAAGTAACCCAATCACAAAAGATCACACATCGTATGCACTCACTGATAAGTGGATATTAGCCCAAAAGCTCAAAATAATCATGTTACAATTTACAGACCACAGGAAGATCACGAAGAAGGAAGACCAAAGTGGGGGTGATTTGGTTCCTCTGAGAAAGGGAACAAAATAATTGCAGGAACAACTATGGAGACAAAGAGTGGAACAGAGACTGAAGGAAAGGCCACCCCGAGACTGTCCTACCTGGGGATTCATCCTATAAACAGTCACCAAACCCTGAAACTACTATGGATGACAAGAAGTGTGTACTGAAAGGAGCCATTTATGGTTGTCTTTTGGAGGGTCCCTGCCAGAGCCTTACAGATACAGAGGTGAATACTAGCAGCCAACCATTGGTCTGAGTGTGGGGTTCACTACAGAGGAGTTGGAGGGCAAGTTGGAGGAGCTGGGGGGGGTTGCAGCCCCATGGGAAGAACAACAATGTCAGCCAACCAGACACCCCAGGGCTCCTAGGGACTAAGCCATCAACCAAGGGGGTACATGGGGTTCCAGCCAAAAGATTGGCAGAGGAATGCCTTGTTGGGCATCAGTGGGAGGAGAGGTCTTTGGTCCTGTGAAGGCTCAATAGAGGCCCCAGTGTGGGGAAATTGAGTGGGTCTCATGGGAGTGGGTTGGGTGGAGGAGCATATTCTTGGAGGCAGGAGGTGGGAGGATGGGTTGGGGGTTTTTGGGGAGGGGGGAAACTGGGAAGGGGTATAACATTTGAAATGTAAATGAAGAATACATTCAATAAAGAAGAAAAAAAAAGAAATGTGTCTATTGGCTGTTGTGTGTTCCTGGCTACCGTGCAGAGCAAGTGTTGCTCCAGTGACAGATGCTGGTGTCAACTACCTGAAGTATGATCTTTCCAATTTCTCTCTACAGAGACAAGTAAATCATTAATCACATAATTGGAACCAAATAACTTACCCAATTCTCCTGAAAGATTTTTGAAATATTGACATGTTCTTATAAGCAGTTCTCAAAGACATTTCAGTTAGATGGTTATAGAATTCATTTCCTTAGAGTAGGTAGAAATTCCCCCAAACATAACAGAAGGAATTGTTGAAGATGGAGAGTGGAAAGGTGGAAGGAAAGGTCCTGAAGACTAACAGCCCACTGCTACTTTTTGTCTTAGATTTTATTATATGACTTGGTACAGTTTTATGAGATTGTCTGATATAAAACTTGTAACTTCTGTCTGGTTCCAGCCATCCACATCCTCAAGAATCATCAATAAATTCCAACAATTTAGTGTTTACTGTGCTCTGGACTGTTTTTTTTTTTTGTTTAAAATACCCTTTTATCATTTAATTATAGTAAAGCACCAATGTTACTGTCACCATTTTTAAATCAAAGGAGTCTCCTAAAAATGATAAAGCTTTGTGCAAGGTCATCAGACAAGTAAGTGACAAAAATCCCCCAAAGACATTTTAAGCTACATGTGTCTAACTTCATTCATAGTTGCATTGAATTCATTGCTATACAACTGGTACATTAACCCCAACCTTCTCAAACACTCTCCTATTATACTGTGAGTGTGATTGTTACTTACCAGGTGTTTCCATATGCTCTCTAAAGGTATAATCGTTAATCATAGAAAACATAGTTTCCAAAAATTGTTTTCTGTCCCAAATGACTATTTTTACACTTTTCATATTCATCCCAAATGGAATATACCTCACACTACAATTGAAAGTCATTATCTAATAGTTTGGACAGTATAGTCAGCCCTCAGCTCAACTATAGTTTCTTCCTAGTGAATTTCGGTCATCTAGCAATTAGATGATTTTATACTGTCAAAAGCCTCCATGATTTCTTTTGCGATATGCCAAGGTCAGTTTCTCAATTATTCTCTTTCCTCACTGGGCCATTATTCAAATAGCACTACTCACATTACATGCAACTAAAGCACTAAAGCAATAGGAGGCCTAAATCCCATATGATCTAATTATAAAGAAAAACTGGCAAAAATTTGGCTAGCTATTATGGTAAGTTTACACTTACCTGAGGAAAATATTGCTAAGATGTTATGTTCATGGCAGATGAAAAATGAGATACATCTTTTTTTTTTTGGCTAATTGAGAAAGGAGAAATACTTGAATGATCTTGCCAACCGACTGATACCTATTGGGATACATTTTCCTATCTGAAAGAAGCTTAATAATTTAGTCAGAAATGTAGAGGATTGTAATTTAATTCAAGATTAAAGAACAATATTATTGAAATATATTTTGAGATCAGAAGCATTCCAAAATAATGATCAAAAGTTAAGCAAAACTGAATATTGGAACAAATAAACTCCATTTCATAAAACTGTGTTACAAGACAGACTCTTCTCTGAATCTAGGCCACTGTACTACATGTGTCTAAAGTGAATTTGTACATACTGAGAGTGACAGGTATACTTCTGCCTGATGAGATTGGGTAAAAGATTGATTGAAGAACTATTATGTCATGAACCAGACACTTAAAAGTCTTCTTTAGCAATGATTTGTGTTTCCCTTTCTTCTAGTAGTGGGATGTGGAAGAACTGGGGTGTATGATTACAGATGACATAAATGGTTGTGTTGTATTCTTTTATTCTCCCCCCTTTAAAAGAATACAACAACCACTCTGGAAAGCAGTCTGGTGGTTCCTCAGAAAACTGGGCATGACACTCCCGGAGGATCCGGCTATACCACTCCTGGGCATATACCCAGAGGCTTTACCTGCATGCAATAAGGACACATGCTCCACTATGTTCATAGCAGCCTTATTTATAATAGCCAGAAGCTGGAAAGAACCCAGATATCCCTCAACGGAGGAATGGATTCAGAAGATGTGGTAGATCTACACAATGGAATACTACTCTGCAATTAAAAACAATGAATTCACGAAATTCCTAGGCAAATGGTCAGAACTTGAAAATATCATCCTTAGTGAGGTAACCCAATCACAAAAGAACACACATGGTATACAGTCACTGATAAGGGGATATTAACCCAGAATCTTGGAATACTCTAGACACAATTCGCATATCAATAGATTTCTAAGAAGATGGAAGGAGAGACCCCTGGTCCTGGAAATACTGGATGTAGGGGAACGCCAGGACAGAGAAATGAAAGGGGGTTGAATGGAGAAAAGAGGGAGGGAATGGGGCTTATGGGACTTTAGGGGAGGGAGGCCACTTTGCTGAAGTTGTTTATCAGCTGTAGGAGTTCTCTGGTGGAGTTCTTTGGGTCACTTAAGTATACTATCATATCTTCTGCAAATAGTGATAGTTTGACTTCTTCCTTTCCATTTGTATCCCTTTGACCTCCATTTGTTGTCTAATTGCTCTAGCTAGAACTTCAAGTACTATATTGAAAAGATATGGAGAGAGAGGGCAGCCTTGTCTAGTCCCTGATTTTAGTGGGATTGCTTCAAGTTTCTCTCCATTTAGATTGAAGCTGGCTACCAGTTTGCTGTAAATTGCTTTTATTATGTTTAGATATGGGCCTTGAATTCCTGATCTTTCCAAGACCTTTAGCATGAAAGGATGCTGAATTTTGTCAAATGCTTTCTCAGCATCTAATGAGATGACCATGTGGTTTTTTTCTTTGAGATTGTTTATATAGTGGATTACATTGATGGATTTCCTTATATTGAACCATCCCTGCATCCCTGGGATGAAGCCTACTTGATCGTAGTGAATGATCGTTTTGATGTGTTCTTGGATTCGGTTGGCAAGAATTTTATTGAGTATTTTTGCATCGATATTCATAAGAGAGATTGGCCTGAGATTCTCTTTCTTTGTCGGATCTTTGTGTGCTTTTGGTATTAGTGTAATTGTGGCTTCATAGAACGAGTTGGGTAGTGTTCCTTCTGTTTTTATTTTGTGGAACAGTTTGAAGAGTATTGGTGTTAGGTCTTCTTTGAAGGTCTGATAGAATTCTGCACTAAAACCATCTGGACCTGTGCTTTTTTTGGTTGGAAGACTTCCAATGACAACTTCTATTTCGTCAGGGCTTATAGGACGGTTTAGATGGTCTATTTGATCCTGATTTAATTTTGGTATTTGGTATCTGTCAAGGAAATTGTCCATTTCCTCAAGATTTTCTAGTTGTGTTGAATACAGGTTTTTGTAGTAGGATCTGATGATTTTTTGAATTTCCTCAGTTTCTGTTGTTATCTCTCCCTTTTCGTTTCTGATTTTATTAATTTGGATACTATCTCTGTGCCCTCTGGTTAGTCTGGCTAAGGGCTTATCTATCTTGTTGATTTTCTCAAAGAACCAACCCCTCGTTTTGTTGATTCTTTGTATGGTTTTATTTGTTTCTACTTGATTGATTTCAGCCCTGAGTTTGATGATTTCCTGCCTTCTACTCCTCTTTGGTGTATTTGCTTCTTTTTGTTCCAGGGCTTTCAGGTGTGCCATTAAGCTGTTAGTGTATGCTGTCTCCCGTTTCTTTTTGGTGGCACTCAGGGCTATGAATTTTCCTCTTAGCACTGCTTTCATTGTGTCCCATAAATTTGGGTATGTTGTGCCTTCATTTTCATTAACTTTCAAAAAGTCTTTGATTTCTTTCTTTATTTCCACCTTGACCAAGTTATCATTGAGTAGAGCATTGTTCAGCCTCCATGTGTACGTGGGTTTTCTTTTGTTTTTGTTGCCATTGAAGACCACCCTTATTCCATAGTGATCTGATAGGAGGCATGGGATTATTTCTATCTTCTTATATCTGTTGAGGTCTGATTTATGACCAATTATATGGTCAGTTTTGGAGAAGGTACCATGAGGTGCTGAGAAGAAGGTGTATTCTTTAGCTCTAGGATGAAATGTTCTATATATATCTGTTAGCTCCATTTGGTCCAAGGCTTCAATTAGATTCACTGTGTCCCTGTTTAGTTTCTGCTTTCCTGAACGATCCATTTCAGAGAGCGGGGTGTTGAAGTCACCGACTATTATTGTGTGCGGTGCGATGTGTGCTTTGAGCTTTAGTAAAGTTTCTTTTACGAATGAGGGTGCCCTTGCATTTGGAGCATAGATATTCAGAATTGAGAGTTCTTCTTGGTGGATTTTTCCCTTGATCAGTATGTAGTGTCCTTCTGTGTCTTTTTTGATGACTTTAGTTTGAAAATCAATTTTATCTGATATTAGGATGGCTACTCCGGCTCGTTTCTTGGGGCCATTTGCTTGTAAAATTGTTTTCCAGCCTTTTACTCTGAGGTAGTGTTTGTCTTTGACACTGAGGTGCGTTTCCTGCATGCAGCAAAATGCTGGGTCCTGTTTACGTATCCAGTCTGCTAGTCTATGTCTTTTAATTGGGGAATTGAGACCATTGATATTAAGAGAGATTAAGGCATAGTGATTATTGCCATCTGCCATTCTTGACGCTATCTTTATGTTTGAGTGGTTATCTACTTTTGGGTTTGATTCAAGAAGGTTATTATCTCATTTTTTCCAGGGTGTTGTTTCTCTCCCTGTATTGGCGGTTTCCACCTATTATCCGTTGCAGGGCTGGATTTGTGGAAAGATATTGTGAAAATTTGGTTTTATCATGGGATATCTTGGTCTCTCCATCTATGGTGATTGAGAGTTTTGCTGGGTATAGTAGTCTAGGCTGGCATTTGTGCTCTTTAGTGTCTGCATGAGATCTGCCCAGGATCTTCTGGCTTTCAAAATCTCTGGTGAGAAGTTTGATGTGATTCGGATAGGTCTTCCTTTGTATGTTACTTGGCCCTTTTCTCTTACTGCTTTTAATATTCTTTCTTTGTTTAGAACATTTGGTGTTTTGATTATTATGTGACGGGAGGTATTTCTGTTCTGGTCCAGTCTGTTTGGTATTCTGTAGGCTTCTTGTACGTTCATCGGCATCTCTCTCCTTAGGTTAGGGAAGTTTTCTTCCATAATTTTGTTGAAGATGTTTACTGGCCCTTTAAGTTACAAATCTTCACTCTCATCTATACCTATAATTCTTAGGTTTGGTCTTCTCATTGTGTCCTGGATTTCCTGGATGTTTTGGGTTACATGTATTTTGCATTTTGCATTTTCTTTGACTGTTGAGTCGATGCTTTCTATGGAATCTTCAGCACCTGAGATTCTTTCTTCCATCTCTTGTATTCAATTGTTGATGTTTGCATCTATGACTCCTAATTTCTTCCCAAGGTTTTCTATCTCCAAAGTTGTCTCCCTTTGTGATTTCTTAGTTGTTTCTACTTCCTTTTTTAGTTCCTGGATGGATTTGCTGAGATCCTTCACTTGTTTGTTTGTATTTTCCTGTATTTCTTTAAGGTATTTTTGCATTACCTCTTTCAGGATTTCTTCCTGTTGACCCACGTTCTCCTGCATTTCTCGATTTTTGTGTTTCCTCCTCATGGGAATCCATCTGTTGATCCATCGTCTCTTGCATTTCTTTAAGCAGTTCTCGTGTTTCCTTTGTAAGGGCATCTATCCGTTGATTCATTTCTTTAAGCAATTTTTGTGTTGCCTCCTTATGGGCATCCGTCTGTTGACCCATATTCTTCTGCATTTCTTTATGCAATTTTTGTGATTCCTTCGTGAGTGCATCTACCCGTTGATTCATCTCGTTAAGCGATTTTTGTGTTGTCTCCTTGTGGGCCTCCATCTTTTGATCCATGTTCTCCAGAATTTCTCTAAGCGATTTTTGTGTTTCCTTTGTAAGGGCTTCTAACCGTTGATTCATGGTCTCCTGTAATTCTTTATTAGATTTATTTGTGTCCTTCTTGTGATCCTCTTATAGCATCATGAGAAGTGATTTTAAATCCAGATCTTGTCTTTCGGGTGTGGTGGGGTATCCAGGACTTGGTGCTGTTGGAGAGTTGGGTTTGGATGGTGCCATATTACTTTGATTTCTCTTAGTAACGTTCCTACGTTTGCTTTTTGCCATCTGGTTACTTCTGGTGTTAGTTGGTCCTGCTGTCACTGGCTGTTGGTTGGACCTCCTGTGAGCCTGCAAAGCTATTTATGGCCCCCCTGGATTACCAGGATTCCCCTGCCACAGATTTCTGGGGCTGCCCTGCTCCTGAGTGACTTTGGAGCCCTGATGTGCCTTGCCCCAAGTGATGTTATATTGGGGAGTCCTTGCAATTCCAAAGGCTCAGCGTAGTGGATTCCTGGAGCGGAGTTCGCCAAAGGGAGGCTGGTAGGCTCCTGCCCTGTACAGGGATGTGTGATCTCTCCTAGAGTGGGGGGGAAGGGGGCGTCCCTCTGCCAGGCAGAAGTCCCACAGCAGAGCTGGCCTGCTTGTTACTGCAGATCTGCCCAGCTCTTGGGAGCCGCGTACACACAAGCCGCCCGTGACCCAAGCGATATTATCTCCTGTCTCCGAGCCTGGCTATCCCAACTTCCCGGCCACTGGAGCAAAGATGGCGGAGTGCACTCTGCACTCTCTCCGTGGCGCTGGTCACCCTGCAGAGGTGATAGCCTACAGCAGATCTGGCACCCAGACGACCACAGAGCTGTCCCGTTCTTGGGAGCAGGCAGAAACCCCAACAGCCCGTGTCCCAAGCGATGTTATATTGGGGAGAACCTGGGTACCTGTCTCTTCAGTGCAGTCTACCGGAACAGAGCTACCATGTTGTTTTTATTACTATAGCTCTGTAATACAATTTGAGATGGAGGATGGTGATATCTCCATCAATTCTTTTATTACATTAAAAGTAGTGTTTTATTTAGGGATATTTTGAGCTTCCATATATAGCTGAACATTGTACTTTGATTTTATATAAAGAAATATGTTGGTATTTTGATGCGGATTGCATCGAATCTGTAGATTATTTTGGTAGAAAGGCCATAATTACTATATTAATCCAATTGATCCATAAGCATGGGAGATCTTTCCATACTCTGACGTCCTTTTTACAATGCCTTAAAAATTTTGTTGAACAGTCTTTCAGATGCTTGGTTACCCCATGATAAAAAAATAAAAAAAGAAAAAGAAAAAAAAGGGGTATGGTTAAAGGTACTGTTTCCTTTATTTCTTTCTCAGTCAGGTTGCCACTTACATAAACGAAGGCTACTGATTTTTGTGTATTGACTTCAAATCCTGGTATTTTGCAGAATGGGTTTATCAGCTGCAAAAAATTCCTGGTAGATATTTTAGGTTCTGTAGTGATTTGGTGACCGTAGACTCAGGTATTTGAATGCTCAACCCATGGAGGGTGGTACTATGGAGGGTGTGACTAGTCAGAGGAAATATGTCACTGTGGAGGTGGGCTGTGAGGTCTCTATGCTCAAGCTCCACCCACAGTGTAAAAAGAGCCTCCTCCTGGCTGCCTGCTGAAGATAGTCTCCTTGGCTCCTTTGGACCAAGATATAGAACTCTTACCTCTGCTAGCATCAGGTCTGTCTGCATGCTGCTATGCTTCCCACCATGATGATAATGGACTAAACCTCTGAACCTGTAAGCCATCCCCAATAAGCCTTTGAATGAGTTGCCTTTGTCATGGTTTCTCTTCACAGCAATAAAATCCAAACCAAGATAGGCTCATTTATGTTTACAATGATATCATCCACAAATTTTGATTTCTTCCTTTCCTCTTTATATCTTCTTGATCTCCTTCACTTGTCTTCTTACTCATTAAGAATTCAAATACTGTATTGAATAGGTAAAGAGAGAGGGAAAATTCTTGTCTTGTTCCTGATTTTTGTGGAAATGCATTGAGTTTATCTCCATTTAGACAGATATTGGCTGTTGGCTTGTTGTAAGTCACCTTTATTATATTGATGTGTGTCCCATTGTGTCCCTAGTTTCTCCAGTACTTTTATAATAATAAAAGGATGTTAGATTTTGCCACAAGCCTTTTCTGCATCCAATGAGATGATCACTTAGTTTTGGTTTTTCATTCTGCTTATACGGTGGATTTCATGTATCCATTTTCATATGCTGAACTATCCCTGCATTTCTGGAATGAATCATGATGAATGATCTTTTATGTGTTCTGAGATTTGGTTTTCAAGCATTTTATGTAGAATCTTTACAGTGATGTTGATAAGGGATATTGGTTGTAGTTTTCTTTCTTGTGTGGTTTAGATGTTTTTGTGTCAGAGTGAATAACTTAAGTTTCCATGAGTTTTTAAACTTTCAGTTGTTTCTGGTATTGCTGATGTTCAGCTTTCATCCATTGTAGTGAAAGGGCATGCAGGGTATTATTTAAATTTTCTTACACCTTTTGAGACTAGCTTTGTGTTCAAGTATGTGGTTTTTTTTGGAGAAAATTCCAGAAGCTGCAGGGAAGAAACTCTATTATTTTGTGTTTGGGTGAAATATTAATCAATATCTGCTAAGCCCATTAGTGAGACATAACAACTTACACTGAGGAAGTTCAAAGAATCATTATGTCTTACTTCAAAAACCTGTACTCCACAAAATTGGAAAATCTTAATGAAATAAGTGATTTTATGAACAGATACCACTAACCAAAGTTAAATTAAGATGAGATAAACAGCCCTAATCACTAAAGAAATAGAAGCAGTCATTAACAACAACAACAACAACAGCAACAACAATAACAATAACAACAACAGCAACAGCTCAGGGCCAGATGGTTTTGTTGCAGAATTCTACCAGACTTTCCAAGAAGAGCTAATCTCAATACTTCTCAAACTATTCCACAAAATAGAAATAGAAGAGTCATTGCCAAACTCATTCTATGAGGTCATAGTCACCATGATACATAAACCATACAAAGACTCAACAATAAAATACAGCTTCAGACTGATTTCTCTTATGGACATTGATGTAAAACTAGTCAATAAAATATTCACAAACTGAATCCAGGAACACATCAAAGACATCATCTGTTAACATCAAGTAGACTTCATCCCAGGGATGCAGGAATGGTTCAATATATGAAAATCCATCAACATAATCCACCATATAAATAAACAGAAAGACAAAAATCACATGATATTTCATTAGATGCTGTAAAAGTCTTTGACAGAATCCAACACCCTTTCGTGTTAAAGGTATTAGAGAAATCAGGGATACAAGGCACATACCTAAACATAATCAAAGCAATATATAGCAAGCCCATATCCTACATCAAACTAAATGGAGAAAAATTTAAACATAGGGCCAAGACAAAACAACCCACTCTCTCCCTATCTTTTCTTATTTTTTATTAGATATATTCTTTATTTACATTTCAAATGATTTCACCTTTCCTGGATCCTCCCTCCCTGAAAGTCCCATAATCCTTCTTCCCTCCCCCTGTTCCCCAATCAACGCCTTCCCGCTTCCTTGTCCAGGTATTCTACTACACTGTTGCATTGAGCCTTTCCAGGACCAGGGACCTCTCCTTCCTTCTTCTTAGGCATCATTTGATATGTGAATTGTGTCTTGGGTATTCCAAGCTTTTGGGCTAATATCCACTTATCAGTGACTGCATACCATGTGTGTTCTTTTGTGATTGGGTTACCTCACTTAGGATGATATTTTCCAGTTCCAACCATTTGCATAAGAATTTTATGAATTCATTGTTTTCAATTGCTGAGTAGTATTCCACTCGCTTTAACATGCCTTGTAGCCTACCAGAGGTAGTGGGAAAGAAAGGATATGGAAGAAGGGGGCCTGTTTAGACAGGTTCTTTGGAGCAACCTTCAGTGCTGTCTGGAAATCATCAGTTCAGTTTACAGGTTGGCAGCAGTAGCTTGATCCACGTGCAAACACTTCACAGATACACCAGCAGTCCAGTTAGGCAGAGTCGGGATAGCAAACTGGATTCAGCAGCAGAGACAAACTGATACAACCTAGCAGAGGCAGCCAGGTCTCAGCCTTGACACAAGTCAGCAGGAGGAGAAAGCAGCAGGGATGCCAAGAGAAGTCAGTTCTCGGCTGCACCTGTGTCAGGAAAGCAAAGATCAATGAAGATGGGAGACCCACAAGCATTGCACAGATGGCTCTATGAGCAAGCCAAGCTCAGCCTTCGTCACTTTCCTTTTTATATCCCTCCAAACATAACATGTCTTCCACAGGTCTCTCCTCAGCCTGTGCATCTGTCTCAGCTGAGATCACTTTGCCCATCAGCCCGAGTCCATGGAAGTGTCAAGAAACTGCAGCACACCATCAGAAGTTTTTTGGTGTGTTTCTTTCTGTGGAGTTCGGACAAATGCAGCTCAACTATACAGTGTAAAGCAGACAAATACGC
Organism: Tokudaia tokunoshimensis; assembly: GCA_036184795.1. Classification (NCBI taxonomy): domain Eukaryota; kingdom Metazoa; phylum Chordata; class Mammalia; order Rodentia; family Muridae; genus Tokudaia; species Tokudaia tokunoshimensis. The sequence goes on from BTHU01000016.1 coordinate 95,918,582, forward strand.
TCATGTTGTTAGCAAGGAAAACTCATCACTATTTCCTCAAAAGGGGCTGCCGACAGTTGTTTGTATCATTACACTTTTGTTCTCTTTTGTTTTGAGACAGTTTCCATCTTTACCTAGGCTGGTCTAGAACTTATTATATAGACCAGACTAACCTTGGATTCATTATAATACTCTTGCTTTAGCCCTCCTAGTGATGAAATTGATTGCAGGCCATCATGCCTGGGTCTCACTTGTGTAACCAAGTGTTTTGACTTTTGCATATGAGGGTAGTATAAAATTTGAAGCAAAGAATCGAAGACAAAATTTCTTCAACTATTTCAGTTATATTAATAACTTAATTGCTAAGATATGGATGCATGGGATTATGATGCAATAAATAATTTAAATGATAGTTTTCACATAATTTTATGTGCAGATTTTCAAATGCTATATGGGTAAGCAGAGAAGAGCATCTATATTCTTAGACATAGCATAATGAGCATTTGGCATTTGTTCTTCTGCAAGTGACTGGGGTGTAAATGGACTCATAAAGAATGCAGCTAGGTGAGAAGTCCTTTTGAAGACTATGAATTGTGTATCAGTGCTTTGGGAAGCATGAATGAGCATGTGGTATTTAAATTTAGAGAACTGATAGATTATCTGAGGGGGGAAAAGAACCCTGCCAGGGTAAATAAGAAGTGCTTCAAGAAAATCACTAGTGGAAATTAGGAATGCATTCAGGAAGGAAGGCCTGGCATTAGATTTATAGATTATCATTTCATGCAGCAGATTTCTGATAAACTCTTTTCTTCTTAAGAAGGAACAATGGTAATGCAGGGTAGAAGCAGGAGAGTTGTTGCAGGCTGAGCTATTTTAAGATTAGAGTGTAAGATGCATATATGAATACAGACCATTTATTAGAGTATCTTTGTAGGAGTGAAGGAGAGAGGGGAAGAAATTATGGAGGAGCAGAGAGGAAATTCAGATGACACTATGAATTTTGTAATCTCTTCTCTGGAGATGAAAATTCTCTTCAGGTCTGTCTTGAATTGAGAGACGGCTCAAACTTTACATACACATACTGATCAGTCATTGAGAAGAGCAGGGTGCTTTACAAAGGAGGCTTCTAGTGTTACTTGCTGCAGTGATGGAGAATAAGTTGCTGATCCAATCTTGAAATCTGATCATGTATTATTGCCTCCACTACAACAGCTTTTCTTGGTAGTTCTCAAATCTAGGTGCACTAGGATAATCCTAACTGCAAGGTTGGAGTCTAAAGCCATACTTTAAAAGACAAGAGTTTGGCCATTTAGGAAAAGATCAAGTTTGAATGCAAAAACAAACAGGCAAATGCACACACACACACAAAAAAAAAAACCCAACAAAAAACAAGAATCCAAAACAAAGTCAGAGCTATTTCTCAAGCAAGGGAAAGGTCTCCATTCTGTTTAAATCCATACTTATGTCAGGGCTAATCTGCTTTACTTAATGATTTATCTGTTTATTTAAGGTTTACCACTGAGATACTGAGATATACCACCAGCCCAAGGTTCATTGGTTTAAATATTAGTCTTGTCCATAAAACACTTTCAAAGAACACATCCTCTCCCCAAAAAAAGACAGCACAATATCTGTCATTGTGGACCAACTTAATTGTCTTACGAAAGTAACCAAAGCAAAGTGTATTCTTCGTGGCATTCACTGGCATCTTTTTAAATTACTGTTTTATTTTCTCTATCTCAATTAAGGTAAAATTGGCAAATAAAATTGTATATATTTAAGATATATTGTATAAAGTTTTTGGTTTTGAATATATTGTGAAATGATTACAACAATCATGATAATTAGTTTACAAAAATGATAACAAAGATATCGAATTCTGAATTGACACAACTTATATATATATTTGAAAAAAATACATCAACATTTCTACTGAAAAGAATTTTTGTTTTCTTCTTGATATCACACAGCCAAAGACTGTTATATTATATTGGCAACACTCAAGTACATGATATGAAATCAATACATTTTCTTTTGTTATATGATGATGGGATTAAAAAGGGGAGAAAGGAAAGACTTTTGTTGAACACTCACCTGTACATAGTAATTAAAAATAGTGAAAATTAATCATGATAATTACAGTTTTATTTTTGTAATTGGTCACATAGTCACTAACTATTCTTTTTGCCCTTCACACTTCAGCTTGTGAAGGCTCTTTAATGGTGGAGTGAAGATCTGGCTTTGAAATTACTTGGACTTTAGTTAACCACAGAGCATGATGCGATGAAGAGAAGCTCCAAGAACTCTCTGGCATTCAGCATTTGTTTCTCTCTTTTTTTCCGTGTGCTATGGTGGTTCCCTTTCTCCTCGGTAGTTAGGGTTGATTACTCCTGTCAGTCTAGTACCTCTTCTTTGCTTTATATTTAGAAACCTTAAGAGCTCAAAATGGTTGAGTGGTACTACAACTTATGGTTAAATGGACTCATTGATATGTTCAAGTGAAGCACTTTCATATTTGAAACTAATACTTCTAGAGAACCAGTGCATAATAACATCATAACAGGAAGTAAATATTGTGCTGTAGGGGTAATATTTTACAGATCCACCCCTCCCCAATATTTTCTCACTTATACCCAGAGAAGTGACCTTTAAATAAAGTAGTTTCTCTGTCTAATGCAGGTGTGACTCATCCAATCACTTGGGAACCCTTCTGGACCAAGGTTAACGGCTCTAGAGAGATACTAATAGAGATGATTAATATACACACTGTCTCTGCAACTCACACTCATTTTTGTTTCATCAACATGTGAATTGCACATGTTTCACATTCTGACACTTATTTAATGTGGTCTCAGTCATTAACAATTAGGTAGTTTTCAAGTACAGGTATTGATAAAGTACTGCTTAAAAAGTATGATTCAAAGTACTAGTTCATATACAGCAAGCAAATTCTTTCCAAGAAGACCATAGAGCAGAAAAGAAACATACTTGTGAGACACTAGAGAAATCTTAGGCAATTGTAGCTAGGCTATTATCTTCTCAAAGCAGCAAACATAAATTGTGAAGATGGTTATGAAAATCATTCAGAGTTCCTCTATTACAGAGAAGATTTGACATTTCCAGGAAGTCCTCTTTCAACTTTCATGTCTTCTTCTTGTGCATTCTCAGCTGAATTCAGTGGAAGGTTGTTTACTAGAATACATGCAATTTACCAGTGGCTACGTCACTGAAGAAATAGACACTCTTTCCTTCAGCAGCCGTTAACTACCAACACTCTCCCAGGAGAAACGATCTGTTGCTGGGCTCAATCTTGTGCAGATCACCACAATTGTAGTAGTTCATGAGCACACAGATCCTGTCACATCCAACAATGTTTAATTTTGTCACATATCTTATCATCTTCTGCATCTCACATTCTTGCTACCCCTTTGTTCTTGGAGGAGGTTTTATAAATGGTCCATTTAGGCCTGAGAACTCCATTCTCATTTGTTCCTAGCACTTGGACCAGTATGGGTTTCTGCATTAATGAGTCGCTTCTCTGATGAAGACTGGGGCATATTTCTTTTATACCAATGTCTTGAAATTCAGGCTTTTATTTCTCATTATGAATTCAACCATACCAAATGGTCATCTAAACTGAAATAATTGTGTAGCTCAAGTAAATACTGATGAGTTTTAAATTTTATAAGTAAAATCATTGTAGAAGCATCAGTGATTTAAGTAGAACTTTGGAAAATTTTAAATCATACTATGTTTTCCATGACAAAGTTAGGTAAAAAGTATTTGTGATGTTGGGTGTAAATCAAGGAGAGTTTGTATCTGTAATTCAAATTGTAGAAAATTAAGATACAGTGTGGAGAGCTTTGGGGCCACTTGGAAGAAACCTGACATTAGGCCATGACAAGGAGGTAAACTCAGGTAGGACTCTAATTTTACACTATAATGGAAGTAAGTTCAGGCAGGAATCTTAATTTTAGGCAGGAACAAAAGAAGTAGGCTTCAGGCAAGAATCTGATTTTGGCCAAGGACAAGGAAGAGGGCTCAGATGTTTTGGTCATTCTGACCAGCCCTTGGAAACTGCTGTCATGGGAATAATCATGGGACTTTGCTTATTGCCTTGCTTGTTCCTCCTTGTACTGCTCGCCCTTAATACTTGCATGTAATTAAAATGGTATAAAAGCAGATTTGTAAAAAATAAACCTGCCTCAGCCTCAGAACTGGCTGGGGTCATGCTACAATGTCGTCTAACTGTCTTTTTTTCTTTTTAATTCTCACTCCTACGCAGAACCTGTTGATTGACTGAATGGGCTTGGTCAATACAGTAACATGTAAAACCATGAAGTAGAGTTGAGTTATGCTATCACAGGCCTCTAGACCTTATCACAACCGATGCTATGATGGAGGTGCTATTCAGGCCTTGGAACTCAGCGTATAGGCCAGAACAAAAATGAAAACACCATCTATCAAAGTCTAGTGTTATGGGGAAGTCCCTAAATGTCCTGACCTTGCTTCTTTGCTTCTGTCTTTCTGCTTCTGGCTAAAAGCTCTTGCTTACTGAGGTGTGTCAACCCAGGATGTGGTTTTTGTGCTTAAAAGTCACTCTGAGAAAGTCTTTGAACTGCACTCAGGTCCACCTAGTGTAGCGGCAGTTGAGTAATAAAGGCTTTCTATTGGCTTGTACCTGTGTCCCAGTGGTGTTCTGTGGTGGATACCGCACAGCAATACAAGTTCTAACACTGGGAAGATGCAACAGGGATAGCAAGACCTTGAGACGCTAGTGAGTCCCAGAGGCTATACCACGCTGCTAAGTCCTTATTGGTGTGTGACGTGCTATTTCCAGCTTACCCTCCACACTATTTTTATGCCTTCACTTTCCATTTTGATGATAAGGAGTCCAATTTCACTTATTTCCTGATTACACTTCTAGCCATGTGATATGTAATTGACTCTAGGATGGAATGACCTAGATATTAACATGCAGGGATATTAAACCAACCCTCAATTATATATTCTGTTAAAAATGACCACTCTTCCAGTTTTAATATGCATTATTTATTTTAATCCTGAAAGTGATATATCAAAGACCCCATGGACAAGATTTTGTTTATTGATTTTTGACCTTATCCTAAAGAGGAAAGTAGAAAATATTTAGCATCTTAAGACTTCCAATTGGGTATTGACAAAAGCCCTGGGATAGTCATCTTTCTTCCCTCAATTTGGTGAAATAAATGAAACACCAGTATGTCAAATTTTCAGCATCCAAGTTGTGCTAGTTATTTTATTTTTTTCACACTAGCTAGAGTCCTCTGGGAAGAGGGAATCTCCAATGGGAATTAATGATCTTTGCTGGAGAGCTCAGTCTGTTGTAAACCATGCTCCTCCAGGCAGGTGGTCCTGAAGTGTTTAAAAATGCTTGCTGAGCAAGCCACGGGGAGCATGTCAGTAAAAATCATTTCTCCAAGGTTTGTGTTTCAGTTCTGGCCTCAAGATTCCTGTCTCTAGTTCCCTTGGTGAGAGATTGTGACCTAGGTGCTGTAAGATGAAATTCTTTCCTTCTTAAGTTGGTTTTTGTTAATGTTTTATCACAACAGTAGAAAACAAGTACAGACACAGGTGTGTTTTCCCCCTAAGGTATTCATTTAGATCTAAAATTTGTTCTTGATTTAGACTAGAGGCTTACATAGTATAGCCACTTGACAAAATATTCAAAAATATTATACAGGTCTCATTTCATGAAATAGAAAATAAATAACATCGATTCTCTTGGTTAAAGCATGTAGAAACTGGAATTTCAGGTGAACATTTGAGGTCTTGGTTGGGGAAGATTTTGGGATACTTAAGTAAATGAGCTCAGGGGACTAGCTCTTTGGAAAAATGCTTTTCTAAGAAAAAGAACATATACATGTATGTATGTATTATGTATGTATATATGTAATGTGTGTGTGTGTCTGTGTCTACATGTACTAAGGTGTGTGCTGGCATGCACAGCTAGAAGAGAGTATCAAATCCTTCAGAACTGGAGTTACAGGTATTTGCAGACCTTCAAGTTTGTCATGTAGATGCTAGGATCTGAATTCAGGTCCTCATGATTGTGCAACGAGTGCTCTTACCTGTAAGCCATCTCTTCAGCCCCAGCTAAAAACAGTTTTCATGTGGTTAAGTATTAGCATAAAGATTTTGTTTACTTGGAATATGCTCATGTTTTTTTGTTGTTTTTTTGTTTTTTTGTGGCTGAATACTAGCCAGTGATGTTGACACTTTACTAAATTACACATTACTTAAAGCCTGTTGTCCTTTTCACAGTAAAATGCATGGTCCAGTCATGTACAGCAAATACTGTTTTGCTACAGAAGCCCACAACTTCTGGTTGTTACACTGCTTCTGCTTTCTCTTCCCTGATGATCCCCAAACCTTAGAGAAAGTGGGGTGATATAAATGCCTCGTTTAGGAACAAGCCTTCTGTAGTCTTTCATTCTCTGCACACTGACCACTTGTGAGTCTCTGTATTAAATGCAAAAACAGGTTTCTCTCACAAAGGCTGAGAAATTAGTCGCCCACTCATTGGGTATAATGGCAAGTACTTAGGGGGCAATTTATTACGAAGTCCATTTAGTAAAATAATAACATTAGGTTCCCCCTCCCAGTTAAGAGTACAAGGCATGAGATCTCTCTTGTGGAGTGGACATCACATCCAATCAGAAAGTGCTTGGCTATTCCCATAAAATCTGTACTACTCTTACACCGGTGGGATGCCTTGCCAGGTCAGGTATTATCATGGTGCATGGGCTTCACAACCAGGTAAGACTGATAATTTCTTTTGTCCCTGGCAGCGTGCAAAGGAAATAATCCAGCTGCGACTTATTTACCATCATCTTTGTTTTCCACTGCTTCGTGCTCCTTTCAGCCGTGATGACTTTCTTGCTGTATCAAGCTTTCCATTCTGTAGGTTGTATCTTCACTTAAAATGATATCTTTATTTTTGTTACAGAAATGTTTTTGTTTTAGGTGGTCCAAATTATTAATTGTTACCCTTAAAGCCCGTGCTACTGGGGTCCTGTTGAGAAAGTCTTTTTCAATGACTAGAAGTTTCCTACTTTCTCTTCTGTCAAGGTCAGGATATCTAGTCTTATGTTGAAGTTTTTGATCCCCCAGGAGTTGACTTTTGTTCAGGGTAAAAGATAAGGATTTAGTTTCTATCTTGTACACGTAGTTATTCGGTTTGACCAGCACTATTTGCTGAAGGATGCTCTTTTCTTTAGTGTGTATTTTTTGGCCTCTTATTGTAAAAATTGTGTGATTGGAGGAGTCTGGGCTTATTATCTGGGAACTCGGTTTTCTTCTATTAATATAGATGTGTTTTTATGCAAATGCTATCTTGTTTTTAGTGCTACAGCTCTGACTACTATAACTTAAATCAAAGATGCTGATTACTCACCAGCACTATGTTTTTATTTTTCAGGGTTGGGTTGGGTATTCCAGATCCTTTGTGTGCCTATATGACTTAATGAATGCTCCATTGCTATGAAGAGACACCATGACTACAACAAATTATATAAAGCAAAGCATTAAGTGGGATCTTGCTTACACGTTCAGAGGTTTAATCTATTGTCATCATGGTGGGAAGCATGGTGTCACATGGGCAGACATAGTGCTGGAGAAGTCGCTGAGAGCTCTACATCCTGATCAGCAATGAGCAGGAAGAGAGTGAGAGATTGGTCCTGACTTGAGCAATCGAGACCCCCCAAAGCCACTCCCACTGACACACTTCTTACAAAAAGGCCATACCTACTCCAAAAATGGTGCTACCATCTAATGACCAAGCATTCAAATATATGAGCCTATTGGGGGTCGTTCCTATTCAAACCACGACACCATATACAATTTTCAACTTCTGTGAGGAATTGCATTAGAATTTTGATGGTGACTATGTTGAATATACAGATTAATTTTGGGAGAACGACCATTTTCTCATTATTAATGTTACCAATCTATAAACATAGGTCATCTTTCTGTCTTCTAGTATCTTTTAAATTTTCTTTCTTTAATGTCTTAACCTCTTCATTATACAAGTCGTTCCCTTTCTTAGCTAGATTAATCACAAAATTATTTTAACTGTTTCTTTTATTTTTGAGATAATATAATTTCATTATTTTCTCCTTCTCTTTCTTCCCCTCTAGTCTTCCCATATACCCACAACTCTTTGCTGTCTTTCACTAGTTCTTAGATACATACTGTGTTTTACAACTCTGAAGTTTCTTTGGTTCTGTTCTTCTGTAATAATCTCCATCTCTTGTAAAGAAAAGGCTCCTTGATCAGGGCTGAGGTCTACACTTATCTGTGGGCATAAGGACAAACATCTAAAATATCTTTAGGGATTATGTTGGTTTAGTGAAGTGATGGTTGTAGGTTCTCCTCCAAGACTTCTCTAGCTCTACGTTGTTGACTAGGTTGCTTAGTATCAGGCATGATTTCTCTCTGGTTGAGTAGGTCTTAAGTTCAATTAAAGCTGATAGTACCATCAGTGTATGTGTGCCCTTAATGCACCCTTATGATGATTGTGCCATGATGGTTGTTGGTGTGGCTTGTAGGACTGATAGCTAGGTAGGACTCTTGGTTGGTTTTCTCCTTCAGATGTTTGTATGTTGCCTTCTGTTACCTTAAAAGCTTGACCACAAAGTTGAAGATTCCAGATCAGTTCCAGCTCAGAGACCTCTTGGACCATTGTTGAAGTGAATAGTGTCCTCAGCAATAAGAATTTACCTTCCGCCTTCGGAGATAAAGGAAAATAGCAATAGTCTGTAATGTTTTACAGTCTGCTGGACAATCCTTACCATCAATGTAAAAGTGGACTTTCAAGTCTGATTTTGGTGTTTCTGTTATATAGTCTTTGGCTCTTAGAGGGAGCATTGCCATTCCAGGTTGGAAAATTTCATTAAAGTCAATATGTATTTTCTACACTCATTTATATGTATTATAGGTAGATATTTAATAGCATGATTCCTTATAGCTTTTTCCAGACATCTTTATTGTTATTTTACCCCCCTCCCCTAGATTTATTGCCTCCTTCCTATTTAGAACCCCTTTCTATTTCCCCCATAATATTGCTTGTGCACTGGTACAATGCCCTCTACTGTTCTCCAAGCACCTTATGTCAGCAATGGACTCCTTTGGTTTCCTGGTTTCTGAAGGTAGTTTGGGATTTGAAGGCACATCTGAAGATTTGGAGCTAGGAGCCTTAGATGAGAGAGAACTCGCAACATTTGTTTCTCGCTCAGCCATGCTCATTGCTACTCTATTCACAACAGTTAGGGAATGGAAACAGTCTAAATGTCCTGAAACTGATGGCTGAATAATGAAAATGTGGTGTATATACACTCTAGAATAGTACCATAGCCATCTGTAAAGAAAATGTACTCATAAAATTTGAAGGTAGGTAGATGGAACTAGAAAAACAGCATGCCGAGGGACTCTAACCAAGATGCAGAAAGAGAAGATTATTTTTAGCCCATTGAAGACAGGATTTTTCTTCATGGTTTCTCTTTCAACATGTTTGTTTTTGATGTGTAAGAAGGCTACTGAATTTTGTGTGTTAATTTTCCATCCTGGTGCTTTGCCAAATAAGTTTATCTGCTGCAAAATTAATCTTTTTAAAGGAGGGAATTTATTTCTCAAGTCTTAATACTCTCCAATGTATGTATTGTTACAAAATGCACATTCAAAACACAGTAGATAATTGGCCTTAAAGCAGAATGGATTTGGGACAGTTTTACTTTTATCTTAAAATCCATCTTATCATCTTGATGAGAGGTGGGTTTCTTTAGGGCTTTCTGTCTATTAACCATTTTTTAAATGCACTTTTGGTGATAAAGGGTTAAAGTGCATAATTATTTTTATGTTTTAATTTTTGAAATGTAAATGTTCATGGAAATTCTAATAAGTAAATGGTGAAATAACTGCAAATATTTTATTAAAGACTTTTCCTCTGGATTCTATCACTATTAAATTGATGATAAACACACAGAGGCATTTATGATTTAGAAAATGATCCTCTGAAAGAAGCCTACCTTAAATTCTTTCCAAATTTCACTACATGTAATCTGAAACAGTTTTACATTGTGGAAGACCTGTTTTTAGGACGCTATAACTTTTCTTCAAGCAGAAGATCTGTTCTGTAAATACATTCTATTAGTGGACAAAGGTTATTAAGCAGAATTTTTATACTAAGAAAATTCAGCCTCACAGTGGTTCAAGAAAGTGCTGGGGTGGGAGACTAGGAAAGATGTGAACAGACCTGAGTCCTGATCCCAAGGACCCACATAAAAGCAAGGTGAGGTAGTGCCCCATGCTTCCCAAGTACAGGGTGGGGCAGAGACAGGTAGATCTAGGGTGCTTGGTGCCCAGTTAACTGTAGAAATGATTAGCTTCAGGTTCAGGTTCTCCCAAAATAATGTCGAGAAGTGACTCAGGAAATCGTGCTCTGGTTTCACTCAAACACACACCAGAATGAGAGAGAGAGAGAGAGAGAGAGAGAGAGAGAGAGAGAGAGAGAGAGAGAGAGAGAGAGTGGGAGAGAGACAAAGAGTAGAAAGTACTGTGTCTGGCTGACTAAGGGATGAGGAACACTTTCCAGAAGGGAAACAAATTACCTGCAACATTAAGGATAAATAATATTTCTCCAGCTGAAGAAGCCTGGTCATTCCCAGGCATCTGATATGATCAATTACTAACATGACATGGATAGGAGTGAGCAAAACATTAGCATGTTATGTAGAAGAAATATGCACTATACACACACACACACACACACACACACACATATGACAAAAAATTTCAAACTCAGAGTTTGAAAGTAAATAAATAAGAGTAAATTTTATTTTTCTCAAAAGATGTTAGATACTTTGACAAATGATTCAAATTTAAAATAAAGCTTTATTTTAATATAGCAGATGCATTTTGCTTTTGGGGGGATTCTCTTTGAAGGCACTATAGTCAAAGTTTAGGGGTTTGAAGCTTTTGCTTTTAATCTGTCCCTAGTGAGGTAGACATTTTGTGGAACTAACTGCAAGTTTACCAACACATTTCTTGCAAGTTATAAAACACTATAGTTATGTCTGAACTAATTGAGTTGAGTCCATTGAACACCTTGGATATATAGGTTAATTAAAAACATTCTGAAAAGGTTTTCCTCATTACTGAAGACATCGTTCTGCTCACTCCTCGCTCTTCCTAGTTTCATATTCCCATTATGACAACCCTGGTGTTTTGGAAGGCGTACATCTACTGAACAGCCTCTGATTTCTTTTGTCTAAATGCTACTTTCTCTTCTTTCTTACATGGATAATCTAAGTTGACACACATCCAAGCTCTTTGTTATCCTTTATTTTTAGCCAACTCTTAATTATTGCAAATGTTCATGGGTACTGTGTGATATTTCAGTACTTTTGTTACAATGTGTAATACTGAAGCCAGAATCATAGATGTTTATGTCTCTATTTTAGCAGTAATTGTGTGTGAGAATCTGAATGGTTTTTTTCCAGTTCTTTATATGAAATAAAACAAATTTCAAAAACTGGAGTCACTCTGGTGTGCTGTGAAACAGTACATTCATTCTTCTTACATAATCACATTGCAGCTAAACATCGTGCATCCCCCCCTTACCCTTTCAATCCTCTAGGGAGCAATACTTTACTGTCTTTTAAGAAATCATTTTGACAATGTTTTATTAGTAAAAAGTAGTCATTTTTCTTTTGTTATCTATTTCACTTGACCCAATGATTCAATTTTTATATTAGCTTATTATTAGCTTTTAAATTAATTTTTATTAAAATTATTTTTCCATACAATATATTTTCAGCATGGTTTCCTCTCTCTTATGTCTTCTCAGATCCTCCCCACCTCCCTAACTGTCAAACCAACCAACCAACCAACCAACCAACCCATTCAGAACAGAATAAAACAATAAAGCATAACAAACAGGAAAATCATGAGAAGCGTATAAATGTGGGCATGTGTGTACAAACACACACACACACACACACACACACACACACACACACACACACACCATCAAGCACACAATCTAAAACAATGATATATAAGCAAAAGATCCATTAGGTAAGAAGTGCTCAAACAAAACATTATGAGTCAAAATTTCTACCAAAAATACCATTAAATTTGTTTTGTGTTTGCCATCTTTTGCTGGACATAGGGCCTGCTCTTATGTGTGGTTAATAAACCCAATGAGACTTCATTGGAGAAAACTGATTTTTTTCCTTTTACAAACACTTGTCAATGGAGATAGTTTCAGGGTTTGGGATGGGGAGGCTTGTGTTTACATCCCCTCTCAGCACTTGGACCTCATCTGGCTTGAACCTGTGTACACCCTGTTCATGATGCCGTGGTCTCTGTGAGTACATATGTATGGCAGTCATGTTGTGTCTGGAAGACACCACTTTATTCAATCTGGCTTTTATAATCGTTTTGCCACCTCCTCTGCACAGTTCTCTGAGCCTTAGGGGAGGGACTGGATGGAGACATCCTACATAGAATGAAGTATTTCAAGGTCTCTCACTCTTTACATATTGCCCAGATGTGGGTTTTTGTATTTGTTTGTATTTATTGCAGGAGAACACTTCTTTGATGATGGCCGAGCAAGATACTGATCTATGAGTATATCAGAATGTTGTTAGGAGTGATTTAATTGCTATGTTTCTTTACCAGAACATAAGTAATTGGCTTTCTCCTAGGTCCGTGGCCTATATAATCTCAGGTTCTTCCTGCCCCCCACCCCAAGCCGTGTTGGCTGTGAGTTCCTACTCATGTATAGGGTTTTAGGTCTAATCAAGTAGTGGTTGGTTACTGCCACATTTTTTTGTGCCACTATTACACCAATATATCACACGGATGGGTTACCATTGTAGATCAAAGAGTATGTAGCTGAACTGGTGGTTATTACCCTCCTCTAGTAACATACAGAGTACCTTTCAGTACACAAATGCTAGTCTGTTGTAAAGGTGTTAGCTCAACTTTTCTGTGTTCAATAAGTTATGTGGTTGTCTTCAGCAATAGGCCTTACCATCAGTTCATGGAAAGAAATCAATAACTTTTGCAATAGTTATTTGGGGATTTCCATGGGACCCCTTCGGTCAACAACTCAATTAGGTATAAACTATTCCTGTATTGGAAGTATTAGTTGGTGGAAAGAGAAGTCTACTTGGCATTTTGTCTCCCCACTATTGGGTGATTCTATTAAATTTCTTTCATAAATGAATACATTTGAAGAAGCTTCTACTATACTAGAGCATAGAGTGGGGCAGGGTGTGGGCCCTAAAAGCAATCTGATACAGGATTGGGGATGAGGTTGAAAAAATTGTAATGGAGAGCAGAAAAAAGAATGAAGATTTTTAAAATTAATTCCCAACACAGTGTGGCTTCTGGGTTTCCAGATAAAGCATCATAATTTAAGGTTTTATCTTAGCCCGGGGTAGAATCTCCAACACCACAGATACTGGGTATGGTGACCTGTGTCTGTAATTCCAATCTTACTTAGAAAGGTGGTGGAAAAGGATCCTGAATTGAATGTCATTATCAATTACAATTTGAATTTGTGGTAGCCTGGCCTACATGCAATTTTGTTTCAAAAAGAAAGAGAGAGAGAGAGAGAGAGAGAGAGAGAGAGAGAGAGAGAGAGAGAGAGAGAGAGAGAGAGAGAGAGAGAAGTTTTATATTATTCATGCAAAGGACACAATTTAATTCCTTTGTGTTTTTTATTCTTTTTATAATCACTTAATAATATTTTTATAACAGACTAAGACTCTGTCCTTCCACTATGAGGATTCAAGGGATTGAACTTAGATAGCCATGTTTGACAGTAGATACCTTTACCTTCTAAACCACCTTGCTGGCCTCCATTTCTTGTCTTTTATTGGAGAATTAAGCCCCCTTTTAGGTAAAGTTATTTTTGAGAGTCATGTGCATTCCTGTTAGCTTATTTCCACGCCCCCCCAGTTGATTTAAGCTTCAGCGTTCTTTCTAACTTTGTCTGAGTGAGAGCTATGATGATAGTTTACCATGCTGCTATTTGATTTTTTTCCTAGTTTCAATTTGTGCATCTATTCTTCTGAAACATATTCTGAGTTGTTGAGATTGTCACTGTCATTCTTACTCATATGAGTCAGGGTTTCGTTATATGACTTGCTCATTGATGGCTCACTGGACACGAATTGCTTTAATCTGCAGTTATTTTGGAAAGTCTTTAGTTTTCTATTTTATTTTTTTTAAGGAGTAATTTTTCTGGATATAGTAATCTTCATTGGCAACTATTTACTCTCAAGTTTTGAAATGTGTTATTTTGCGTTTTCCTGGCTCTTAGGTTTTCTGCTGAGAAGTCTGACATAATTCTGATGAATTCATATTTGTGATTTTTCATCTTTCTCTAGAAGCTGGCTGGACCTGGTTTTTGTTCTGGGCTCTTGGAATTTTAAGTGCATCATAATGCAAAGAGGTTTTTCTCTGGTCATGTCCATTTGTGGTAATGAATGTTTCCTGTCCTTGCGTGCTCATATCTCTCCCTGGATTGAGGCCATGGACATCTAGGAAGGAGAAGGAGGGAGCGTAATGACCTCCATTCTCAAGTTGTTTTGACCTTTGATCCTATCAATAAATTTCTATTTCTTTGTGGCTTTTTATTCTATGTGGTAAATTTCCATTTCCCCCAAAGTTACCTTATTTCCCGCTCCTCTGTATTGTGTTTCTCTATCCTTGGCAAGTCTTCCTCTTCCTGTTAAACCGCAAGGGAAACAGAAGGTTGGGGGTTCTCTCATACTCAAACCAACCAGGTACTTCAATGCCAAGGTCCATATTACAGCTGCTTTCTGACTTGTGCACAGCAAAGTATCATATTGCAGTTATTCCCATATTGTGAACAGAGGAAGAGACCTAGTCCTGCCTGAATATGTTAGGTTCAGTAGGAGAATAAGGGGTGTTACTAAAATGAAGGGAGATACTCGAACACAAATAGATGCCATCTATGGTCAGTGGTTTCCCATCACTGGGATTTCTCTTCATGTGTTTGAAGTTTGTAAGGCTTTCCAGTAAACTTTACTTTGGCTTTGCTCTGAGCTATTTTCCAGTCTTTTAATTATTTAATCAACAGGGAAAAAGAACCTGCCTATTAGCTGATTTCACATTTGGGAGATCTTCTGATATGATTTATTTCTTTTATTGAGATTTTCATTGCTAAAATTGTATTTTTTCCCCATAATGTCTATTAGCTGCATTTTCACCTCAGGGTAGAATTTCTCATCTAAACATTGCACTATGCCATTCACCTGATCATTAAATGGTCATTGGTGTATTAATCATTTTTACAACTATATTTTAAAATCTTTACCCAATATTCTAATTGTTTGAATTGAACCCAAATATTTAATATGTTTAGATTTTGCTGAGCTTTTTACTTTTGCCAGTGTACTCTCTTTTTTGTTTGTTTTTGCATTGTGATTAGTCCATTGTGTAGATGAATATTGCTTCCAGTTTTATATTGGGTATTTTTTATTTGATATTTTCTTTATTTACATTTCAAATGTTGTCCCCTTTCCTAGTTTCCCCTCTGAAAACACCCTATCCCATTCCTCCCTCCCTGTGCTCACAAACCCACCCACTCCCATTTCCCTGTCCTGGCATTCCCCTATATTGGGGCATCCAGCTTTCTCAGGGCCAAGGGCCTCTCCTCCCTTTGATGTCCAACAAGGCCATCCTCTGCTACATGTGCAGCTGGAGTCAATGGCCCCTCCATGTGTATTCTTTGGTTGGTAGTGTGGTCCCTTGGGAGCTCTGGGGGTACTGGTTGGTTCATATTGTTGCTCCTCTTATGGGGCTGACTGACAGCTCCTTGGGTCCTTTCTCTAGCTCCTCCATTGGGGACCTTGTGCTCAGTCCAATGGTTGACTGAGGGCACCCACCTCTGTATTTGTCAGGTACTGGCAGAGCCTCTCAGGAGACAGCTATATCATACTCCTGTCAGCAAGCACTTGTTGGCATCTTCATTAGTGTCTGTGTTTGGTGACAGTATATGGGGTGGATCCCCAGGTGGGGCACTCTCTGCATGGCCTTTCCATCAGTCTCTGCTCCACACTTTGTCTATGTATCTCCTCCCATGAGTGTTTTGTTCCCCCTTCTAAGAAGGAACAAAGTATCCATACTTTGGTCTTCCTTCTTCTTGAGCTTCATTTGGTCTGTGAATTGTATCTTGGGTATTTCAAGCTTCTGGGCTAATAGCCACTTATCAGTGAGTGCATATCCTGTGCATTCTTTTGTAATTGGGTACCTCACTCAGGATAATATTTTTTAGTTCCATCCATTTGCCTAAAAACATATTGGGTATTTTTAATGGGCCATTTGTGTAGATGAATGTTGCTTCCAGTTTTATACTGGGTCCTTTCAATGGGCAGCTTTCTTTAAAGGCCTCTCTCTTCACTATCATTAGGAGGAGAGAAAGTCAACCATAGTACCACCACCACTACTACCAATTCAACAATTAACCTGGTGTTTAAATGTAGCCAAAACCAGCTGAGTTTTCTCTGACATTTTAATTCCAACACATATACCAATATATATATACCCAGAATTGCCATTAATGAAAATTGTGGACAACAATAAATAATAAATAAAACAAAAGGGAAAGCAATGGGTCTCCCATAACCATCTGCTTTCTGGACCTATTTTCTCTGTGCCAACAGAAATTTGCCAGAACTGGTTAGTTAGTAAGTTTTATTGATAGCATCCTCTGGTGAAAACTGAAAGATATCATTTAATGCAGACGGCAAATATTTCCCATGTCCGGACAGTATTAATAACATCTTTCGGTGCAGCAGCAAACAGCCCCAGGGTCTGGGCGATGTCAAAAGCATGATTTTATATAAATAATAAAAGACCATTGAGCATCGCATCTTGCTTTGCAACCCAAGGGAAAATGTTCTGTAGCAAAAACTGGCAAGCAAAATGGCATGCCCAAGGACTTGACAAGAAAAACGGGAGAATAAACTAGTCCCTTAATGATCTATGTCCTTACAAACAACAGAGGTCTAACTCTGGTAAGCCTGCCTGCTCTTCCCTTCAAGAATGTACTTCCCCAGCTTTCTCCTCAGAACCCCTGCTAATAGTAGCACTCTCGCAAGTCTCTTTCCACACTTTCTCTGAGTCAAGCTCTCCTAGATGTTCTCTACCGTGTCATATTTTCTCTCATATTTATTCTTCTCTTTTATATTACATCCTTACCACAGTTTACCCTCTCTCCTTCTTCCTGGTCTGTCTTCCTCACCTCCTCTCTCCCCCAGAGCCACTCCCTCTCCATTTTTTTTTTCCAGAAAAGGGCAGGCCTCCCAGGCATATCAACTAAACATTGCATTCCGAGTTATTATAAAATTAGGCACAAGCCCTCCTATTATGGCTGGATGAGGCATCCCAGTAAGAGGGAAAGTGTAGCCATAGCGGGTGACAGAGTCAGAGACAGCCCCTGCACCCACTGTTAGGAGTCCCACAAAAACACCGAGCTACACGGCCATAACACGCATGCAAAGGGCCTATGTCAGCTATAAAGGCTCTGTGGTTGATGCTTCAGTCTCTGTGAGTCTCAATAATTGTTCCTTAGGCTATGTTCTTATGGTGCTCTTGAAACCTTTGACTTATACAATCCTTCCTTCCTTCTTCCTCCTCCTCCTCCTCCTCTTTCTCTTTTGCAGGATTCCCTGCCCTTCACCTAATGGCTGGCTGTGAGTCTCTGCATCTGCTCTTGTCAGTTACTGAATGAAGTCTCTCTTGATATGCTAGACTCTTGTTTACAAGTGTATTTTCCAGTTGTTGGTTCTTGGCCCTCCAGACAGTGTCAGGGGTGGCTGCCCTCTAGTGGTCTCAAATTGAACACAACTTGCAGGCAAGAAAAGTTATAGGTTGAAGGTTTTGTGGCTGGGTTTGAGTTCCACTGGAAGCTTTGCCTGGTTACAGAAGAAGGACAGCTCATGTCCATATTCCCCATTACTAGGTCTCTTAGTTTGTGCCACCATCACAGATTCTAGGGAATTTCCATCGCACTGCCCCTAATGGAAATACCCCCCCTCCAATTTTAGTTGTCTCTCCCATTTCTGGCTCCCTCCATTCTTCCTTCACTTGATCTCTCCTGTTCCCATACCAACCCTTCCATAGCCCACCAGCAAAATATCTCCTATTTCCACTTTCCAGGGAGATCCATATGTCCTTCCTTGGCCCTCTCTTGTTTCTTAGCCTCTCTGGGTCCGTGGACTATAGCGTCATTTACTCTATCGGTAATATGCAATGGCAGCCCACAAAATGGGAAAAAGAGTTTCATCAACTCCACATCTGACACAGATGTCTAATATGACACAGGGCTAATATCCAAAATATATAAATGACTCAAGAAACTAGACATCAACAAACAAAATGATCCAAATAAAAATCGGGTACAGATTTAAACAGAGAATTCTCAACAAAGGAATTGCAAATGATTGAGAAACACTTAAAGAAATGTTCAACATTCTTAGCAGATCTTAGGTCTTACAATTGCCTGTCAGAATGACTGAGATAAAAAACATGAGCGACAGCTCATGCTGGGGAAGATGTGGAGCAAGGGAACACTTTTTTATTGCTGGTGGGAGTGCAAGCTTGTACAGCCACTTTGGAATCAATATGTCAGTTTTTCAGAAAATTGTGAATTGATCTACCTCAAGACCCAGCTGTACCACTCCTGGGCATATACCCGAAGGACATTCCACCCTACCACAAGAACATTTCCTTAATTATGTTCACAGCTCTATTTGTAATAGCCAGAAATTATATGTCCCTCAACTGAAGAATGGATAAAGACAGTGTGGTACATTTACACAATGAACTGTTACTCAGATGTTAAAAAAAATAACAACATGAAATTTGGAGGCAAATGGATGGAACTACAGAAAAATCATCTTGAGTGAGGTAACCCAGACCCAGATAGACGTAGTATGTACTCACTTATTAGTGGATATTAAATGTAAAGTAAATGATAATCATGCTACAGCTTTTAAATTCTTTTTTCCCCAGTGATACCAAGGGCTTTCTTGGCCCCTAAAATCAGTTTGATATCCTTATGAAGATAGAAAAGGGGTGTGATGCTTGTAGGATACATTAGGAATTTTAAAATTATTGAAGGTAAATTATTAGCAAGCATCAAAAGAGAAGTGGTTGCTGAGCAGTGAGGCAGGAGAGAGGAGTGACCACGCTTGGCTAAAGTTCTGAAAAATAGTGGAGAACCACAGGAAAACATTTCATTGCTTACGTCATTTTTTTGTTTGGATGACTTGCCTATTGATAAAACATGTATGCTCAAGTTAGTATTGCTGTATTGAAGTTTGTCTCTCCTTTCAAACCAATAAGTTTGCTTTCTGTGATGGGCTGCCCTTGTGTGTGATACACAAGTATTTAAAATTATTATTTTCTCTCATTGTTTTGGTCCCATTATCTTTATTCAGAGGCTTTTTTTGCGTCTCCCCATATAGTTTTTAACTGAAACTTCAAAAATGGTCAGAGTTTTGTCTCTTAACTGAAATAAGTCCAGTGACCCCTGCTTTTCTTCCGTGTGCAATCACTGAAGTGCCTTTATTCCCCACTATGTTCATAGAAGATTTATTTATTTATTTACTTATATTGGTTACTTTATTTATTTACAGTTCAAATGTTATCCACCTTCCCAGTTTCTCCTCCCAAAAAACACCCCTATCCCCTCCTCTATCCCCCTGCTTTTATGAGAGTGCTCCCCCACCCACCTACGCGCTCTCACCTCAGCGCCCTTGCTTTCCCCTATGCTGGGTCATGGAGCCTCCACAGGATCAAGGACCTCCCTTTTCATTGATAAGGCCATCCTCTGCTACATATGCTGCTGGAACCATGGGTCCCTCCTTGTGTATGCTTTGGTTGGTGGTTTAGCCCCTGGGAGCTTTGGAAGGTCTGACTGGTTGACATTGTTGTTCTTCCTATGGGGTTGCAAACCCTTTGAGCTTCTTCAATCTTTCCCCTAACTCCTCCATTGGGGTCCCTGTGATAGCTGGCTGTGTTCATCTCTGCTCTGGGAGAACCTCTCAGGGGACAGCTATACCAGGTCCCTGTCCGCAAGCACTTCTTGGTGTCAGTGATAGTGTCTGGCTTTCTCTCCCCTTGATCTTGAACTTTCTCTGTGGACTTTGGTGCTCCTAGCATTTGTAGCTCTGACTTACTAATCAGTTCTGGCTTCCACAGAGCCCCAGTGCTTATCCTCAGCCCAGTGCAGTACTGACATTATTTCATCTGTATCATGGGTGTGAGGTTCTGCCTGTCACATTCACATGGCCTCCTATTGTCCCACAAAACTCTGACCATTTTTAAAGTTTCAGTATCTAATTTCTTTGATCTTCCTTTAAAGTTCTAAAACCATTCTCCTGTGCATGTAATGTTGCTGTAGGTAGTTATGATATCTAACAGTTGCCACTGTGTTTCTTCTCTAACTCTTCTGGAGGCATGGGTTCCCTGTCTGAGCAAAGCATGAGTTGGGTCAAATAATGAAAATCCCTGAGTGGTGTTTTTGTCAAGGCATCTCCAGACATATCAGATAGTAATAATTTTCTAAGGGGAGTAGTACTTTGGAGGCTATGCAACATCAGTATTCTGGTTCCCCCACATTATTGCTATCACTCTGTTTTCCATAACTACCACCCTCTGCCTTTGGAGTTGAGTTTAGGTGGTAAGAGCTAGTAGCAAAAAGTAATTGATGTAGTGACATTTCAAACTCTACCAATAGTATACTTTTGAGACTAATGCACTTGCCTTGAATAAGCACTCTGGGGATTGTCATGAGCTTAAACACTTCAGAAAGGGTCGACTTTACATATATTTTAAGAAGTTTTCAGTGCTTTTAATGGAGAAGTTTAATGAAGATCATGGCTTTTGTTAAGGCATTTCCTCACACACTTCATTTTCATTGCTTTCCTTTCTCACTCCCCTCCCTACTGCCAATCTTCTTCCTCCTTCCACCAACCATCTTCTTGGTTCCACATTACCCTCTTTATATGTATGTATTTGCGAGTGTATTGTATAGGTGGTTATATGTTATGAAACAAGGAAGGGGACTAGGACATGGGGAAAAAGAGATCTCATGGGGATAGGTAAGAGAAAGTCAAGCTGTTACTCTTCTAACATAGTCTTTTTTGAAACCACTATATGTTCAATTCTGTGGAAGATTCTCTGAATACTTTCTTTTCTTTTCAATTAAAATTATCTTGTTCTCTAAAACTTAATAACAAATATACAAATGCCTTTCTTGATCCAGTTAGAGTAAGGGAAATAATCTGTAAAAAACAAAAACAAAAACAATGAAGTGAATTTTTGGTTTTCTTTTAAGATTTATTATTTTGTAAATAATTATGTGTTTTCTTTTGGAGATTAGACCAATGAAACCACACAATATTCTCCTACTGTCCATTTGATGTTTGAAACGTGTCTGCTGTGTTTATAACTTATTTTGATAGCTGGACAGGGTGTAGCACAAAGGACAATATAAGAAGCTCACTGGATGCATATGAAAGCTGTGCATGCTCATTAGAGGAAGATGGAGAAAGAGGAGCAGTGCAAATGCCCACCGGAGTTCTAACAAAGCAACACAACGATGCTCAGCCAGCCACGCACTTATTAGGACTATTCCCACATAATGAAGTTTGAAGTGCATGTTGTCATGTTAGTCAAGGCAATTCTTTGTCCTACGAGATTCCTTTAGTGGTAGCAGATGCAGCACAACCATGTGTGTTGCCTGTTTATCACCCTAGCTTGACTGAGAAATTAGTTTTAGGCTACAAATTAATTAAAAAACTATTTGGCCACAAATTAGGAAGTCAGTGAAGACACAAAAGAAAATAACCCTTTTCAGTTTTATGTCCCAGAGAGTAGCTGTGCAGTCTACCATGCCAAATCTTTAGCATGTCAGATGAGTCATCTGTCTTGTCTTGTCCCATTTTATTTAACCCAATATGAAGTCTCAAGTCAGTGTAGCCACCGATATCTGGAGGCTCTCTGCCTGGGAGACTGATGGCCATGCTGGGTTGTGAGTCAGGTAGGTGATCTGAACTTCACTATACTTCCTATCTGCCATTGCAAATCCCACAGACTCATCCCTAGGCATGTCGCAGACCACCTGCAGGGAACTGCATTTATTCTCTGGCTCCAATCCTTGGTGAATCAGCAAATCCTCCTGGCAGATCCATCTTTTATCTTTCCTTGTAGTTCCCCTTGTAGTTCATCCCCATTCCTTCATATTAGCCTCTTAATACCTAGAAACACATTGTACCAGAAACACTAGAGGTCACTCTTGGCAGGAACTTGGAAACACTCCCTTTAGGCAACCCACACCCTCTGCACTCTTCTAAGATTCAGACCATATATCCACATCTAGAATCACAATTATATTAAGATCAATGCTTGCACACCAGCATAAAAACACAATCAACTGCAGTTTGGAGACTTTTTTCCCCCAGAATCCAGCAATCCTACTATAGTATACCCTGAGAAATGTAGCATAGCTGAAGCACAAGAAAAGGACTTCAAAATAGCTAATATGAATATATTCAAAGACCCAAGAGTGAATATAAATAAATGCATTAATGAAGTCTATGAAAACACCAAGAGTGGAATGAAATGAAGAAAAATGCTCAAATATGAAAACTCAAATTGAGGCAAAATTCATGGCAATTCATCACTGAATGAAAAATGAGTTGAGACAGAAATTAAGAAGGAAAGTAAAACTTTTTAATGTTGAATGGGAACGAAAATGCAACATACTTAAACCTAGGGGGACAGAAAGAAAGCAGTTTTAAGAGTTAAGTTTATATAGCACTAAGTAGTTACATAAAAAATGGAGAGATCTCATATTGGTAACATAACAGCATACCTGAAAGCTCTAGAACAATAACAAAAAAGAAATAACACCAAAAGTAGACTGTGAGAAATGATTAAACACAGAGTTCAAATCAGTAAATACAAAGATAATAAAAACAATATAAAGAGTGAATAAAATGAGCAGTTTATTTGAAAAAAATCAACAAAATTGATAAATCCTTAGTCTAATTAGCTAAAAGATACACAGAAGAGATAGATCCAAATTAATAAAATTAGAGATAAAATTGGCGAAATAACAATAGGCACCAAGAAAAACCAGAAAACCATACTGATATACTTTAAAAAAAATCTGTATTCAATTAATTTGAAAAACCTAAGGGCCATGGATAAATTTGTTGGTATATACCACCTACCAAAGTTAAATCATATAGTCAATTTAAACAAGCCTGTAAATGCTAGTGAAACAGAAGCTGTAATTAAAAGTTTCCAAACCCAAAGAAGCCCAAAGCCAGATGGACTCAACTCAGAATTCTACCAGACTTTCAAAGAAGAATTAATACCAATACTCCTCAAACAATTTCACAAAGTACTAATAAAAAGGAACATTGTCTAATTCTCTTTACAAGGCTAAAAAATATGCTGATACTTAAACTACAAAATTAAATAAACAAAAATACAAAAGAACCAAAAAGAGAGTTTCAGACCAATTTCCCTTATGAATACAGATTCAAAAATTCTCAATAAAATACTTATAAAGCTAATTCAATAACACATCAGAAAAATTGTCTACCAATGTCAAGTTGACTTTATCTCAGAGACGCAGGGATGGTTCAAGATATATAAATCAATAAATGCAAACCATCATATAAACAAACTGAATAACAAAAAAACCACACATGATCATCTCCTTAGATGCAAAAAACATCTTTGACAAAATCCAATATCCCTTCTTGATAAAGTGCTGGAGAGACTGGGGATAGAGGGGACATACCTCTACATATTAAACATGATTTACAGCAATTCCACGGACAACATCAACCTAAACAGAGAGAAACTCAAAGCATTCCCACTAAAGTCAGGAATAAGACAAGGTACCTACTCAATATAGTAGTTGATGTCTTAGCTAGAGCAATAAGACAATTGAAGGAGATCAAAGGGGTACAAATAAGAAAGAAAAAGTCAAAGTATCTTTATTTACAGATATGATTGTATACATAAATGACCCTAAAGCACCCCCAGAGGAAATTTCTATACCGGTTTAAACATGTTCAGTAAAGTAGGATTCAAAATTAACACGTAATAATCAGTAGTCTTCATCTATACAAATGACAAGCTTACTGAGGAAGAAAGAATACCTGAGAGAGAAACAATACCTGTCACAATAGCCTCAAAAGTATCTTTGGGTAACCCTAACTAATTGAGTTAAATATTTGTATGATGAGAACTTTCAGGTATTAGAGAAGGAAACTGAAGAAGGTATCAAAAGATGGAAAGATTTCATATGCTCATGTGTTCGTAAGACTAATTATAATGAAAATGTCTGTCCTATCAAAAATGACCTACAGATTTCATAAAATTCCCATCAAGATTCCAACATGGTTCTTGAAAGGACAATATTCAGCTTCATATGGAAACACCCAAAAAAAATTTAAGAGGGCTAAAACAATCCTGTATAATAAAAGAACTGGTAGAGGTATCACCATCCCTGACCTCAAATTGTGCTACAGGAATATTAAGAACAGCATCATGGTGCTGGCATAAAATCAGACATGTTGATCAATCAAATAAAAATAAAGACCTAGACATAAATCCATATACCAATGAACAGCTGATTTTTTTTGTTAAAAAAAATCAATTCCAAGTCAAAAATACAAATTTGAAAAGAGACACCATTTTTAACAAATGGACAAACTGGGTGCCTGCATGTAGAAGAATCCAAATAGGTCCATACTTATCACCACGGGCAAAACTCAATACCAAATGGATCAGGGACCTTACCATAAGTCCAGATACACTGAATCTGATAGAGGAGAAAGTGGGGGATAACCTTGAACTGGTTGGCACATGTGGACTCATAGATCAGCATCTTGCTCACCCCTCACAAAGGGGCTTCCTCCTGAAGCTACCAGGAACAAATACATGACTGAACAATGTAGAGAGAGTGAGAATCCTTGGAACATTCAGTCCCAAGTGTGATGTTTCCTTCAAATCCTTCCTTGCTAGGGTTCAGGAAACTTCACTGAATAGGATGCAAAATGATGGTAAGAACCAGTGGAGATGGAGGATGACAAGGATACAGTGCCTTCTAGACACCACAGGACAGATGCACATACGAACACGCCAGGACTGGAAGCATGGAGCATGCACAGGTCCTGTACAGGTCTAAGCTCATTGAGATCCCAGTGCTGAGAGAGGAAGTAGACCCGAGGCCTAATTCCTAATCCAGAAGCCATCTCCAACTGATAAGGCTCGCACAAATGAAAGATTAGTTTTTTCCAACGAGATTTCACTAAGAATACAAACCACACTTAAGGATAAGTCCCATGACCAGCAGTCGACAGCCAATACAGAATGAACTCAATGGTATTTTTGAAGGGTTTTTGTCTCATAATGTTTTGAGATTTTTTTCCTTATATGCCATGTTCTTGTTGTTGTTGTCTTGTTTTAATGAGTTTCCTATGTGTTTATTAATGTGTGCTTTGTACTGTCAGTAAGTGTTTCTTATGCGTTTCTTTTTTTCTATTTGCTTGTTTTGTCCTATTTACCTTGTTTGTTCTTATTTTATCGTATTTTATAATTATTTTTAGGTGGATCTTTGTATTCTAATGAGAAAGAGAGTAAGAGTGTGAATTAGGGTGGGCAGGGGAATGAGCAGGAGTTGAGATGAGTTGGGGGAGGAAAAACCATAATTAGAGTATACTGTATGGGAAAGAAAATCTATTTTTCAGTAACAAGAAAATAGCAAAAAACCACCTTAAGTCCCTTTGGATTTATATGTGCTTTTCAGAGAAATGAGGAATACTTTTTATAATGGCATCTTTAATACTATTCAATAGTGGTTTTGTACACAGTTATCATTTTTTGTCGCTGTTTCTGAATTAGTCAGAAAGATGTGAGCATAAACACACTGATTACACTTCATTAAGGCATCGCCGCTGAGTTATTTTCTCCCATGTTCTATGGATTATGAATGTATCAATTTTCCTCCCTCTTTTTCATGTTGGTTTTTAAAGGTAGCATCTATTATAACTTCTATCATTAAAAATCCATCTGCCTCCTGGGACTTGTTTCTATTGTGCATAAAGGTAATGCCAAATGATTAAGGCAGCCATGATATTCAGGGAGGAGGTATTTAGGCCAAGCTTTGACAATGGAGAGGAATCTAAGTGCATTTATCTAAATGTTGTGTTCTTCTAATTTTCCTTGAACCACTAATACTTTTAAGATTTTCATTATTTTTTCCAACAGAAGTCTCATTCAGCCCAGGTTGGCCTTGGAGTTAATATGTAGCTGTTTACAATGGCCAGTATATGGATATACACTAAATATACATTAACAGGAAAATGGATAAAGAAAATGTGATATTACTACACAGTAGAATGTTTTTCAACTTGGGCAAGAAGAAGAACCTTGCCATCTGCAACAACATACATAAACCTGTGATATAATACATTAAAATCATAAGCTGCTTATAGAAGAAATTCAAAATTCCATTTGTAAGAATGATTAAACCCACAGAAACAGAGAGTGGATGATCGGTTCTCAAGGGCCCAGGAAAGTGAAGGAAATGGAGAATTGGTGTTCTATGTTTGACTGTTCGCTTACACAAGATAAATAAGTTTTAGAGATTTGCTATAAAGCAAGGTACTGATAATTAAGAAAAGGTACATTTAAAAATTCACAGGAGTTTATATCATTTAAAGGTTTTTAACATTAGGGCCAAAAGACACAAATATTGGGGCTTGACAGATGCTGTTACAGTTCTAATCTGAAATGACCCCAGACAGGCTCATATATTTGAACATTTGGTATCAGCTGCCAGTGTTCCTTGAGGACCTCTTGGAGCCCCTGCAAAGTGGTCTCACTAGCAGAAATGAGTTGCTGGGGTGGGGAAGTAGTGCTTGTAAGAGCTATCTACTTCTTGTTCTGGCCCATGCTCTGTTTCCTGATCCACCAAGATGTGAATGAGCCTTACTTCTCAGTAAGGTATCGCCGTCATCAAAGGAGCAACTCTAGTGTGAAGCTATTCCTGTGCACTTTAAGCTGAGGCTAGGGAAAGTCCTTTGTCCCTTAAGTTTCTGTCTGGTGTTTTGTTGCATTGATGAGAAAATTACATGAGACTGACGTGCTTGTTCCCTTGTGTGTAGTTATGGTATCATGTGTAAATGCACACATCTAGATTCATCAGAAATATAACATTAAACATGTGCATGTCTAAAATAGAACTATGTCTAAGTGAAGCCAATAAAGATTGAGCTGGTGAGAAGGCTCAGGAGATAAAGGCACTTACCATCAAGGCGGACGTCCTGAGTTCATTCCCCAGAATGGATATTGTGAAGGAGAGAACCAAGTACCTCAAGTTGTCTGCAGACATCTATATGTGTGTCATAATATAGGTGCTTGCTCTTTCTCTCTCTTTCTCTGTCTCTGTCTCTGTCTGTCTCTCTCTCTCTCTCTCTCTCTCTTTCTCTCTCTCACACACACACACAGATACATTAATTATATAAACAAAGCTGAGAAAATTACATAAAACACATTTTAAAGTTCATGGAAACATAAAAATAATATGACGTTTAGCTTGTGCTTATTTGTAGTATGGAAAGAAGTGAAAGACAAGGCAAAAATCAGGAAGTGGTTACCCCTGGGAGATGAGAGAAAGCATGGGATTCAAAGATACTATCATGCTATTTCTTAAACTGAGCAGCACATACATAATTATGACAGCTGTTAGTGCTAGTGACATCTTATTTTTACATTACATTTGAGCAGAGAAAGGTTGTCCTGTCAACAGTGAATCCCAGACAGCCATATCACAGGTTTTGCTTTTGTAACACATGTTTCCAATTCAGCATTTTCCATGTATGTTTCCTTGAACATGGAGATTAAGCAGAGTGTATGTACTGAATATCAGTAGCTCAGTGACATCTTGTTGCTTATCCTAAGTGGAATTTTAACTCACTCAGATCACTGGATTCTCTGTCATAAAACACTGATGTGACTTTATTATTAATTATGAAAGGCAAACACCTTATGAAGTAAAAGTTGAAACAGCTTTTTCCTCACTCATATAGAAGAAACCCACGGAAGTTATGGAAATTATGAAACATGGCAGTAATTGGCACAGTTCTGGGCTTTTGTTTTTATTTAAAGGTGTGTTCAGGAGAGCTTGGGAGAGAAAATTGCTTCATGTGAAAACATCTTCCTTCACCTCCCCCACTCACCCTGCCCCCACTTCCCAAACATAGCCTGTGTTCCCAGGCTGGTTTAAATTAAACACATCAATCATCTTAGGGCTCAGGAATTACCTAATGCTGTGTTGAACGACTCCTGAAATTTAGCCTCTTAGGGTCTACTGTTTTGAGATTTGGTGCCCACATCTGAGGCAGTCTGATGCGGAAAAGGAGTAGCACTCATTTGTGTCTTATCAAATTATCTTCAGAGTGGTCTGTCACAGTGCTTGGCACTGACATTTTCAGGATTATTTCCTTGGAAAATCACTGTTCTGACTTAACTGAAATTTCTTGGGAGGATGATAAGTTTAAACACCACCAAAACCAAAACCAAACCAAAACCGAACCAAAACCCCAAATCTTAATACTAAGATCCACTCACAAAGCAAAGGTCAGAAGGCTTAAAGTCAAACATGGGTGCATTTGGTTGTGAGTCGAGTAGACTTACTCTGAAATAGGAGCTCATAGACGATTTTATGATCCACGAACATCATAAGAAACAAGAAAGAAAAGAAGAGAGGAGATCACAGGAACTTAAGGAAATAAAAGGACGCAGCATTTATTTAGATGTGAAGGTAGCCCAGGCAAAGGCACCCTAGGCTGGTCCACTACAAAAACATCAAGCAACCATAGTTTTTTATTCAAATAAGGAATAGGGGACTATCTATCTATCTATCTATCTATCTATCTATCTATCTATCTATCTATCTATCTATCTATCTATCTATCTATCTATCCAGCTACCCAGCTATCCATCCACCAATATCAACATTTATATTTAAATGAGTAGACTGGAGATTGAATAAAGTACAATGCCATTTGAAGTCATGCAGAAAGGAATCAAAGTGATTTTTAGAATTAGAGCGAATGTGGTAATTATATGTCTTCTGCAATCTGACTGGTTCAGCTTTCATACACAGCTAAACAAAGGATGCAGCGAATTCATTTAAATGAATAGCTTGGAATTTAAATCCCAATCTCTGGGAAGGCATGGGACATCTGAACATGTCTTTTTCATTTATTTGTTGTTTGTGGCGAGAATTAATATATAATTTTCTTTATCACTGTCAGTCATGCTTTGTCTAGAACAGAAAACCAAAGTGTGCTAAACAGTCACCTAGTAAAATGGTGGGCTGCTTTAATGAAGAGAAAAAGGAGAGAAAGCCCATGAAAGGAGCTTTGGATGTAGGTGTTGAATACAATTATTTTGTAAACGTTTGGAAGGGATCCCAGTTTGGTTAATGAGGTAGCCATTTGCTTGACTGAATGGTCTTTGAAAAACCTTCTGTTCTGTAAAAGACATTTCCTTGTTGCTGCCAACTGATGTCTATCAGCATGGACATTTGGCGACAATAGACCGAGTCTGGACGGCTGGAAGGAGAGGGCTTCTTTAATCATCTAAATTGATTTTCTTAACGTTCTCATCAGTCTTTATAAAGGATGGACACAACAGAGGACTGAAGGCTGGTTCTCACAAGAATTCCCCATCTATTCTACTGTAAACATTTCCCAATCAGCTTGTTAATAATATTTAGACTTTTATCAATCATTTTTTTAACCAAGCACACAGGCTGCCATGACTCAGAGCCAGCATCTTCCACCTGGCCTGCTTTAAATCTTTTCACTTGCAGCCCAGAGTCTTGCCTGCCTCCAGGAATTTTTCAAAACTGCTGTTAAATCATCATTTTGACCTGTGCTTTAACCATGCCACCTGCTTCCTTCACACCACATCAGAGATTTCCAAATGCTCAAAAATTTGGACCAAGATTCCACTTTAAATCTCTCCATTGTAAAGAAAAAGAAAAAGTGTGTTTGTGGCTCCTCATAGCTCCTTGTTGTTCGATTCCAATTACATCAGCTTTTCTCCTGGACTGTTACTTCCCCAGACGGCCTAGACGCTCCACCTCGTTTCATTTGTACAACTAATCTTACAGACTTAGAGATGCTTCCTCCACCTAACTAGAAATAAGTCATTTCCTGAAACACAGCTTCCATGTTTTTTTTTTCAGTAGACATTTTTTTTATTTTCTAAGTTTTTTTTTAATTTACATTCCAAATCATTTCCCCTTTCCCGTTTCCTCCCTCCCCGAAAGTCCCATAAGCCCCCTTCCCTCCCTCTTTTCTCCATTCAACCCCCTCTCACTTCTCTGTCCTGGCATTCCCCTACATCCATTCTTTCCAGGACCAGGGGTCTCTCCTTCCATCTTCTTGGAAATCTATTGCTATGCGAATTGTGTCTAGGGTATTCCGAGATTCTGGGTTAATATCCCCTTATCAGTGACTGCATACCATGTGTGTTCTTTTGTGATTGGGTTACCTCACTAAGGATGATATTTTCCAGTTCTGACCATTTGCCTAGGAATTTTGTGAATTCATTGTTTTTAATTGCAGAGTAGTATTCCATTGTGTAGATATACCACATCTTCTGAATCCATTCCTCCGTTGAGGGACATCTGGGTTCTTTCCAGCTTCTGGCTATTATAAATAAGGCTGCTATGAACATAGTGGAGCATGTGTCCTTCTTGCATGCAGGTAAAGCCTCTGGGTATATGCCCAGGAGTGGTATAGCCGGATCCTCCGGGAGTGTCATGCCCAGTTTTTTGAGGAACCGCCAGACTGCTTTCCAGAGTGGTTGTACCAGCTTGCAATTCCACCAGCAGTGGAGGAGTGTTCCTCTTTCTCCACATCCTCGCCAACAACTGCTGTCTCCTGTGTTTTTGATCTTAGCCATCCTGACTGGTGTGAGATGGAATCTCAGGGTTGTTTTGATTTGCATTTCCCTAATGACTAAGGATGATGAACATCTCTTTAGGTGCTTCTCAGCCATTAGATATTCTTCAGGTGAGAACTCTTTGTTTAGCTCTGTACCCCATTTTTTAATAGGGTTACTTGCCTCTCTGCAGTTTAACTTCTTGAGTTCTTTGTATATATTGGTATTAGCCCTCTGTCAGATGTAAGGTCCATGGTTTTTTAAAAAAAGTATTCATTATTAGAGTGTGTACCTACCAATGTTATTCTAACTGTACTTGTATGTATCAAGTATAGATTTCTTTTATCTGTGAATTGCCTTACTCAAGAAATGTGATTTTAATTTCTACAGTTCAATTTATTCTCTATTTTGCCTTCCATACTAATGCTTTCCCCTAATTCTGAGGTTCTAAAACTGCAAATGTATGTATATTAAAAAAAAGATGGGGCAGATGAAAATGTTTTACTAATTGATTGAAAATATGAATGTTAGAATGTAGGAGAGGATATAATTTGAATTATATTCCACATAGTAATGTAAAATGGCACACTCATTCTTTAAGTTTGATAATTCTTCAGTATGTTAAATTCAGTCTTATATCTAAGTAATTTGATTTTCTGTTACATACTTTGGTAAAATAAAAACATGCTCTCTGTGAAACTTATACATGAATGTTCACATAACACTGTTAGTAGTAACCTCCAAAGAGGAAATAACTTAAATATTCATTAACCAGTGAGTAAATAAAAATGTTGTGTTCATAAATTATAATACTATTCTGATTTTTTGCCATTTTAAATTAGTTGATTTGACTTTGTTACTCAGTCTTTAGATTTATACATTTTGATATTCTGATTTAATGTTACTTATAAATATTTTCTCTAGTTTCCTTGTGATTGAAATAATCCACTATATAAATGTCTTGAATAATTTATTTTTGGAAAGAGACACAATGATGGGGAAACTCTTAGAAAAAGGAAGCATTTAACTAGGGGATGGCTAATAGTTTAAGAGGTCAGTCCATTATTATCATAGCTGGGAGCATGACAGCAGGTATGTCACTGGAAAAGTAGTTGAGAGCTAAGTCCTGATCCACAGGCAGAGAGAGGCAAAGAGTAGCCTGGTGTGGGTGTTTGAAGTTTCAAAGCCCATGCACAGTGATACACTTCCTCCAAGAAGGCCACACCTCATATTCCTTTTAAACAGTTTCACTCCCTGA
This sequence comes from Tokudaia tokunoshimensis, assembly GCA_036184795.1. Taxonomy (NCBI): domain Eukaryota; kingdom Metazoa; phylum Chordata; class Mammalia; order Rodentia; family Muridae; genus Tokudaia; species Tokudaia tokunoshimensis. The sequence goes on from BTHU01000016.1 coordinate 95,950,887, forward strand.
TGACTAAGGATTTAAATATATGAGTGCTTGGGGTGGGGGTTAGTTTTCTTGTAGATCGTCACAATAAACCAACTGAAAGACAAAAAGACATGATCATCTTAATAGATGCAGATAAGGCCTTTGACAAATGCAACACCCCTTCATGATAAAAGTCCTGGAAGGATTAGGGATACAAGGGACTTACCTCAACATAACAAAGTCAGTTCACAGCAAGCTTGTAGCCAATATCAACTTAAATTGAGAGAAACTCATAGCAATTCCACTCAAATCAGAAACAAGACAAGCAAGGTTGTCCACCCTTTCCATACTTACTCAATATAGACTCAAAGTCTTAGCTAGAGCAAAAAGACAATCAAGGGAGAGCAAGGGGTGTAAATTGGAAAGGAAGAAGTCAAAGTAGTTTTATTTTTAGATGATATAATAGTATTAATGTTACCCTAAAAATTCTATCAGGGAACTCAAGAAGCTGATAAACACTTTCAGAAAAATAGTTGGATACAAAATTAAGTCACGACAACCAGTAGCCTTGATGTCTTCCCATGTACAAATAGCAAATGTACTGAGAAAGAAATCAGGGAACAAGACTTTTTACAATAGCCTCAAATAATATAAAATATTTTGGGATAACTCTAATTAAGTAAGTGAAAGATCTGTATGATAAAAATTTTAATTCTTTGAAGAAATTGAAGATATCAGAAGAAGGAAAAATCTCCCATACTCACGGATTAATGTAGTAAAAATATTATTATTTAATATGGTGAGATTAATGTAGTACACATGACTATTCTACCAATGAAATCTACAAAATCAATGCAAGCCCCATCCAAATTTCAACACATTTTTCAGAGATCTTAAAAAGGCAATTCTCAGCTTTATATGGGAACACAAAAATCCCAGAATAGCTAAAACATTTCTGAATAAACAAAACAAAACAAAAGCAAACAGACAAACAACCCCAAGCACTGCTGGAAGGTATCACCATCCTTGAGCTTAAACTGTATTACAGAGTTATAATAATAAAACCAGTGTGGTATTGTCAATAATCATCTCAGAAAACAGAGTGAAGAGCCCTAATAAAGTTAACAAAAGAATAACCACGTGAACCCATGATGTTTCCTGGGTATTACATGAAAAAAAAAACCAAACAAACAACAAAATTCTACCACTTCCTTAAACATGTTTGCACGTTGACATTCATTACAGAATTATCCAAATGTGAAGATCCTGGAAACTAGATAGGTTTCATTTGACGAATAGGGTCGATAAAGAAACTATTAAGTATGTGCTTGCATAAGTACATACACACACACACACACACACACACACACACACGCATATGCACACGCACACACACACACTGGAATACACAAAGGAATACATCTTATGAATTGGTACAGTATAGGTAGATCTGGGGAGCATTATGCTAAATGAAATGATGTAGAGAAAGAAAGTTATTGTGGGGCAAGCGGACTGTGCCACCAGACAGAAGAACTGTCAAAGTTGAATGAGCCCAAACTTCGTAAATCTCAGAATTGAGAATGGTTGACTGGGGTGGGAGGTGGAAGGCAGCTCCCTTCCTGCCTCTATCTGATTTAATCTGTAACAGATAACCACAACACCCCACTGAGAGGACCATGGCAAAAAGTCAATTAGCATGAAAACCTGGAATCCTTCATGCTAATGAGGTATCTGAGTGTTCAGCCAATAAGCCTTTCTTCCTGGGCATTCCTTCCTCCAAAGGTATTTAATCCCTGGTTCAACCTGAGTAAGGTGTATGCATTTGCATCCACCATCAAATAAAGCAGTTGCAAGCACAGACTGTGGCCCCTAAATCTCCCAGAGAAGGCTTTCTCTCTTCCAGTCCTTATATACTCTAAGCACTCACTCAGAACCAAACCTCTGTCCTAGGCTCACCCTTCCCCACTCCTGCCTGGCACAAGGACACCCTGAGGGGAAGAAGCACAGACAGGCAGCTCCATTCCCAACTCCCAGCAGTGTGCCAGCGGGGCCTGGGTACCCAGGAGACTGACAAACAGGAGAAAAACAGGGACTGAGGAGCCACATTCAGGATTGTGTTCTGCCTCCCCTGAGCGGTGAGCCTGAGGTGCTCCAGGCACCCCAGCAGCAAGGCAGACACACAGCCCGGTAAGTTATTTCAGGATCTTACATTAATTTGGAATCTTAAGCAAAGGCAAGTTTATATACATGTGTATCAAGAAAAATAAATAAGTTCCCAGGATTGGGGTGGGGAAAGAAAGAGGGAGAAGGATGCAAGTTAGTAAACATGAAGAACGAGCTTAGAGAGTTGGTGTACAATGTGGAGCCACAGTTACTACAGTGCACTGTATTCTGACAATCATGAGTGGGGACCCGGGAAATGAGCAACTACGACACATATGTTACATTGTTTCACTTTATGAGTATCTTAAGTTGTTACGTTCTGTGTCTCAAATTGCACAGAAGAAATTTAAAAGCCTGGAGAAGAAAGCCAGGAAGTACTTTATTTTAGAAAGACAAGAAGTATTCATTTTAGGATAGAAACTTGATCAATGCTTGGCACACATCATGCAGCCTTGTATATTCCACTTAGCCATTTTCATCGGAGGTGATCAGAGTTTTCGGACCACGTGACATTTCAGTGTCGTTAGATGATAGTTTTGACACACAGTGGACAGAAGGAGCCTTTTACCAAGAAAAGTCAGCTCTCTCCCACCCCTACATCTTCATCTATTTTCCAAACATGATCCAGCTCTAATCTCACTGCAAGATGATAGTTCTGAGATTGTTAGAAAGGACGAAAAACTGTCAGGTTGCCTATATTTCAGTTTTAAAAATCAGAGAATCTATAACTTAGGTTTCTGTTTCTCCTTGAGGAGTTTGTGAGAAAAGGGCATCTCTTCCTTTCTTTTCTTTTCTGTTCTGTTCTTTTCTTTTCTCTTCTCTTTTTTCCTTTCTTTCTTTCTTCCTTCTTTTTACTTTCTTTTTTTTCTTTTTTCTTAGAATAAGAACTTCATATCAGTGGAGGTTAAGAATTCAGCAGGGTAAGGAGTTCAGCAAATCCCCGAAGCAGCATGCTGACATTTCAATGCAAAGCAGTAAATGTTTTCCTTTCTTGATCCTACTTTAAAAGGATGCATTATTGAAATGTCACCTATTTGCAACATGCTCCTTACTCGATGCCTGTCTATGGTCCCGTAGTGTGCTGTGCAGATCCATCATTGCATTTCTGTATTCCCAGTAGCTTGCTGGCATCACTGGGTCAGCCAGATTCACAGTGAACTGTCAGGGCCTGACTTTAATAAGCACGTGCTGCACAAATTCCTTTCAGAAGCCTTTCACTATAGAACACATGTGACAATTTTTCCAAGTTCAGCTGATTTTGTGGTCTGAAGATTTGGGTTTTAATTTGTTACTGCTTGCCCTGGACCAAATAACTATCATCTATGAATTTCTCCTATCTTTTTAAAATGTTAATTTTAATCTATTATTTTATGTGGAGATATTTTGACTGAATGTATGTCTCCCTGTCACATGTATTCTGCGTGTCTGCAGATGCCAAAGGATGCCACTGGAGTTTCTAAATTCGGGTCTACTGATGGTTGCAAGCTGTCGTGTGGGTCCTGAGAATTGAACTCGAGTCCTGTATAAGAGCAGCTAGTGCTTTGAGCCTCTCTTCAGCTCCTATTATTCGTATCTCTAAAAGTACAGAAAATCTGAAGTTTAATAAATTCTAAAATCCAAACAGTTCCCCCGCAACCCCTTCCCCCCAAATCTAGTTTGATACCTTTTAGGTTTTAGTTGATTCTTGGATGTTTCTAATGTGGAAACTCATTGTGTCTTGAGAGACATAAAATTTTGAGCCAGTGCAAATGCATGTTATACTGATAAAGCCTTTGGTATATTCTGAGCTCTACTGTAGCTCACTCCTGTGTGCATGCATGCCTGTCAGCCGTTCTGGGGAATGAGTATTACTATACCCAGAATGCAGGTGAAGCCTTTGATATTTTAATTTGTTAAAAATAAAGATTCCTAGGTGGATATAATAATGTGCCAGGGGCTGTCATAGGCCAAGCTAATAGCTAACAGGTAATCTGTCTGAGATGCATCTGCTTTGGAGTAATAAATAATCCACAACAGATTTGTTTCCATAGGCAAGACCCAGGAGAAAATCATTTTAGGAAAGGTTCCATCTATTAATATGCTTTTCCTGGTATTATTAAACATATATAAAATTACTAGGCCTTAGCCCATCCTTTTGAGCCGATCTCTGCAGAACTATGAGCTGTCTTGTAGTGTTGCTATATAAAAAAATAGATGGGTTTTCAATTCTTTATGAGGAGCCTATAAGAATTCCTAGAATTCTGTTAGTATTTGTCGAGCTCTTTTATAGTGGGACTGCTATTGGGTCCTTTCTCATAGTTGCGTCTGCAGTGAGAACTCTGTCAGTCTCTGTCGCGTTAATTGCTTCTACTACTCAAGAGTACATTGCAAGAGTTTGTAAAACAACCAACCAAAGGTCACAAAAAAGGGAACTACAATTTATTATAGATCCTAGAGCAGAAGACAAAGTATTGACTGGTTTTATCTATACAAAACTTCACTAATAACTTAGTTATGGCTTTTAACTCTCTGTGAACCTGTAGAGCTGTGACAGGTGACAAATGTTTAGCCAGAAAATGGATATACATGTAAACATTCTCTGTTGTAAACTTCTCATTTGATTAATGATTTGAATTTATGTGCAAACTTGTGATGAAGATTTTACTAAATGTGATCATGTGTTCTGAAAGATGTATAAGTGCCAAGGACAAAGAGAGGAGCACAAATTTCCCTTGCCCCGCTGAGGATCTTTCCATTTTACCTCTTTTTCTTAGAGAGCTCTAATAGGAAACTTTATTACAACTTAGAAATAAACACTAAATTCACTTTTCAAAGTGTTCCTTTTTCTTCCTGTTCAACCAGCAGTCTGAAAGTTAGAGCCGCCCAGTTCCTGCTGAGACTGAACAAATGCTGTTTTAGGATGAGGTGCTAAGTGTCAGAGACTGCAGTTTCTGGCCTCAGAGGAACACAGAAGACAGGTCAGCTACAGCAAAGTAACTTAGACTTAGATAAGTAAACTTTTTATTATTATACAGCAACCCTGAGTATTTTGTAAGTCTTACTCTCTGCCAACACTCTTCCCTGTCCCCTACCTCCAGAGGAACCCTAACAGAAAAGAAGACCACACGGGGGCTGGCAGACCCCTGGCGATAAAACGCCCATAGTCCAAACACTTGTTTAAATCAAAAGGATTGCTATAAGCTTGAGGTCAGCTTGAACTATATATCTAGTTCCTGCCCAGTTAGAACTATATACTGAGAAATGATTATTTTACAATATAATTCCTTAACTGCTGGCTGTCTTTCCTACACCATTCATGAAAATGTCTCATTTTTAAGGGCTCCATGTTCATGTGTTTTGCTAAAGGTCTGGCAGTGGGATCTAGATCAGTGCAGATTATGAGGACAGAGGGAGGACTATTTGCCTGGATAGAATGTATACATGAGTATCACTTAGACAGTTCCCACCACCATTCTGGTGCCTGGGGTTGTGGCTGTATTCATTCATTTGATCACTTTGGGTTTTGAAAAGGATATGCTGCTTCAGTGAGATTTTTTTCACTTAATAAATAAAATTTAAATTAAGTTTTCAGTTGCTATACAATGTAGTGTGTTTCATGTTGAGAGTTTCATTTACACACCACACCAACAGAGTCAGCTAGATAGATGCGAACACACACGCACATGCACACACGCGAGCGCAAACACACACAATCATGCTCACCTCCTTTTGCATCGACGCCAAGCTCCTCTACTCCCCTTCCTAACTCTAATCTTTATGTTAAAAATGTTCTGCTGTATTCAGTTTGTGCCGCCTATTTATGCACGGGTGTAGTGTCATCCCCTGGAGCATGGTCAACCTCCCAGTGACCACACCGCTAAAGAAAAGTGACTTTCCTTCCTCTTCCTGCCATCAACTATCAATAGTGCCTCAGGTTGTGAGCATGTAATAAGCCGCTTTGTGATGGCCGCTTATTATTATTTGTGATGGCTTGCTCTGTGATGGCTTATTGACTGGCTTCACCTTGTGCGGGCAACCACAGCTGCTACACGTTCATTGCCATGTTTGCGTTCATGAGGGTAGTAGTTCTCCCATGTCTAAAAAAGCACTGCTTCTCCTCAGCCATCCCAGACTTCTGCTTTTTAAAAACGTTCACCCCACCCCTTTAGACTGTGCTCTTTCCTGAGCCTCCACGAGGGGGCTCTTCCCACTCTTGTTCTTTCCGTTTCCCCGAGACAGTCTCACCTTCACCTTCAATGCCGCATTTTTTTTTATCTCTTGTTCTTGCCTTTCTTTAGACCTCTTTCTCACATATCACAGTCTGTTGTCTCCATTTACATCCTACCCCCCTACAGAGGTATGCATGCTACATACATACATACATACATTTAAATTTTAAATATAGATTTTGCACAAGAGAGAAAATATAGTTTTGCTTTTCTAAGTCTAGGATACTCAGTTAAGATTAAGATCTACAATTCTACTCATTTTCTTGAAAGTTTCAGAATTTTGTTCTTCTTTATAGCCACTGTAAATATGTATAGAATTCTTTTATTTATTCATCTGCTAATCAACTACTAGACTGGCTTCAACATAGCTATTGTGGGTAGTATAGCAGTAAGGATGGACATGTTGCTATCTCTCTGGTATTCTGACTTAAAAGCCTTTAGCTATACATACAGAAGTTATGTAGCTCTATCAAATGGTAGTTCTACTTTTAGTTTTGAAATCCTGCCTACTGATTTCAATAGTTGCTTCATTAGTCTTGTACTGGCTGGTTTGGGGTGTTAACTTGATACAGCTGGTTATCACACACACAAAAAAGGAGCCTCCCTTGAGGAGCTGCCTTCATGAGATCCAGCTGTTATACATGTTCTCAGTGATCAAGGTGGGAGGACCCATCCCACTGTGGGAGGTGCCATCGCTGGGCTGGTAGTCCTGGGTTCTATAAGAAAGCAGGCTGAGCAAGGCAGGGGAGGCAAGTCAGTAAGAAACATCCCTCCATGGCCTCTGCATCAGCTCCTGCTTCCTGACCTGCTTGAGTTCCAGTCCTGACTTCCTTTGGTGATGAACAGCAATGTGGGAGTGTAAGCTGAATAAACTCTTTCCTCCCCAACTTGCTTCTTGATCATGATGTTTTGTGCAGGAATAGAAACCCTGACTAGGACAAATCTCCATTCCTACCTGTAGCATATTTCTGTTCTCCTTTATCTTTATTAGTATTTGTTATCATCTTTATGATAACCATTCTGTCTGGAATGAGGTGGAATATCATAGTCATTTCTATTTGCATTTCTCTGAAGGATAAAGATATTAAATATATTTTCAAATGTTTATTAGCCATGTGTATTTCTTCCTTTTAGAAATGTCTATTAAACTCATTAACCCATTTATTAATGGCATGATTTTGGTTTTACTTGGGATTCTGTATAGATTACAGGTATTTATTCCTTTTCAGAAATGTTTCCTGGAGCCTTTTCACAGTAATGACGATTTTTTTTTTCTGTGAAGAGATTTTTAATTTCACGGAACTCTACTAGTTCTAAGATAATTTCCTGTGCTATTAGTGTCTTTTTTTTTTCAGAAAATTCTTGCTTGTGCCTATGTCTTAATGTACTTCTCCTGTATTTTTATTTAAAAGATTCAGAGTCTTTGGCTTTATACTAAAGTTTCTACTCCAGTTGAATTTACTTTAGTCCAGGATGTAAATTATGTATTTAACTTCATTTTTATATGCAAATTTCCAAGCAATTTTTTGAAGAGACTACTCTCCCTATCCAATGTATATTTTTGACATATTAGATACTTGTGTTTGTGTGTTTATTTCTGCATCCATTGTTCCTTTCTTCTTTGTCCATGAGTTTGTTCTTGTATCAATCTTCAGTTGTGTTAGATACTATGGCTCTGTGGTAAGGTTTGAGGTCAGGTATTATGGTATTTTCAGCATAATGTTTTTCTGGCTAACCACTTTTCTGTGGCTATTTGTGATCTTTTATGTTCTCAGATAGTATTTTTTTTCCTTGTTCTGTAAAAACAAAACAAAACATCATCAGACTTTGGATAGAGATTGTGTTAGATCTGTAGATTGTTTTAACAACCTATTTTATATTATTAATATTTTTATAATGTTATTTCGGATATTCAAGAACATTGATGGGTATTCTCCATACTATATTGTCTTCATTTTTTGTTCTCATTGTTTAAATATTTCACCTCTTTTGTTAGATTTATCTATTTTCATAGTTTTATGGGATTAACTATAAACAGGTTCGTTTTTTCTGTTTCTTTTATTGGCATGTTCCTTATTATTGTGGAGAAAAGTTGCTGATTTGGATGCTTTTGAAACATACTCTATTGCTCAAATTGTGTATTGGACTTAGGAAGTGAACCCCAACTGAGTACTTGTCTGGATGGACCGACAGCTCAATTTGTGCCATCATCTGATTTGTGAAGGAGTTGCTCATTACAAAGTTGGGAGAGCCCATGGAACAACTGAGGTTGACCAGTAGTCCCTAAATTAGAAGGCTAATGCAGTGCCTATTCTTCAGCCAGTAGCGGTCCACCTGGGGCTTGATGTTCACTTTTGACACAGTATTCTTGGTGAACCACTTCACATCAAAATGTCCAATATTTGAAACAGACACAGAGGCCCACAGTCAAGCGTTGGATAGTGCTCAGTGAGTCTTATGGAAGAGTTGGGGGAAGGATCAAGTGTCCTGGAAGGGATAGGAACTCCACAGAAAGACTGACAGAGTCAACCAACCTGGATCCTTGGAGGCTCTCAGAGACCAAACCACCAACAAAGGAGCATACACGGGATGGGCCTAGGTACTGCACATATTTCTAGTAGATATATAGCTCTATCTTCCTGTTGGTACCCCAACAACTGGAATGGGGGATGTCCCTAGAGCTGTTGCTCTAACTGGGCTGCTTTGTCTGGCCTCAGTGGTAGAGGATACGCCTAGTTTTGGAGAGACTTGATGTGCCAGGATTTGGGGAAATGTGGGGGAGGTCCACCCTCTCAGAGGAGAAGAGTATCAGGAATGGGGAAGGGAGTATGTGAGGGAGGACTGGGAGGAGGGGGCAGTGATAGGGATATAAAGTGAATAAATTAATTAATGGAAAGTAATGTCCAATGCTACACACAACAATATCACCCTTCTTCTGTTCAAAGTGCTGCCCAAACAGGATATCAACATGGCCTGTGGTGGTGACAAAGATGTCGCCCTCCTTACAGGCTTTGTCCGTGGTTGTCATCTCATAGACCTCCATGGCAACCACAGTGATGGTGTCAAAATCTTGGTGAGGATGACTCAAGCCCTGAAATTCCTCAAGGCCTGTGCACATCTGATGCCCACATCACCACAGCCTGCTGCTACTGCCACCTTGCCCACAATCATTTTATTTGTGATCATTTAATGCCACCTAGGTGGCATTAAAAAGATAGTCATAGAGGCTGTCAAACTTGCTCTTGGTGATGGAATCATTGACATCAATAGCAGGTATCTTCAATATACCATTGGCTGTCATCTTGTGGAAGTTATGGACCCTAGTCATTGTTTCCTCAGAGATGACTTGGATGTTTCCTAGAAGCTGTGGGCACTCGAGATAGAGAAGGTTGGTAAGGTCACCACCATTGGGGTTCATCTTTGAAGTATAGAGTGTGCTCATTGTATTGCATGTACTCCTTGTCTGTTTTTCCCTTCCAAGCATACACTGGAATGCTAGTCTTAGTTATGGCAACTGCTGCATGGCCCTGACTAGAGAAGATATTGCAGTTGGACCACTGCATCTCAGCATTCTGGGCAGCAGTCACAACAGACATGTGCAGCCAGCCAGCAATGGAAGAATCCTTCAGTGGTTTGGAGGTCAAGCACATTTCCAGCAAATGGAGTAAAATGACATCTCATTCTTGGCTACATCCAGAGCCTTTTGTTCACATGTAGCTAGTCTGATGTCTGAAATTTTGTGGGTCAGTTTATCAGACATGCTGGCAGTGCTGTCTTTAGGACTGATGAACTCAGTGAAGGGGAATAGTTGGTGCCAGGAAGAGACAGAATTGCTATTCTAAATGTATATTCATTGACATGAATAGATTATCATTTTTAAAAGCATACTTTTCTCAACAGGTGGAGTTCTAAACAACAAGCTTGAACTTTGTACCTTATAACACCCAAAGAATAGTTAGTTATTTGAATAGTAACCTGCTTACATCTCTCTCTTCACTGCCTACCTTTGCCAGAGGTCACACATATGCACAGGGAAGGCATATTGATGTCTTAATGAAGACAAGTATATACATGTGTAATGAGAGAAGAAATCACACATTCTAAAACTTAGCATTTAACTGTTGAAGAAATTCTTGATGTTTTCCTATTCTATACACCTATTTTTTTTCTGTGAAACTGTTCTGAATACTCTTTATTGTTATAGGATATTTGTGTATGAGAAAGAAGTGGGGGAAGGAAGGAGAGAGTGCTTTGACTTGTATAAGGGCCAATGCATAGGTGTGTGGGTGATGTGTAGCTGCATGCCCAATGTGTACACGTGTATATGTGAATCCCAGAGGTGGATGTCCAGTGTCTCCTATGAATTTTCAGTGTTCCCTTTGAGATGTAGTATCTATCACTTGCCAGCAAGCTGCAGAGATCCTCAATTCTGCCTTCTCAGCAAATCTTGTTTGCATATTTGTAATGTTTGAATTTTTTTTTACATTTATTGTGAATTTTTTTGTTTTGATATCTACCAAAACCAAAATATCAGAAAAATCTTTTCTTAAAAAAATATATCATTATCCAAGAAAACATTGTGAGGTATGCCAAATCTTGGCAAACTTAATCTTCCCAAAGAGAAGGAAAAATAATGTGGAATAATAAAAAGAAAGGGTTCAATTGAAATCCATTGTCTCTTGAAGACTTTGAGGGGACAGATGAGGATACAGTTAGATCATCAAAGTCCATGTACCATAGTTAACATTATTTCCAATTATAGACATGTATATGTACATACATACATACATACACACACACTGCTAAAAATATTACTCTAGAAGAACAATCACCTTGTTTTTTTTAATTGAAGGTTTGTAATACTTTTCATTTTGTGTATTGGTTTAAATTCACTAATGAGTAAGTGGAAACAATTGCCAAAATATTACTGGCATGTATAGAAGACTCAAGAAATCCTAGATAGTGGCTGAAGTAATGCTTCCAAAGGTATAGTACACAAGGAAAACACTGATGGCTCGTTTTTGTTAAAAAAAACATCGTTTGAGTCAATAAATCTAGGCAGCTCCACCAGCTCCTTGTGCCTGTCTTGTCCCAACACAATAACTACATAATTTCTCTATTAGAGTCACGAATAACAAGGATTCAAACATTTACAAATATTTCAAGTGTGAAATTGTGGTTAAAAAAGAAACAGACAATGAGATTAAAATTTCAACATATATGCATATTTAACATTTAATTACAGAGCATTAGTTCTCAACCTGTGGGTCATGATCTGGGGGTCAAATGACCTTTTCACAGGAGTCACATATCAGATATCCTGCATATCAGATATTTATATTATGATTCACAACAGTAGCAAAATTACAGTCATGAAATTGAAACAAAACAATTTTATAGTTGTGTGTCATCACTGAATGAGGAACTATATTAAAGGTTTTCAGCATTTGTTCTATAGGGATATATCCCATATCGTTGTATAAACATGTATCTCTTCTTGACTAATGTTTTTAATAGAAGAAAACATTGTTATTTGTAGAAAGGAAAAATCAAATTGATAATTAAATGCTGCTTATATTTAAATCTTTTTGAATTATTAATATTATTATATAGTTTTGTTTCTTTGAAACTGGGTCTCAATAAGTATTCCAAGCTTCTCCTAAATTTACTATGTAGGTGAGGCAAGTCTTCAACTAGCAATAATCCTCCTGTCTCAGCTTTCAAGTTGTTGGAATTACAAGTGTCAGCTACCCCACCTGGCTTTAATATCTATATTTTAATATTTTGGGGCTAATATTTAGTTTATGCTTTCTTTAAAATTGATCAAACTATTTCTATAATTGTGGTAACAGATTAATAAGAGTTGGATTGATCACCTTCCCTTTAACACACAGATATTCAATCAGAAAATGTAACCTGTTCTGAATGTAGCTTTTTATCATTAGACCTGCTTTGAAAGATATTAATGATGCTTCTTGTCTTGTTTCATTTGATAAAACATAGATAGTTCTACTTAATCTAAACTTCTGTCTTTTGTCATCAAGTGAGGCAAATTGAGTTTCTCTTTTACCTTATTTATTTTGTCAGCGATTCTGAATCAGTTTAAAGTTGCTCTCTGACAAGAAAAAGTCACTATGTGTTGAGTTGATATATTATTTATGTAATAGATTTTATGGCACCTTTTCTCTGAGGAGCTGAGCTTATTCTGCACATAATTCTTACACTTTCAAACACCTTTCACAAGAAACCCCTATAAACATTTCAACATGAAAATCAGCAGAGGAAGAATCATATGAGGAAAACAGGATGAGGCTGGAGGGGAAGGATCCAGGATTGCACTAGAAATGTGTTGACTGCTCTCAGCATTCACCTCCCAGGGCCACTAAGTGTGCTGCCCTTGGCTCCACTTTGTCAACTATTCTTTTGCTTGTCTGCTACAATATTCTGATGTCTGATGTCTGCTACAATATTCTGATGTCTGCTACAATATTCTGATGTCTGATGTCTGCTATAATATTCTGATGTCTGCTACAATATTCTGATAATAAGGACAATCGAGAAATTCAATCTTGTAAAGAGACTTTAGCTTGCCAAACAGTTTATGCTCTTTTCTGGGTTTCTAAGAAGATAGGTTTGGGGTGTAAGGTGAGGAAAGGTTCATAGAAGTCATTAGTTTTTTTATGAAATGAAATTAAAGATAAAACATTAAATAATAATCTTATTAAATATTACAGTAATTTTAATTATTTCAACAAAGTAAGGTTAAACTAATTTATTGAAAGGTTTTTATGAAAACTACCTAGTATTATGAAATCAAATATTAGCGATTTTATATTTTATATATTTTTAAAGTCTACTTAAAATTTAAGATGCTAAATATTCCAACTTCATAGAAGTTACAGTTAGACTAAAGGAATAAGTCAAGATATTGTGTGCCCTTGACTGAAATTATTCATGATATAGCATGATATTTCATTTTATCTGGATATTTCAAGTTATCTGGAAGAGAGGCTCAGGGCACTTCCACAAAGTCATGACTAGAAGAGAAATTCCCCCTGACATATAATCAAAACACTAAATACATAGAACAAGGAAAGATAATTAAGAGCTACAATAGTAAAAGACCAAGTAAGATATAGAGGCAGAGCCATTAGCCCAAGACCCAACATTACAATGGAGACTTTAAATATCAAAAGAATCTACACAGATGTTTTACAAACTCTAAGTGACCATAGATGCCAGACCAGACTACTATCTATACCCATCAAAACTATCCATCACTATACATGGAGAAATGAAAACATTACCAAATAAAAGAATTAAGTTGTGTCTATCTACAATCCAATTCTATGTAGGGCTTTAGAAAAACAAACAAATGAACAAACAAACAAACACCAAACTTCAATCTGAAATGTTAGCCATATCATAGAAAACATAAAGAATGAGAAATTCTAACCCTGTAAAACAAAAGAGGAGGAAGCACACACCTGTCAAGAAAAGATCAGGAATCAATAAAGTGCTCATTGGTAACTCTCAAAATGAATGCTCTCAATTCCCCAACAAAAAGACAAAGATTAATATATTGGATTATAAAAGCACCTTTCTGCTATATCCAAGAAACATACTTTACCACCAAGGATTAATATTATCTCAGGGTAAAAGGATGGAAAATGATATTTCAACCAAATAGATCCAAGAAGCAAACAAATGAAGCTATTTTAATTTCTGAAAAAATAAGCTTCAAACAACAGCTAATCATATGAGATAGGGAAGGACACTACACACTCATAAAAGAGTACCCCACAGGAAGATATAGCAGTTATATATATCTTAACCAAACAAGGGCACCCAAGTTTGTAAAAAAAAAAAAACAAAAAAACAAAAAACTCAAGCATTATTATGGCTAAAAATCATATATTGACCTATAGACATGTTTTCCAGATAAAAATAAAAAAGAAGAGAAATGCTGAATTTAGACAACATCATTAACCCAATGTATCTATCACATAGTAAGACAGCGTCACCCAAACACAAAGAACATACCTTCTCATGGATCTTCTTTATTGTTTTAGCCTTATTTGTCCTTTTCCTGTATATTATAGTCTTCAATTTTGTGTTTTTATGATTTTTGTGTGTTTTCCACAATTTATTTTATTTAATCTAACCTTTGGTTTTGCTTTTATTGCCTGTGTGTGTGTGTGTGTGTGAGAGAGAGAGAGGGGGGGGAGAGGGAGAGGGAGAGGGAGGGAGAGGGAGAGGGAGATGGCAAGATGGCATGGAGTTAGTGGGGTTGGGAGGTGGGGGTCATCTGGAAGGAGTTGGCTGAGGAGAAACTGTGATCAGAATATATTGTAAAACATCATTTTCAATAAAAAAATCCCCCTTTTAATGTGAAAAATGATGACAGTTGATACCTTTCTGTAACCCTTTCTCCGTTGGAGAATGTATACACTTGGTTTGACCGGTAACGAAAAGAAGTGCAGCTTTGCTAACTCCTTTCAGGGATGCATGTAGTGTGTTCTACATTTTCCTTATTTATTAAAACTTATTTATAAATAAATACATTTATTTATGTATTTAGGATGTAAGTGAGCATGTGGAAGTATGGGTACAAATGTAGTGTGATTGTTTTTTGGAGGTCAGAGGACAGCTTGCAAGAATTGGGTCTCTCCTTATGCCATGTGGATCTTGCCGACTAAACTCAGGCTGTCTCTCTTGGCAACAAATGCTTTTACTTACTGAGAAATATTGTATATTATAGAAGATATTTTGTGTATGTGTATTTGACTTTCTCTTTCCTCCTCTATCTGTCTCTGTTTGTCTCTGTTTGTGTGCGTGTGTGCATGCGTGCATGTGTGAGTGCATGCGTGTGTGTGTGTGTGTGTGTGTATGTGTGTGTGTGTATATGTGTGTGTGTGTTTGTGGTGTTTCTATGGAGGCCAGAATAGGGCATTGGACTCCTTGGGTGCTAGAGTCACAGTAGTGTGAGCTACCTGATGTTGGTACTGTGGTCCAAACTCAGGTGATGTAGAACAGCAGCAAATGTTCTTAATTGCTGTGTGCCATATTTCCAACGCTATTTCAAGTTTTTAAAGGGACTACATTAAGTTTTCTTAAAATTAAAATGGACAGTAAGTGTGGTGGTACACATTTGTAGTTTTAGAACTTAAGAGGCTGAACAGAGGATCACTACAAATTCAAGACAAGTGAAAGATTGAGACACTGTCTCTAAAACTACAATAACAACCCAACAACAAAATAATAAATAATGGGCCCTTGTGTGATAGTACCTATATTACTCAAATTTGAGGATAAGGTTTCCTAATTCTCTACTGAACTTTGGACACCTAGCACATAAAACCCTCTACATTTATTTTTTGAATTGAAGCTAGAACTAAAATCATACAAAGGTGTTAGGTAAAAAGCAGCAATCGTGGATATGGTGCTATAGCATTTAAATAAAGGCTTCTCAAGCAATTTTATAATGTTACTTTTAAAATTATGTATAGTGCTTAGATGGTTCCCAGAGTCCTAACACCACCAGTAGTATCCATACTAGTCAGATGTTTATCATACATAGCTCTCAAAATTACATTAATGTATGCCCTTCAGTGTATCTTTCACATGCTGATCATAAATACACTCCCAGGTGGATAATTTGCTATCTGTCTAAGGGTTTGATCCTCACTTTCTTCCCTTATACCGCTATTCAAATTTTGGTGCCAAGTCCCACCCCTTAGTCCTTTTCTTCCAACTGCCCTAGTTACATGTTTTCTACATAATTCTGGACCAATGAAATGGAAACAAACTGCTGAATCCAATAAGGAGAATAACAAAAAGCTAAACTAGAAAATCAAAATATTCTCATAAAGGAAGGAAAATGAAATAAGGGTGAATTGTGTCACTTTTTTAGGTGAAAATAAAGGCATATGTGTCTGACCTTTAGGGATCACGAGGACAGAGAGTAGAGATCTCGGATCTTTGCTGTCTATTTTTTACCTCTGGTGAAAGCAGTTGTTTCGTTGTAGCCACCATGAACATTATTACCCTTACCATGTTATTTCTGTCACACTGCTTGCCTTGAGGTGTACATCAGTACGTGGACTGAAATGAGAAGGTGTTAAGAGATAGCCATGTGTCTGGGAATCTGTCTTCATTTATGATGTCTTTAAAGTAACTGTGGAACTAGGAACAGGGAGCTATATTCATTGTTTCCAATCATCCCAGAAACATTTGATTTCAGTGCTTTCTTTGCTGAGAAGAACACAGTTATTTGCAACAGATGTCTTGAAGCATTCCGTATGATATGTCTGGTTTTTCAATTAAGAAAGGACCACTCATACAAATTTAGTATTTCTTAACATATTTCCTTAACAGCACATAGCCTTGGTTTTTAATGCAACCAGCCTAAATCATTTTGCTGTGCTTTCGTCTTTCCATCTGCTTAAAAAGTCAGAGCAAACTCCCCTCCCTGAATCTTGAATCTTTTCCAGGACACATTGTCTACATCATCTAAGAACTCTAGATGAGAGTGTCTTGGGGCACTCTTGAAAAGGATGAACATAAGATTTTTTAGGATTTTGTAGAAAACATGCAACTGGATCAGTTGTAATAAAGGGATCAAGGAGTGGGACTTGTCACCAAATTTTGAATGGCAGGAGGTGAGAATTCAACACTTACAGAAAGAAGGGCGTGCAAGTGAGCGGTGCTATTTGTGATGAAAAGAGAGGGGACAAATAATGGCTGTTGCAAAGGAAAATGTAAGGATAATTAGGGCCTAGTCAGATGTAGGAATTAAGTATTTTCTATGGTTTTGTGTAAGTTGTTAAGAAAATGAACAATGGCAGAGAAATCAATATGATTGACAATCATGATTCTTGCCCAATACTGATTTCACATTGAGACGTGCTTAATTTGAGAAGATAAAATTTGCATCTGAAATTATAAAAGCCCCTTGGGGTGAAAGATGACACAAGGGTGACGATGCTTTTCTGTTCCCTGATATTTTGGTCAAAATGACCAATGGATGTTCCATGTACAGAGGAACCCTCTGCCTCGTGCAGTTTCAACTCAGTGCCTTCCCCTCCCAGCCAGCGCCAGGATGTGTGCTCCTGTCTCTATGAAATGACGGACAATGGATTTAGGGTTATTTCACTCACTGCCCAGAAGCCTTTGCTCAGCAGCCATCTAGCTAGCTCTTCTTTCCTGACCTCCCCATGAACAGCCATGCCCTGTGAGATTAGCCTGTCCCACTGGATTTCTAAACTGAGAAACTTACCAGTGCCAGGATTCTGTGGTAGAGACCTGTGCAAACAATGCAGAAAGAAAAGCAAGAGAGCTGTAGGGTTTTCTATTACATTAGAATGATTGTGCACCAAAGAAGCCACATCATTGCTAAGCAATCATCCTTTCTGTTATATTTAAAATTTATGACTGGGATGGTGATTCTTTCCTTGTTGCTTTTGTCATGTGAAGTGTCTGTGTGTATGTTTGTGGAGGCCACTGGAATTAGAAACAGTTTTAGCTAAAAACAAAAGTGGCTTTCTATGAACATGAAAGATGGAAAATATGAAACATCACCCTGCCTTGAGTTGCATGAAGGAGGAAGAGAACACTCATCTTTGACATTTATGCCTATCACTTAGGGGATTAACTAACCAAGGACCTTATATATTAGTCACAAGGATGAACTGCTGAGAAAATGTCACAAGGTGAGCCACAGCCTGCCTCGCCATTGTCCTTATGCCACAGTCATGTACTTTCTGACATTTTAGGTTTTCCTAAGCACATTCTTTCAATTCCTCTATAGTCAATATATCCTGTTAGTTTAAAAATACACATCGTGTTTAAAGATATATTCATTACTTTTTCCTAAATGGCAGTAAAACTTAAATTATTGTTCCTGAAAAATACAGCTTTGTTATTTATAGCAGCTCTCAGGTAAGATTCAGAGACATATGTATGTGCTTTGAAAATTAATGGAGCTCCAGTGTGTCACACAGATCTGCCACTGCCACGATGTTCATTTCCCGAATTCGTTCAATTTAATATTTCACAAGACAAAAGGAAATTTTAACATCTGGGGAAATTTAAAAGTGAATGTGATGTTCATTTGTTCAATTTTATTGCAAATGTTTTGGCTCTGGGAAGACAGTGCAGGGGATAAGATGGTTGGTGTGAAAGTCTGAGAACCTGACTTCAAATCACCAGCCCTCAATAACAGCCCAAAGTGGTGGTACACACCTGTAACCACAGGACTGAGGGAGTGGGGACAGGCAGACTTTAGATCACTAGGCACCTAGCCAATTTGATGGAAACTATAAGCCTTAGATTCAGTGACAGGACTTATCTCAGGATTTTTTTGAAATTGGAGAACAATAAAACATTCCTGATGATTCTCTTTGGCCTCCATATGCATAGTCAAGTACACATGTATGCTTGTGTGTGTACACACACACATGTACACACACACTCACAAACACACACACAAGTAAATAAATTAAATAGGTAAATGTGTTTTCGGTTTGAAATTTAGTCTCCTATGTTGTTATAAATTATCACAAGTTTTGCGGCGTTAACAATTCTTTAGTGTCTTTTCTACTATAGTGGGTTGTGTGGGTTAATTTAGGTTGTTCATTTTATAGAATGTAGAATTCTCATGGAAACAAATTTCTGGGCATGTCTGTGAACAAACCAGAACAAAGTTTTCTGTTCTTAAATTGCTCACACAGCATGGAAAGTAACTAAGAGCTGTTACTGTGATAAAACCTCAACAGGGTTCTTAAACCAGTGAAACTAGTTTTAGGATGTGATAACATTTTACTGTTTTTTTTATAGCACCTAGGATGCAGATAAGACAATACTGAGAGTTTCCCAGACTATAGTCTTCAATGCCTGCCTGGACACCAATGGCCCAGTAGCCTATGCCTGTCAGCAAGTGCCTAAACCTCCTAAGTCCAATAAGCTTCTCAAACAACAATATCCACTCACTTCCCCCGGTACTGCTTCCCACCGACCACTGTTCCCTCCATATCCAGAAGTTTCCTTTTAGTCTCTTTCCTTTTCACACTAGGATTCACATATTTGGACAAATGCAATAGTTTTATCTGTCCATTTTCTTTAAAGAGACCCACTTAATTTCATTTTTATTTCTAGTTGAGAAAAATCTCCTCTCTATATCTCTATCTCTGTCTCTCTGTCTCTTTGTCTGTCTGTCTGTCTGTCTGTCTGTCTGTCTGTCTGTCTGTCTCTCTCTCTCTCTCTCTCTCTCTCTCACACACACACACACACACACACACACACACACACTTTCTTTTTTCACTTGCTTGTCTATTGACATGTAATCTGATTCAGTAGTTTGGCAATTGTGAATATTGCCATGGTGAAAGTGAGTATGTAGATTTTAGTTCAGTAATAAGACTTCAGCACTTATGGATAGTTACCTAGAAGCTGCATGGCAGAGTTGCTTAGAAGTTCTGTTTTTAAAAGTCGAGGACTATCTAATATTTTCATAGTAGCTTACATTCCCATGAGCAGGGGCAATGATATTCCTTTCTAGTTCACTCCCTTGCCAGAGTTGTCTTATTGATAACTATTTTGATTAGTGACAATGAATATCAATGTAGATTTTTAAAATATACTGTAATTGAAATAGAATTATATTACTTTATCCATCCCATTTCTTTCCTTCCAACCCCTCACAAAGGCCCCTTTTTATTATTGTTATTATTATGTATGCATATATGCACATGTTTATGCACATGTATGTCTTCACAAGTGTGTAAATACAACTTGCAGTGTCTGGTTTGATTGTTTGTGTTTATATGGTTTCAGGGCAAGCATCTCAACTGGACAGTCAGTCAGGGGCCTCATTTCTGGGAAAGTCGATTTCTTTTTTCTCCCAACAATCATTGGTTGCTGTATGGTTCTTTGTCTAGAGGTGGGAACCTCTGAAATTTTCCCTTCCATGTTCATATGCCAAATGATGTTTTCATTTGTCAAAACCGGCATTGTTTGTGTAGCCATTTCTAGGAGAGACTGCTTCACAGCAGACTTTCTGATAGTCTGTCTCTTACAGTCTCTCCTCTTCTGCAATGTTCCTTGAACAATTGATGTGATATAGATGTATCTGTTAGGACTGGGCTCTTCATTATTTATTGATATATGCATAGTTAAATATTGTGTTTTTCTATGATGGTCTCCATTAGCTCTAGAGAGGCTTTTTCAATGAGGGGTGGTAGCTACACTTATTTATGTTTATAAAAATGAAATTTAAGATGTAGTAAGGAATTATGTAGGCCTAGCCAAGTGACAGTGAACAGATTATGTATAAGGACCACGACTTCATTTGCTCTGGGAAGCTGACTAGATTTCTAGTACTGGGCATAATTTCCCTCAGGTGGAGTAGGCTTTAAATCCAATTAGATATTTGTTGGTTACTACAAACACATGTGCGTCACTTAGGGTATCTTTGTGAATATCTTCTCAGGTTGTCCATTGCCATGGAAATAAGTGTTGCAGATGCATGGGTGGCTTAACTTCTATGTAATATTTATATGCATTGTGTAGAATTTAGATAAATGTAAAAATATGATTCTGTGAATCTTATGTTGGTATTATTAGTCCCTTTCCTTCTTCCTATGAACTGGCCTGTTTTCTCCTCCTTACTGAGAGCTCTCTTCCCATTATTCCATTTCCCACTTCATATCACTGTATCTTGCCATTCACCTCTCAAGCCCCTCTCCTCACCTATGGTCCCTTTATACTTTTTGGTTTCCATTTTTACTCCATGTTGTATCCTCATATATGCATGTTTCTCCTTTCTGTCATCTCTAGCTCCAGATATTCATATGTGATTTCATTTTCCTGGTGGATAAAGAGCTATTCTTAGAAGAACTTAAATAGTACAGTAGGAAATGATTAGACATAGTGCACACTTTCCCAACAAAGTGGTAAGATGCAATATTAGCATACAAAAAATGAGTAATTTTCCTATACACCAACAATAAACTCAATAGAAAAGAAGTAAGGAAAGCAATCTCATCTCTAACAGCTTAAAATACCTCAGCATAAACTGAACTAAATACATTAAGATGTTGTAAGTAGAAACTATGAAACATTGAAGGAAGAAACGACATAAGACACTGGGAGACAGAAAGATCTCTTATGTTCATTAAGTGGCAGGATAGATTTTCTTAAAATAGATGTCTTATCAAGAGCAATATCCATATATAATGTAATCACCATAAAACTGCTAATTACACATTTTCATAGAAATGGGTAGAAAGAATGGTAACATTCACATGGGAGTACAAATGATGCCAAAAGAGCCAAAACAATTCTCAGCAGAAAACAAAGGGTAAGAAGCATAGTACTAGGTCAAAAACTGTACTGTAGGGCTGTAGTAACAAAAATAAAATGGTGTTGCCTAAAAGAAGCAGACCTGTAAGCCAGTTGAATACAACTAAGCTTACAAAACTAAACCCTAGTAGGTGCAGTCATCTAAGCCTGGCACCAAGGAAACTATGTGTCATTAAAACCACCAGGCACCAAGGAAACCATATCAATAAAATCAGATCACTTATCTCTATCCCTTACATTGTACAAAAATAAGCTCAAAACAGATCACATACTAAAATGCGTACTCGAAAACTTTGGAACTCGATGGGGAAAAACATTTACAAAAGAGATAATAACTTTCTGAAAAAGACTCTGAGAGCTTCAAAAATAAAAGCAGGTCTTGACAAATTAAAAAGCTTCTTCACAGAAAAAAAAAAGAAGAAGAAACCGGTCAACAAGCACAATGAAAGAGAGACAGTCAATAGAATGGACAGCAAAAGTGTTATCAATAAATAGACTATAGACATGACCAGACTGTTTTAAATAATAAAGTACAAATGGCCTGTAACACACATGAAGCTTTCCATTCTTATTGTGTGTACTTCTATTCTTACTTTCCCTCTTCTGTTTTATTCTGAAGCAAATATTTACATATGTCAGAGAACAGTTTGTTAAAAGTTATCATTTCTTTTACTTTTATGATTTCTGTGATCACATTTAAAATTACAATTTCCTAAATGTATAAGGAGCTTAGTTTTCTCTCTTTCTTTTTCTTTTTATAAAATTTAAATATCCATTATGTGATGATGGCCAACTTTCACTGACTGTGAGGGCTGCCCTGGAGTAGTTGATATACCCAGTGTCGTTCCGTTGAAGATAACAGGATGATCCTTCTTCCAGAAGTTGTGAATGGCCGTTCTGTTGTTAAATCTGGTGGCTAGGTTTATATTCAATCACTTATTAATTTTAAAAATATAAAAAAACAAAATATAATAAAATATAATAAAAACTATCACAGTAAATTTAGACAAGATAAACCAACAGGAGGAAAAGAGCCCAAGAGAAGACACAAGAGTCAAAAACACACTCTTTCATAGGCTTAGGAATCCCATAAAAACACTGAACTGAAAACCATACTGTGAATGCAGAAGACCTGATGTAGACTCATGCAGGCTGTGTGCTTGCTGCTTCAGTCTCTGTGAGCCCCTATGAGCTTTGTTCATGTAGATTTAGATTTCCTTGTTTGTTTTGCATGCTGTTTTCTCTGACTCTTACATTCTTTCTTCCTCCTCTTCCACAGGGTTCCCCAAGCTCTGAGGCTCTATGTAGGCACCAGCTTGTCATCTTTATGTCCAATTAGTTGGATAGGTGTTGTCTTCAATAATGGGCCTTGCTGTCAGTTTGTCCACAGCAAGCTATTGTCTTGGCAACAGCCTGGGTTGCTTAGGGACTGCTTTGGGGGCTCCTTTGGCCGAAGCTTTATTTGGTGATAAGAGATGGCCAGTTGGGTCTTTGTCTCCTTATTATTTGGTGACTTCATTTTGATTACTTTGATGATTGTGTATATTTTAGGAAGTTTCTACTGTATTAGGTTTCCATACCACCCCTCAGTTGTCCCTTAATTTTAGTTGTCTCTCCCCATGTGCCCTCCTACTGCCCCCTCTCCCTTTCCCATCCCTACTTGGTCTTTACATTTCAGAACCTCCATCCATCCATCCATCCGTCCATCCATCCATCCATCCATACATATATACATACATATCTGTTTTATTTCTCTTTGCTTAATGAGTTCTATCTGTTCTCTCTACCCCTTGCTCAATATCTACCATCTATGGTGCTACTTATTATATCTTGGTTATCATTGATTTAACAACTAATATCCACATATAAGTGAATGGATACCATATCTGTCTTCTGGGTCTGGTATCTCTCACTCAGGATAATTATTTTCTAGTTCCAAAAGTTGACTGCAAATTTCATGGTGCAATTTCTTTTAATGGTTAAGTCATACTACATTGTGTAAATGTGTCACAAATTCTTTACCCATTCTTTTGTTGAGGGACATAGAGGTTGTTTATAATTTCTGGCTATTAGACAAAGTGTGAAGCAGAGACTGAAGGAAAGACCATCCAGAGACTGCGCCCCCCCCAATCTGGGGATCCATCCTATATACAGTTACCGAACCCAGACACTATTGTGGATGCCAACAAGTGCTTGCTGACAGGATACTGATATAGCTGTCTCCTAAGAGGTTCTGCCAGTACCTGATAAATACAGAGGTGGATGCTCCCAGCCAACCACTGGACTGAGTACAAGGTCCCCAATGGAGGAGCTAGAGAAAGGACCCAAGGAGCTGAAGGAGCTTGCAACCCCATAGGAGGAACAACAATATGAACCAACCAGTACCCCAGAGCTCCCAGGGACTAAACCACCAACCAAAGAGTACACATGGAGGGACCCAAGGCTCCAGCTGCATATGTAGCAGAGGATGGCCTTGTTGGACATCAAAGGGAGGAGAGGCCCTTGGTCCTGAGAAAGCTCGAAGCAGGAGTGGGTGGGTTGGTGTGCAGAGGTAGAGGGGATGGGATAAGGTGTTTTCAGAGGGGAAACTAGAAAAGGGGGATAACATTTTAAATGTAAATAAAGAATATATCTAATAAAAAAAGAAATTTTATGAAATAAAAACTTCTAAACAGCCAAAAAATAATAATTTCTGACTATTATGAAGAGAATAGCAATGAGCATATTTGAGCACGTGTTTCTTTGGTAGAATGAAGCATCCTTTGAGTATATGCCCAAGAGTGATATAGCTGTATCTTGAGGTAGATCAGTCACCATATTCCTGAGGAACAGCCACACTGATTTCCATAGTGGCTTTATGAATTTGCACCCCCACCAACAATGTATAAATATTTCTTCTACTCCACATCTTAACCAAAATGTGTTGCCCTCCCCTTTTTGTTGATCTTAGCTTTCTGACAACTATAAAATGAAATATGGAAGTAGTTTTGATTTGCATTTCCCTGATGACTAAGGATTTTGAACATTTCTTTCAGCATTTCTAATCCATTCGTGTTTCCTGCTGTTGAGAAGTCTCTGTGTATCTCTGTACACCAGTTTTTAGCTAGGTTATTTGTTTTCTTGGTATCTAATTTCTTGAGCTTTATATATATATATATATATATATATATATATATATATATATATATATATATATAGCCTTCTATTGGATGTGTAGTTGGTAAAAATTCTTTTCCTATTCTGCAGGCTGCCACCTTGAATGGTGGTGTCCTTACCACGCAGATGCTTCTCAGTTTCAGGAGGTTACCATATACTAATTGTTCATTATCAATCAAGTGCCTGTGGTACTTGACATCGGGAATGGTGATACCTCTACCACTTCTTTTATTGTTCAGGATTGTTTTAGTTATCCTGATATTTTGTGTGTTTCCATATAAAGTTGAGACTTGTCCTTTCAAGATCTATGAGGAATTGTGTTGGAATTTTGATGGGGATTACAATGAATCTGTAGATTGCTTTGAGTAGGATAGCCATTATTTTTACTATGCTAATCTTACAGATTCATAAACATGGAAGCATCTCCATTGTTTTGATATCTTCAATTTTTTTCTTCAATGGCTTGACGTTTTTATCATATACAAGTATTCCATTTGCATAGTGAGAGATACCCCGAGATAGTTTATACTATTTGAGCCTATTGTGGAAGATGCTGTTTCCTTGATTTCTTTCACAGTCTATTTGCCATTTGTATGTAGCATGGTTCCCGATATTTTGTGAGTTAAATTTGTATTTATCTACCTTTCTGAATATATTTATCAGGTGTAGGGATTTCCTGGTGGAATTTTTTTGGTCATTTATATATGCTATCATGCAAACAAATATATGTTATCTACAAACAAGGATACTTTAACTTCTTACTTTCCAATTTATACCTCTCATATCACCTTTAGTTGTCTTATTGCTGTAGCAATGACTTCAAGTGCTATATTAAATAGATATGGAGAGAGTAGACAACTTTGTCTTGTTTCTAATTTTAGTGGAATTGCTTTGTGTTCCTCTCCATTTGAATTGCTGTCAGCTGTGGGCTTGTTGTAAACTGCCTTTATTTGGTGAGTTATGAAGGAGGTTAGTTTTCTTTTTTTCACTTTTTAAAAACCTGATTCTGGGTAATTTATTTATTGTTTTTATTTTTTTTTTTAGAAAAGTATTTTGATCACAAGTTCTTACCTCTGCAAATGTTTTTTGTTCAAAATTCCCTTCTTATCTTTCCTGAAACTCTTTCCCCTCCAAACAAAGCCCTTCTTCCCAAGGTCCCATCCCATTTTCATGTTCAGATTAAAGGTTTTTATGTGAAAGTACCACAGTTAATTAGAGTTTCCAGCACGAGCATGGATGGGAGTTATTTATTTGAGCAAGTACAGTGTACTGGTGGGAATAACCCTGAGAAGTGTGACTTCCCCTCCCCTGGTAATCATGTTGCTCAGAGAGATGTGAGGCCTTAATGAGTCCCTTCCCCATGAATGCTCAACGCTGATGGCCATCCACACAGGGTTTGTGTAGGTCACCATTGTTCTGAGCTCTTCTGAGCATAAGATAGCAGGTTAAGACAGTGAATGGAAGATTCATCAGCTCTTACACTCTTTCTGCCTTTCCTCTGTGATGTTTCTTCAGCCTTGAAGCCAGTAATACAGATGTTCTATTTAAGCACGAGTTCTCAGCAGTCACTTATTTCAGCGCTTTGGTTTTCTGTGGGTCTCTGCATTAACCACTGTGTACTGCAGTACCTCTTCTAACCAAGCCTGTTGGCAACACAAATCCATGGTTATCAATGTAAGTATTTGAAAGGCAGTTTGGGGTTCAATTTTCCATTTCACTTTTAAGAACTATATGTTTCAATTATGATTAGGAGCTACTGAAACTGGTTAACGCAATTGGTCATTAACAGAAAACTTCTATTTTGTGTCCCCCAGACTCCAATTAACCTATTGAAATATTACAGTTTTCTGATGGAAATTTACAAGAGATTGCAATCTTTTTGTTTTATTTCATGTTATGCTGCTCTGGTGTATTCCTTGAAATGACTGTTTAATTTAGGCTGATTAGGTAGAAATTCTGTAATTTTGCAGATTCTTTTACAGGTGACATCGAATACTTATATCAAGAGAAACATATTGCTTAATTTTCCTTAGTTTTATAGCTATTAATGATTGTTCAGTCATGGAATAAGTAGTTATCCTAATACTATTAATCCTTCTCTTGTCAGCTAGAACAACTTTATGAAGAGAAAAGTTTTTTTGGTCACCTGTTTCTTACTCTCAAGTTCAGTTCACATAGAAAAGTAAAATGATTGCTTTATTTTTCCCCTTTATCTCCAAGTTTTAAAAACTACCAAAGATTATATAAAATGTTTTATAGGTAATATATTAGGTTCTTTTAAAATTATATGAATATGCATATTTAAAATTATGATAAACTACTCTTTAATTTAAAAATATATTCTTCATCCCCCTAATGTTTAGATGATTATGATGGGATAAAGATGGAGAGAATTCAGGTCACTGCTATGAGTTCAGAAA
The DNA here is from genome assembly GCA_036184795.1 of Tokudaia tokunoshimensis. Lineage (NCBI taxonomy): Eukaryota > Metazoa > Chordata > Mammalia > Rodentia > Muridae > Tokudaia > Tokudaia tokunoshimensis. The sequence goes on from BTHU01000016.1 coordinate 95,978,152, forward strand.
AGGATTTAAATTAATGTTTTTCTAGTCTAAGTCTTGTTATTTTTCTCCTGTGGTGGATAAGGGCATAAAAATACATTTGATAGTTAAAAGTGAAACTCTATAGTTTCAGAATGTCTATTCTAAAAAGTTCATGGAGATGTGTTTGTAATTTTTTCTTTATTAAATTATTTTATTTATTTAATTCCGAAAGTTGCCCCCATTCCCTATCTTCCCTCCTCCGACCTCTGAGAGGGTGCTCCACCCCCACCTCACCTCCACCAGTATCCCTCTTCCCTGGGGCATCAAGTTTCCACAGGATCAATCACATCCTCTCCCACTGAGGCTGGACAAGGCAGTCCTCTGCTACACATGTCCCCGGCATGATGTATGCTTTGTTTTTGGCTTAGCCTCTGGGAGCTCTGAGGGGTTTGGGTTAATTGACACTGTTGTTTTTCCTATGGGGTTGCAAAACCCTTCAGCATCTTCAGTCCTTCCTCTGACTCGTCCATATTGGTCCCTGACCTCAATCCAACGGTTGTAAGTATCTGCATGTGTCTCAATCAGTTACTGGGTAAAGACTTTCTGAAGTCAGCCATGCCAGGCTCCTGTCTGCATGCACAATATGGCATAGTGTTAGGATTTGGTGGTCGTGCATGGTATGGATCCCAATTTGAGCTGGTCACTGGGTGTTCTTTCTTTCAACTTCTGCTCCATTTTTGTCCCTTCATTTCCTTTAGACAGGAAAAATTCTGGGTTAAAAAAATTTTCTTATCATCATCACTACCACCACCACCACCACCACCACTACCATCATCATCATCATCATCATAATCATCATTTAACCATTTTTTTACAGTCCAATCATTATTCTCCTCCCGGTCTACCCTCCAACAGTTCCTCATACCATTCCTCCTCCCCTGTCTCCAAGAGGATGATGAGTGGGTGTCCCTCTGCCACAACTGGGGGCCATGTCTATCTACTGGAGGTGGTCTCTTCTGATTCTGTCTTCCCACTGTTGGGCATTTTGGCTAATGTCATCCTCATTGAATCCTGGTAGCTTCTCACATTCCACGTTTCTGGGTCTTTCTAGAGGTTTTCCCCTGCTTCCTAACCTCTGCTACTGCATATTTCAATTCATTTTCCTGGCCCTCTGGGTGTCCCTCCTGTCGGAGGTAATGATGAAACTGGGTAGGAGAGGGGAGGCAGGGAAGGGAAAAGGAGGGGCAGGATCAGGTGTTTATAATTTTTATAATAAAGCTGACAAAATTAAAATTAAGGATTAACTTAATACATATTTTCTTAACACTATCTTAATGGTAGTTTTAGATGCTGTACTGGATGGTTTTGTGTGTCATCTTGACACAGGCTGGAGTTATCACAGAGAAAGGAGCTTCAGTTGGGAAGTGCCTCCATGAGATCCAGCTGTGGGGCATTTTCTCAATTAGCGATCAAGAGGGGAGGGTCCACTGTGGGTGGTACCATCCCTGGGCTGGTAGTCTTGGGTTCTATAAGAGAGCAGGCTGAGCAAGCCAGGGGAAGCAAGCCAGTGAGTAACATCCCTCCATGGCCTCTGCATCAGCTCCTGCTTCCTGACCTGCTTGAATTCCAGTCCTGACTTCCTTTGTGTTGAACAGCAATGTGGTTATGTAAGCTGAATAAACCCTTTCCTCCCCAACTTACTTCTTGGTCATGATGTTTGTGCAGGAATAGAAACCTTGACTAAGACAGATGAATATTGCCATATGTATGTATACTCTTTCTATTTAGGAATATGTTGGAAATCATTCCATAGACGTACCTGGTTAATTACTACCTTTTAAACAGAAATGTATATTTCATTGTCTAGACAGAAAATACTTGACATGTCACATTTTTCATCAGTGGCCATTTCAATCATTGTTCTAAATTATAAAGCTCATTTGTATGTACCTGAACATTTTTATGATATTTAACAGATAAAGTTTTACCCACTGGAATTTTTTATTCCAAAGTTAGCATAGGCAATATTTCTCAATGTGGCTAAACGCTTCCTTAATATTGCATCATTTCCTTCTCCTGCAGCAGCACTAGTGTCTCTCTGAATTCAACCTTGTAGCAAACTACCTGTCAGTGCTGCACACTTGCAAGCTGCAACCCAAGCATGTTAATCCAAACGAAAAGACAATGCTCTTTCTCTTACAAGTAATTTATCATTTGTAGCAGCATAAAAATTATTGTGACACTTCTTGCTGGGGAGTAAATACTTCTCCATTCATTTGCAGATGTCAGTATTGTGTAGCTAAACATAGTGCTGATTTATTTATTTATATATTTAAGCCATATTTGAATACATCCATGAAGTTCTTATGAGATAATACCAAGTCTATTTGGTCGTATGTAAGTGACACATTTAAATGATTTAAAGAACTACTGAGTTGTCCTGTGTGTTATCTGTTCTGGGTGGTGTTACCATTTTAATTTCTGTGGGTTTAGTGGGTTTACCAGCACTGCTTAAGACAAAGGGAGCTTAGAGGGCAGCTGAGGTGATTGACAGCCCTGTGCTGGAATATCTGCTCTTTGTTGAGTCACGGATAAAATGTGTGAGTCGGACACGTACTGCTTTTGTTTATTCTTCTGAATTCTGTTTTATTTTTTGCCTAAAGCTGAGTGTTTTTCTTTAAAGTAAATCATTGATTTATTCTCCCTCCAGCTGAATCACAGGGTGATACCCACCTGCAGTGTAATGCTTATGGTGACTACAGAATCAGTCATGAAGAGAAGGATATTTTGAACTGCTTTCTTTGAAACAGAAAAACAAAAATAGAAAAACGAAAACATCTCCTTCTTCCCCACTCCCCAAATTAACAAACCAGACTTCCTTCAATGGAAATAAAGAAAAATCAATAGTTGAAGAAATGTTCCTGAAATGGGATTTAGCAGTGAAGCCTGGAGGTATTTGTGTGAAACTTAGACATTTTATTTATTTTAATTTTTTGAGAATTTCATGCGTAGTATAGCATTTTCATCATTTTTACCATTTCTTCTCCCTCTCACACTCTTCTATGTTGCTAAATTAATCTCAAATTCATGACTTCTTAATTATTGTTCCTACTAGCCATATATCTATATCTATCGTCTACCTATAAATCTGTCACATATGACCTACTGAGTCAATCTATTTAGTGTTATTCATTTATCTGTGTATACATATATACATGTAATACAATGCACACACATATATACACATATATATGCACATACATACACATACATATACATGTAAAATATAATACAAACATGTACACACCTACACAGACACACACACACACACACACATGGCTCAGAGCTTCATACTGGATCACCTATAAGGGTATCATCCCTGGACAAGATTAATTTTCCCTTGTAGGTTTTCATCTAGGGGTGGGACCATATGAGATTGCTATCTACACTGATATGTCAACTGGTGTTGTCCTTGTGCTGGTTGTGCTTTGTCAATTATATAATTAAGATTTCTTTTTTTTTTAATTTTATTTTTTTCTAAGTTTTTTTTTATTTACATTCAAAATCATTTCCCCTTTCCCATTTCCTCCCTCCCCGAAAGTCCCATAAGCCCCCTTCCCTCCCTCTTTTCCCCATTCAACCCCCTCTTGCTTCTCTGTCCTGGCATTCTCCTACATCCAGGCTTTCCAGGACCAGGGGTCTCTCCTTCCATCTTCTTGGAAATCTATTGATATACGAATTGTGTCTAGGGTATTCCGAGATTCTGGGTTAATATCCCCTTATCAGTGACTGCATACCATGTGTGTTCTTTTGTGATTGGGTTACCTCACTAAGAATGATATTTTCAAGTTCTGACCATTTGCCTAGGAATTTCGTGAATTCATTGTTTTTAATTGCAGAGTAGTATTCCATTGTGTAAATATACCACATCTTCTGAATCCATTACTCCATTAAGGGACAACTTGGTTCTTTCCAGCTTCTGGCTATTATAAATAAGGCTGCTATGAACATAGTGGAGCATGTGTCCTTATTGCATGCGGATAAAGCCTCTGGGTATATGCCCAGGAGTGGTATGGCCGGATCCTCCGGGAGTGTCATGCCCAGTTTTCGGAGGAACCGCCAGACTGCTTTCCACAGTGGTTGTACCAGCTTGCAATCCCACCAGCAGTGGAGGAGTGTTCCTCTTTCTCCATATCCTTGCCAACAACTGCTGTCTCCTGTGTTTTTGATCTTAGTCATTCTGACTGGTGTGAGATGGAATCTCAGGGTTGTTTTGATTTGCATTTCCCTAATGACTAAGGATGATGAACATCTCTTTAGGTGTTTCTCAGCCATTAGATATTCTTCAGGTGAGAACTCTTTGTTTAGCTCTGTACCCCATTTTTTAATAGGGTTACTTGCCTCTCTGGAGTCTAACTTCTTGTGTTCTTTGTATATATTGGATATTAGCCCTCTGTCAGATGTAGGGTTGGTAAAGTTCATTTCCCAGTTAGTTGGTTGCTGCTTTGTCTTTTTGACAGTGTCTTTTGCCTTGCAAAAACTTTGTAATTTAATGAGGTCCCATTTGTCAATTCTTGATCTTAGAGCATAAGCTATTGGAGTTCTATTCAGGAAATTCTCCCCTGTGCCCATATGTTCAAGGTTCTTCCCTAGTTTCCTTTCTATTAGTTTCAGTGTGTCTGGTTTTATTTGGAGGTCCTTGATCCACTTGGAATTGAGCTTAGTGCAAAGAGGTAAGAATGGGTCAATTTGCATTCTTCTGCATGTTGACCTCCAGTTGAGTCAGCACCACTTGTTGAAAAGGCTATCTTTTTTCCACTGGATGGTTTTAGCTCCTTTGTCAAAGATCAAGTGACCATAGGAGTGTGGATTCATTTCTGGGTCTTCAATTCTGTTCCATTGATCTACATGCCTGTCCCTGTACCAATACCATGCAGTTTTAACACTATTGCTCTGTAGTACAGCTTGAGGTCCGGGATATTGATTCCCCCAGAGGTTCTTTTACTCTTGAGAATAGGTTTAGCTATTCTGGGTTTTCTGTTATTCCAGATGAATTTTTGAATTGCTCTTTCTAACTCTATGAAGATTTGAGTTGGGATTTTGATGGGGATTGCATTGAATCTGTATATTGCTTTTGGCAAGATGGTCATTTTTACTATATTAATCCTTCCAATCCATGAGCATGGCAGATCTTTCCATCTTCTGAGGTCTTCTTCAATTTCTTTTTTCAGAGACTTGAAGTTCTTGTCATACAGATCTTTCACTTGTTTGGTTAGAGTCACACCAAGATACTTTATATGGTTTGTGGCTATCGTGAAGGGTATCATTTCTCTTACTTCTTTCTCAGCCTGCTTATCCTTTGAGTATAGGAAGGCTACTGACTTGCTTGAGTTGATTTTATATCCGGCCACTTTGCTGAAGTTGTTTATCAGCTGTAGGAGTTCTCTGGTGGAGTTCTTTGGGTCGCTTAAGTATACTATCATATTGTCTGCAAATAGTGATAGTTTGACTTCTTCCTTTCCAATTTGTATCCCTTTGACCTCTTTTTGTTGTCTAATTGCTCTAGCTAGAACTTCAAGTACTATATTGAAAAGATATGGAGAGAGAGGGCAGCCTTGTCTAGTCCCTGATTTTAGTGGGATTGCTTCAAGTTTCTCTCCATTCAGATTGATGTTGGCTACCAGTTTGCGGTAAATTGCTTTTACTATGTTTAGATCTGGGCCTCGAATTCCTGATCTTTCCAAGACCTTTAGCATGAAAGGATGCTGAATTTTGTCAAATGCTTTCTCAGCATCTAATGAGATGACCTTGTGGTTTTTTTTTCTTTGAGATTGTTTATATAGTGGATTACATTGATGGATTTCCTTATATTGAACTATCCCTGCATCCCTGGGATGAAGCCTACTTGATCGTGGTGAATGATCGTTTTGATGTGTTCTTGGATTCGGATGGCAAGAATTTTATTGAGTATTTTTGCATTGATAGTCATAAGAGAGATTGGCCTGAGATTCTCTTTCTTTGTCGGATCTTTGTGTGCTTTTGGTATTAGCGTAATTGTGGCTTCATAGAACGAGTTCGGTAGTGTTCCTTCTGTTTCTATTTTGTGGAACAGTTTGAAGAGTATTGGTGTTAGGTCTTCTTTGAAGGTCTGATAGAATTGTGCACTAAAACCATCTGGACCTGTGCTTTTTTTGGTTGGAAGACTTTCAATGACGACTTCTATTTCTTCAGGGGTTATAGGACAGTTTAGATGGTCTATTTGATCCTGATTTAATTTTGGTATTTGATATCTGTCAAGGAAATTGTCCATTTCCTCAAGATTTTCTAGTTTTGTTGAATACAGGTTTTTGTAGTAGGATCTGATGATTTTTTGAATTTCCTCAGTTTCTGTTGTTATCTCTCCCTTTTCGTTTCTGATTTTATTAATTAATTTGGATACTGTCTCTGTGCCCTCTGGTTAGTCTGGCTAAGGGCTTATCTATCTTGTTGATTTTCTCAAAGAGCCAACTCCTCGTTTTGTTGATTCTTTGTATGGTTTTATTTGTTTCTACTTGATTGATTTCAGCCCTGAGTTTGATGATTTCCTGCCTTCTACTCCTCTTTGGTGTATTTGCTTCTTTTTGTTCCAGGGCTTTCAGGTGTGCCATTAAGCTGCTAGTGTATGCTGTCTCCAGTTTCTTTTTGGCGGCACTCAGGGATATGAATTTTCCTCTTAGCACTGCTTTCATTGTGTCCCATAAATTAGGGTATGTTATGCCTTCATTTTCATTAATTTTCAAAAAGTCTTTGATTTCTTTCTTTATTTCCACCTTGACTAACTTATCATTGAATAGAGCATTGTGCAGCCTCCATGTGTATGTGGGTTTTCTGTTGTTTGTGTTGCCATTGAAGACCACCCTTATTCCATAGTGATCTGATAGGAGGCATGGGATTAGTTCTATCTTCTTATATCTGTTGAGGTCTGATTTATGACCAATTATATGGTCAGTTTTGGAGAAGGTACCATGAGGTGCTGAGAAGAAGGTGTATTCTTTAGCTCTAGGATGAAATGTTCTCTATATATCTGTTAGTTCCATTTGGTCCAAGGCTTCAATTAGAATCACTGTGTCCTTTTTTAGTTTCTGCTTTCCTGAATGATCCATTTCAGAGAGTGGGGTGTTGAAGCCACCCACTATTATTGTGTGAGGTGTGATGTGTGCTTTGAGCTTTAGTAAAGTTTCCTTTACGAATGAGGGTGCCCTTGCATTTGGAGCATAGATATTCAGAATTGAGAGTTCTTCTTGGTGGATTTTTCCCTTGATCAGTATGTAGTGTCCTTCTTTGTCTTTTTTGATGACTTTAGGTTGAAAATCAATTTTATCTGATATTAGGATGGCTACTCCACCTCGTTTCTTGGGGCCATTTGCTTGTAAAATTGTTTTCCAGCCTTTTACTCTGAGGTAGTGTTTGTCTTTGACACTGAGGTGTGTTTCATGCATGTAGCAAAATGCTGGGTCCTGTTTGCATATCCAGTCTGCTAGTCTATGTCTTTTTATTGGTGAATTGAGACCATTGATATTAAGAGAGATTAAGGCATAGTGATTATTGCCACCTGTCATTCTTGATGCTATCTTTATGTTTGAGTGGTTATCTACTTTTGGGTTTGAAGCAAGAAGGTTACTATCTCATTTTTTCCAGGGTGTTGTTTCTCTCCCTGTATTGGCGGTTTCCACCTATTATCCTTTGCAGGGCTGGATTTGTGGAAAGATATTGTGAATATTTGGTTTTATCATGGAATATCTTGGTCTCTTCATCTATGGTGATTAAGAGTTTTGCTGGGTATAGTAGTCTAGGCTGGCATTTGTGCTCTCTTAGTGTCTGCATGAGATCTGCCCAGGATCTTCTGGCTTTCATAGTCTCTGGTGAGAAGTCTGATGTGATTTGGATAGGTCTTCCTTTGTATGTTTCTTGGCCCTTTTCTCTTACTGCTTTTAATATTCTTTCTTTGTTTAGTACATTTGGTGTTTTGATTATTATGTGCCGGGAGGTATTTCTGTTCTTGTCCAGTCTGTTTGGAATTCTGTAGGCTTCTTGTATGTTCATACGCATCTCTCTCTTTAGGTTAGGGAAGTTTTCCTCCATAATTTTGTTGAAGATGTTTACTGGCCCTTTAAGTTGCAAATCTTCACTCTCATCTATACCTATAATCCTTAGGTTTGGTCTTCTCATTGTGTCCTGGATTTTCTGGATGTTTTGGGTTACACGTTTTTTTGCATTTTGCATTTTCTTTGACTGTTGAGTCGATGCTTTCTATGGTATCTTCAGCACCTGAGATTCTTTCTTCCATCTCTTGTATTCTATTGTTGATGTTTGCATCTATGACTCCTGATTTCTTCCCAAGGTTTTCTATCTCCAAAGTTGTCTCCCTTTGTGATTTCTTAGTTGTTTCTACTTCCTTTTTTAGTTCCTGGATGGATTTGCTGAGATCCTTCACTTGTTTGTTTGTATTTTCCTGTATTTCTTTAATGTATTTTTGCATTACTTCTTTCAGGATTTCTGCCTGTTGACCCAAGTTCTCCTGTATTTCTCTAAGCGATTTTTGTGTTTCCTCCTCATGGGATTCCATCTGTTGATCCATCGTCTCCTGCATTTCTTTAAGCAGTTCTCATGTTTCCTTTGCAAGGGCATCTATCCGTTGATTCATTTCTTTAAGCAATTTTTGTGTTGCCTCCCTATGGGCACCTGTCTGTTGACCCATATTCTTCTGCATTTCTTTATGCAATTTTTGTGATTCCTTTGAAAGTGCATCTACCCATTGATTCATTTCTTTAAGCGATTTTTGTGTTGTCTCCTTGTGGGCCTCCATCTGTTGATCCATGTTCTCCTGCATTTCTCTAAGTGATTTTTGTGTTTCCTTTGTAAGGGCTTCTAACCGTTGATTCATGGTCTCCTGTAATTCTTTATTAGATTTATTTGTGTTCTTCTTGTGATCCTCTAATAGCATCATGAGAAGTGATTTTAAATCCAGATCTTGTCTTTCGGGTGTGGTGGGGTATCCAGGACTTGCTGCTGTTGGAGAGTTGGGTTCGGATGGTGCCATATTACTTTGATTTCTGTTAGTAACGTTCCTACGTTTGCCTTTTGCCATCTGGTTACTTCTGGTGTTCGTTGGTCCTGCTGTCACTGGCTGTTGGTTGGACCTCCTGTGAGCCTGCAAAGCTATTTCTGGCCCCCCTGGATTACCGGGATTCCCCTGGCACTGATTTCTGGGGCCTACCCTGCTCCTGAGTGACATTGGAGCCCTGATGTGCCTTGCCCCAAGTGATGTTATATTGGGGATTCCCTGCACATCCAAAGGCTCAGCGTAGTGGATTCCCGGAGCAGAGGTCGCCAAAGGGAGGCTGGTAGGCTCCTGCCCTGTGCGGGGTGTGTGTGATCTCTCCCAGACGGGGGGGGAGGGGGCGTCCCTCTGCAAGGCAGAAGTCCTACCACAGAGCTGGCGCGCTGGTTACTGCAGATCTGCTCAGCTCTTGGGAGCAGGGTACACACAAGCTGCCTGGGACACAAGCGATATTATGCCTGTCTGTCTCTGAGCCTGGCGGTCCCAACTACCTGGCTACTGGAGCAAAGATGGAGGAGTGCACTCTGCACTCTCTCAGCGGTGCACATCACCCTGCAGAGGGGATGGCCCATAGCAGAGCTGGCGCCCAGATGACCACAGCGCTGTCCCGTTCTTGGGAGCAAACGGAAGCCCCAACAGGTCATGTCCCAAGCGATGTTATATTGCGGGGAACCTGGGTACCTGTCTCCTCAGTGCATTCTACTGGAACAGAGGTCGCCAAAGGGAAGCTGGTAGGCTCCCGCCCAGTGCGGGGGGGGGTGTCCCTCTGCCAGGCAGAAGTCCCACAGCAGAGCTGGCGCGTGATTACTGCAGACCTGCCCAGCTCTTGGGAGCAGGGTACACACAAGCTGCCTGAGACCCAAGCGATATTATGCCTGTCTGTCTCTGAGCCTGTCGGACCCAACTACTATAATTGAGATTTCATGGGTGCTCTTTGATGTTATTTATAGAAGACCCTCTTGCAGCAAATAGCATTGTCCCATGGCTTCTATAATCTTTCCACTCCATCTTGTGTTCTGTTCCCTGAACATCAGGTAGAGTGGTTGCAGATGTTTCAACTGAGCTTGCACACCCAATAGTCATTTGATCTCTGTACATTGACCAGTTGTCATTTTCTGTACTATTTTTCCAACTGTTGCAAAAAGGAACTTCTTTGAAGAAAGGTGATGGAACACTAATATGTATGTATAGGTATTTAGAATATGTGTGTATAGGTATTTAGAATATGCATGTATAGGTATTTAGAATATGTGTGTATAGGTATTTAGAATGCAATTATAAATTACACTGAATTAGAAAAGTGACAGTTGTAGGTTTTCCTCTTGGTCCCACATCCTTATAGTCATGGGTAATTGGCTAACTGTCCAGTGCCAGACATGAATTTCCTCCTACTGTTAAAGCCTTAAGTCCAATTAGACAGCTACTTGTTACTCCCAAGATATGAGTGCCACTACTGTACCACTGCTTCGTGGTTGTGATTTGCAACTTTACAGAGGGACAAGATGATTGATTTTCTCTTTTGGTGTCTTGCATGGCACTTTCAGATACTTTAGGAGTTAATCCTCAGGGAGGAGGCTTCCGGGTTTTCTAAGCCTAACTACTGAAAGGAATACTGTTAGCAAGTAAGTATCTGTGAACATGCTGTGGATGACCATACCAAAGGGAGAGGCAGACTAATTACAACTAGCAACATCTGGTAGACAGGTGAGAAAATATAAAAACATACATGCAACACCAGCAAGACTATAAAAGTCAGGCCCAGTGAGAGAGAAAATATCTGTCATAATTTTCAGAAACCATAACTACAAGGTCTTCCAGGAAAGCTAGGTATCAGAACATCTGTGAACAGAATCTGAACAGTGTCACAAATCTTACAATCAGCACCACATATAATAACACAAAGCAAAAGGATTTCCTAACAGAGAATTGTTAAGAGGCTGGGGTGCCTTCTTGTAGTAAAGTGAATCCAGAGTAGAACATTGAGATAGATAAGAGGCTGAGGTTTCAAAGAGTCTATGTTGTAAAGTGAACATTTTACTATGAAAGGCAGGTTTAAAATTTGTTTTCCCTGCTATTCAGTAGTGTGGAAGTTATTCAGGAAGTAGTGTTGGTTAGAGACAAAAGAAAGGGGTATATACATTCTGTGCACAGTTAAGTGCAGTGTACATTACAGCTATGACCATCAGAATTACATGATAGCTCTGTTGTCAGTAATTCTGTACATACCAGTGGGATAGGAGTGAGTTGAGGGTACAGAGGTATATTTTTATTCTTATTTAGCATCTATTGAGACTAGCATAATGTGTGTTATAGGAAATGCTGAAAAAAAATGTTTGTGAGGCTGAAACCAATTTCTTGTCACCAAAAGCATTTTCTTTAAAACCAAGTTCTTGGGTGGTACCACCTTAGGCTTGGATCCTGGTATTTCACCAGGGTTTTGAATCCTGAAAGGCAGTTCAAAGGCCACCAAGCATAGGTATCAGCATGAGAAAATATGTAAAATTGGGAAATAGACTATATGATAGTAGGCTTGACTATATGCCTGGTTTGTATTTATCATTATCAGCATTGCGGTCAGTGAATAAATCAGTAAGTTAATACTTTAGTCAAAATCAAGCTCCAATTAGAAGACAAATCACTCAATGATTTAAAGAAGGAAATTCAATTATTAAACAAGCATTTACTAATGTTTGGCTGTAGGTCTCTGCATCTACTCCCATCAGTCGCTGGATGAAGCCTCTCAGATGATGATTGAGGTAGGCTTTGGCCTATGACTATAGCAGAATACCATTGGGAATCTTAACTTTTTATTAATTATTAATTAATTTTGTGGCCAGGTATATTTGACTCTTATGTCTCCAGGCTCTCCAGCCTCTATTTCCTGGCCATCCAAGCAGTGCCAGGTGTGGGCTCCTGCTTATGGCATGAGACTCAAGTTAGATCAATCACTGAATGGTCACTTGCTGGAGGAAGAATTGTAGAAGCTAGAGGGTCTAGGATACCACAAGGACATGGCTCACAGAGTCAACTAAGCAGGGCTCACAGGGACACATAGAGCTGAAGTGACAATCGAGGAACCTGCATGGGTCGATGCAAGGTCTGAATATATATTATGGCTGTGTGGCTTATTCTTGTGTATTCTTGTTCTTGCTTCTTCTTGGGGCCTTTTCCCTCCTACTGGTTTTTCTGTTCCAGGATATTTCAAGGGTATGTGTCTAGTCTTACTGTAACTATGTTTGGTTGAAATCCCTAGGGGTCCTGCTCTTTTCTGAAGGAAAATGGAAGAGGAGTGGATCTGTGGGGATGATGAGTATTTTGGAGGAAGGAACTGAGAAGAGTGGAGAAAGGAAAACTGTGGTTGGGATAAATGTATGAGAGAAGAATAAAAAAATGTATAACAAACCCAAAAACCCCAACAATCTATGCTTGATTTTTGTTTGAACATTTTTGTTTTTCCCTAATAGTGGGAAATAGAAATGATAATTTTATTGTTTGATATTACTAAAACATAGGAGATTTTAAAAGATTTTAAGTAAACTCAGAATGTCACTATGGTTCAAATTTGTTGTCTTCTGAATTAAGGAGTTAAAATGATTTGGAATTGAGGTGAAATATTTGAGAAAAGGTGGTGGTGACACAGGCCTTCCTAACCTTCCTAAGGCATTCTTTGACTGGTTTTAATCAAATTCTTATGGCCAGTTAGCTGGGCAGGAAGTGGAAGGTGGAACTTCCTGGGAGGGAGAAAGGAACCCTGGGAAGAGGAAGGAGAAAAACTTTTTCCTTTTGCCAGGAGACATGGGAGGAAGTAAATGTGACTATGGGCCTGGAAGATAAGCTAGCCTTGTGGCTGGAGGGGGCTAGGTGGTTGGGTTAACTGAGATAAGCTAGTTGAGGGTCTGCCCAGCTAAGGCCTAAGGCTTTGCAATATTAAAAGGCCTTTGTGTGGTTACTTGGGACAAAGCTGGTTAAGGAGTAACTGCCGCCATACCGATTTCCAGCATTAATTATTATATACAGAATGTTTTAATTTACATATTTGAAAATGTTATGTTTTACAGATGTGTACAGAATGCCACTTTGTACAGTAATGGCAATGGAAAGTTTAAGAGCAATCTGCCTTTAGAGGAAGGAGTTCCTCCTGATTTTCAAAGCACCCAGTTCTTACAGTGGAAATGAGCTGCCAGATGAGGGGAGATCCCCAACAATTTTTTCATGTTTCTTTGCATTTCCTTTGGTAGGTAGTCAAGTATATAGCATGAGATTGACAAGCAGTTGAGAAAGACACAAAAACTCTCAGGGTCCTTAAAGGAAACCCAAAGAGAATTTTCACATGCATCTTTTAAAAGACTTAATTTGCTCTAATAAACCACTTTATATGAATAAAAGGAGACAATAAGCAATGCATGTTGATTGATGTCGTTGACCTGGGGATACTCCACATTTAATTGAGATATGTAACGAGTAACATCAAATTGTCAGTCATTACCAGTCAGTTTACTTCGAAAGTGATATTTCTCAAGCGTAACTATTTCTATTTAGGTTATTAAATTTTTTGGTGAAGTTTTGTTATGAGTGCTGTCTTGGAAAACCTATTCTGGTACTGTGGGATTCTATTTTTGTAACAATGCCCATGAGCACACCTGAATAAATAGATGAATGAGCCTGTTATGACTGTATGGAGAGCATTTTGCTTATCCTTCTTTTACTGTTTAGATCCCAGAGCTAACCCTGAATTGGACAATTTCAGTCACATTTATGATTCCTAGATCAAACTGTAACTCTTGGTACGCCATAGTTTTTTTATATAGAGACTCAGAGCTTCCAGGATCTTAGGGAACAAAATTGAGGGGGGTGGCATAATATGACAAAATAAACTCTTTAAATGGAATGCCCTTTAAATCCATTGATGCTTCTTATCAGGATTCTTTCTAATAGTGTTCACTCACTGCTGGTGGATGAAATGTTTTGTGAAGCCAAACCTTTCTATACAGGCTGTCCAGTACATATGTACAGACACAAGCCCCACTGGGGCTTGCGACAGAACCTCTTTGTAAATAGGCTGTGACATGTCTCTTATTTATAGAAGGTAAACAGCCTTATGGGTTTTTGTAACTCTAAAGTACTCTTTTTCTATGACTTGCATGGTCAACTTTGTTTTCTCTCTTTAATCTGTGATATTTTACAGAATTTCCCACTATTCCATAACATACAGTTATAATATTATGAGTTATTTATATGATATAAATATAAATATATTATATTTATATGATATAAATATAAATTATTTATATGATATATATGACTATATAATATATGCTTATTTTTTAATAAGTTGGCTCAGCTTTTTGTCACTGTGACAAAAAAAATCTGAGTAAAGTAGCTTAAAGGACCCATTTATTTCAGTCTACGGTTTCTGTGTTTTCAGTCCCTGGTCATGTGACCATGTTACCTATGAGCCTGTGGCAAGGCATTACTTCATGATATGTAGCCCTTGCAAAAGACACAAGTATTTTATGGTGGCCACCATTACCATCAAAGGCATGACCTCATGACCTCCTGACCTCCTTTATTTTACCAGGCTTCACCTCCATCATTTTCCCAATCAATAAAATCATCGGCTGGTGATCCTTCCTGCCTGTACTAGATGAAATTTACGTGATACTTAAGATCCAAAACATAACACCAACGTTTAAAGTGGTCTTTACCTTGTATGAAAATGCTTATTTACTTATTATTTACTTATTACTGTGTGTGTGCATGAGTGTGCCATAATGCACATGTAGTCAGAGATCAATTTTGTGAAGTTGGTCCTCTCCGTCCACATTTATGTGAGTTCCGAGGGTCAAAGGCCATCAGGCTTGCAGAGCAAGCAGTTGACCCACTGATGCATCTTGCTGGCTCTTTATTCTCTCTAAAATTATTGTTTATCTGGGCATGTTCGTGTACTTAGGATGTTGAGGCAGGACTATCCCAATTTGGTTGCCAGCCTAGATTGCACAATGAGTTGAGGATAGCCTGATATACCTAGGGAGACTGTTAAAAGAACAACAAAGTCAGAATGTTGACATATGTATGTGATCCTAGCAGTTGACAAGAAGAGACCAGGATGATCAAAGCGTTAGCCTCAACTACATAGTGAGTTTGACACCAGGCTATATGAGATCTTTTCTCAATAAAATAAAGTATGATAGTCTGAGAAAAGATGACTTTCTACCCTAAGTTTGGCCAAGATCTAAGGCAAATGAGCAAGATCCTACATTACTTAATAAAAACTTATTAAATACAATAAAGGAAATTTTTATGATTATTGGCTCAACAATTGCATCCAGCTAAATAAAGATAGACATCAAGGGATTCGTTAGAATTATCAACATTGCTAATGTGGGAAGTAAGTCATGCATTATTCTGCTTTATATGTGGAGCATTTATGTCTTTAAGGTCATTCCGACATTTGATTATATTAAGCTGCTTTAGTTTTCTTTCTAAAAACATCTTCATATAAATGAGCTTTTAAATTTGATATTTCATGGATTGCTTACAGAAACTTCACCCACTAAATAATGGAAGTGTTTTTTAATAATTTTCTTTTTTAATAATTTTCTTAGAATCGTAGACCTGTTTAATCACAGCAACATATTTGGAGTATTCTCAGAAAATTAAAAAATTCCCTGGTGATTTTTTTTTTTTTGGTCAATGTTTTTCCTCCAAACCTAGCCCCAGCTACTATGAATTTATGTCCCTCAACATTTGCCTTCTCCAGAAACTTCAAATCAATGGAATTTCATGCTATGCTGCATTGTGTGTCAAACTTCTTTGAAAATATAATCACTCTGAATTCCATTATATTGCACCATGTATTTATTCCTAGTTTCTTTTTTCCTGTATGTATTATCTCATACATTGTATACACCAAAGTTTTTGCTCTATTCCCCAGCTGATAGACTGCTAGTAGGTTTATTCATTATGGCTATTTTGAGAAATGTTGTTAATTCCATGTGTAAGTCTTTGAGGACATATATTTCATTTCTCTCTCTAGATTCTTAGGAGTGGGATTGTTGAATGGTATCTAGATGACTCCTCTAATATATATGTATTTCTAGTTGTTCCACATCCTTGCCACATTAATTTTGCTAGTTGTTTTGGTTATACTTGTTCTACTTCTTAATAGTAACAATGTCATATAGTTTGTTTAATTTATGTTTCCTTAAGGAACAGTGGTACTAAGGCTGAAAATTTTGTCGAATTATTTGGATTATCATAAATTCCTCGCAGTTTAAATTTATTTTAGAATTGGATTGTTAATTTCTACAAAATATATTTCTGGGATTTTAGTAGGATTTTCAATGAATCTCAAGATTGACTTACAAGGGTGTTATCTAAATTTGAAGAAGTATGGAGTTCTTTTTAGAAAATAGTGCACAAAAGTGATTGTTAATTCTAAGCGGAAAGTGCTCTTGTTACAGATATAACCAAGAAACATTCAATACCCATGAGTCTCTAAGCAGTGATAAAATTGTCATTGAATTTCATCAGGGAAAGAGCAGAGCCTGAGTCACAAACTGGCTTTCAAGAGGCCAGTAATGAAGAAAAATAATGTTCCTGAATATCTGTACCTACTAGGCTAGTTTCTTAAGCTTATTAATTGAAGTTTTATTCAACATCATGGAATAATCAGAAACTCTATTTGATGTTCTCTGTAATCCTATTAAAACTAATGACCAAATAATCTGTCTGAAAAAGTGTAGGAACAGATATGAATTTCCCTGTTTTTTTGCATATTCTTCTACCTACTTCTTCATTCTGTAGTTATTCGTCAAACCAACAATATTCAGAAAAAAAAACATGAACTTGCAATTTGAACTCAACTAAAATCAGTTTCTTATAAATCTTAAGAAATCCCAGGGCTATCAAGATGAAAGAGGAAATAAAGGTATTTTATTTTAGTTCTAATTTGTCATGGACTTTTTTGTTGTGGTAGTGGATAAGTGCATTGAATACATTCAATACTGAAAGTAAACATATATTTGTGTGTGTGTGTGTGTGTGTCCATAGTGTTTCCCCTAAATACCTATCTATTCTATTGAAGTTCATCGTGTTGTATAGACTTTAGGTCTGATTTATTTCAATGTTTGATGTTTTTACTTATTTGACAACCTTTAAATAACAAAAGTCAATATAATTAATAAAAACAAAAAATTATAAGACAAAGTAAAAATCTGGGTAAAAGGGTTGCCATTTCATCTTATTGGAAGAACCTGTGAGAACTTCACTTCCTGTAGCCACTTTCATTTTCTCAGGCAAATACATCTTCTTGGTCATGTGTAGATTTTTAGGAAATTAGAGGAAAATATTGGATCAGTAGCTCTTTTGATGATGGCATAAGTCACCTCTAAGCAGACTAAGGTAGAGGTTATTTTAATAAGTCAATCACTCAAATAAACATAACCCAACAAAAAACACTTTAAAGCCACTCAGTACTGTTTCCAAGGAGAAGTAAGGACTTTGCTTTAGTAAGTACTGATAACATAACAAGCAACATTGTTTCCATTTTTGGATTTAAAAACATGGAAATTAAATAAGATAAGGAATGAACAGCTGAGTGTAAAGGAATGTGGATGATTTTTTTAAACTTATAGATATCTAGTTCATTTTTTTTTTCAGGGATGATGGGACCAGGTACAGAAAAAACATTCAACAGTTCAGAGCCAATGGGTTTTCATAAACTCACCTCACATAGGACTAGGGCTAGCAGATAATTATTTTGTTCTTTTCCTTCTGGAAGGAACAAGATTCAATAACTGATAGACACAATCAATTTAGATAATTTACCTGGCTTGCTTCCTAGCTTACTTCTCCTAGCAGAAGATAAGCAAGCAAGCAAACAGGAGCCCTTGTCCCCAGTTCTTCAGCAAGGCACTCCTAGGATTCTTGTTTCGAAATGTAAGTCCCTGGGGTTCCTTCTCAGGAGTTCTCGTGGAGTGCATCCTCATAGCGCCCATGGACCTAGAATCCAATACTGACCTTTAGCAAGTCTAAGGCTGAAAACTGCTGAAAAACACCTGCAAGAAAAGTTGTTCTGATGCCTGGGATTTTAAGTTTATTTTATTTTTGTTTTTTTTTCTCATTATGATTTTGTAACTAAATGATTGATTCATCTGAGGGGTTGCCTGAACTCCTACAGTCAGTAGAAAATTTGATAAGAGTAAGCTGTGAATAGACTTAATTGTATGGCAGCTACTTAGCCTCTCAAAGGACAAAGATAATAAATTATGGATTATAATATATTTTAATAGCCATAGCTCAAGTGGAGAGCACCAAGCAGCACACACAGTTGAATTTGGTTAATTTTCCACTGAACATATTTAACTTCCCATTTTTTATATATATCATGCTTCTTCCTTGATCTTCTTTTTGGTTTCTCATGTTCTTCCTCTCTAGTCGCCCTAGTAAGATATCTTTATAACCCATATCCATGCTATCTAGTGAAATAACCTCTTCCTGATAGCGTCCCAATTCAGTAATTCCTTCTAGAATAACATCAGTCAAATAATGATCACACGATCAACCTGGCGATCATTTATATGTAACTGCTTTGTAAATCAGTGATGGCTTATTTAGATTTATTTTGTTTTAAAAAAATAGGCAGTAATTATGCTTTGAATATAATTCAAGTTTACTTCCCCCAAACAAAGTACATAAGGATACGAGAAACATCTTTCTCCTAAGCAACCAACAACATACGCACCCAATGTATCTATGTGCAGGGGCTACAGGAGCTCAGAGTGATGTTTGGGGCACAGGAAAAACACATTTATCTTTTTAAAAAGGATCTATTTGTTTATATTTTTATGTCTATATATGAGTGTGTGTGACTGCTTAAGTGATGTGAACCACGTCTGGAACTGGAGTTGTAAATGGTTGTGAGTTGACATATGTATGCTGGTAACTGTGTCCTCTGCTAGAGCAGTAAGTCCTTTTAATTATTGAGCCTTATCTCCAGCTCCTATGTTTCTTAATTTAAAAAAATAAGCAAAGTTTTTGGATGAAAGAATACTTAAAAAAGGAACCCTAAAGAATTTCAAGACAATTTCTAGTCTTACTTTTGTTACTTGTCTTCAGTGTATTTATTTATAGACGAAAAAAATCTGTCAGATCTTTTGACAGTAACCTATTCATAGTATTTATGCATTTATGCATGGCATCTTCTCCTTTTATATTATTAGCTTGCTGTGCATGCAATCTATGGAATAAAGGCAGGAAAGTGCTATTAATCCCTCTTTGTTCCAACTTTTCAGACTAATAGGTGGGTATTGTATTAACTTCCAAAGACAATTCATAACTTTGAAGATAGGATTATGAATATACTAAACTTTATTTGACAGATTTATGTATCTTAGTTACAATTAGACAGTCATCTCTGGATAGTAAGGACGTGCCCTGAGGTCATCTGCTTTACCCTTTTGACACCCTAGTCCTCATATTCTGTCAAAGCAGGATACCTAAGATATCTCTTATGCCTGACCTCACCTATTCAGAAGCCAGCTATATAAAGGTTATCGGATATTACAAGCTATTGTCTTAGCTTCTTTTTTTTTATGAGACAAAGGAACAACTGAAGGGAAGTAATAATGTGGTAAAGATCAATCATTTGTGATAAAATAAGAAAATAGAATGATGGAAATATCAACTAGTTTTAAAATATTTCTATGAAATTGATTGGTTTATATGTAGGCAGGGGAGAATAACATGTATACCGTGGTTGTAATCTGATTATCTTCTGTACCTGCCTCTTTAAAAGATCACCAGTTGCTGGTCAACTGGCCCTTTAAAGAATTCTTAGCCATTAGAACTGCTTGACCCTATGACCTTCAGTGCTGGTTGCCTCTTGGATTTCTGGGAACAGGACAGGTTATAAACAGCCAGCTGAGGCTGAAGGGAAGGGAGTAGCAGAATGAGAAGAGAAGGCAGTTGGTGGAGACACTGTTAGGAGACAGTTGAGCCAGGAGGAGCTGAGATGAGCAGATAGGTTTTAACAGTTGTTATGGTTTGGAGCTGCGAGTATTGGGGAAACTGGGAGGAGGGACTGTTTAAGCAGACTGTTGGGGAATGGAGGGAGGAGTGGTTGGGAGAAAGGTTTGAAGGGGCTGGGCTGAAAATTTGGGGAACTGTTGTGAAGAAAATTAGATTCAAGGATCTCTCTCTCTCACCTATTTTTCTCACCTATCTAGTGTTAGGGGGTGAAACAGGGGGTGGGGGCAGATAATGGGTAAGAGAAAGAAGAACCCACAAAGTAGCAAAGACCAGTTACTCATGGTTCAGATGGGGCAGTCAGAGGGCAACTCGAAGGAGTAGTTCGTCTCCTTTCAGAATGTGGGTCCTAGAAAATGAAGTAGGCTATCAGGCTTGGTAGCAAGCACCTTTACCCATGGAATTATCTCATTGATCCAGCTTACTTGTTAAAACTTGTCAGTTATCTTTAAATTCGTTTTCTAAGTTAATATATTCATTTTTATTTTGATTTAACGTTGCCTGATTTTTCCAGACACATATGTATTTACCATCTGTTTTCTTGTTGACTCACCTAGGTATCAGCCACTAATGACTTGAGATAACTTTCTCTATCAGTGAATTTTTCCTTAGGCGGTTTATCAATATGTTGTACAAGTTGTGTGAATGCACCTTCATGCTGAGGATATGGTCCATGAAGCACCCATTGCATTCCTTCTTCTTTAGATGAAGCTCTTTTTGATAAAACTTATGGACAGGGAAAATGACCGAAGAGTCCTTCACTTTTATTCTAGTGTGTTAGGTAGACAAAAGGAATATGGAGAAATCTTACATCTTAGAGCTATTATGCTAGAAAGAAATTCATATTTTATACTTTATAGATAGGAAAATTGAGATTTAAAGAGGTAGGTAATTTTTCAGTTCCACAAAGTTAGTGTGAGTCAATTTTGTTAAAATATCTGACTTTTGGTGTGATGAGTCTTTCACTCTTGTATATCACTATTTTCTTTTAGAGAAATGTGAGTATCACATTTGAATTTACAATAGATTTAATAGAAAACTATATTTCAAATAAGTTATATAATTATGTATTTATAATGTGAATTTAAATCAATTGTGTGTTATTTTCATCATAAAATTATTTTTAAAAAAAGAATATTTAGGGAGCAGACAGTAGTATTGGGAAATATTTATGTGCCAATAAAACATGTAACTCTGCTCAGATATATATTATAGAAGATGGAGTGGTGCATGCAGTACTAGGGAGACTGGGAGAGGAAGTTCATGAATTTAAGGCAACCCTGAAATATACAAATTGTTTGAGTCCATCCTGAGCTACATAGAGAGTGGGCAGTTATCCGGGACTATGTTGTGAGTCTCTCTCAAATGAAAACTAATGAATAAAAATAGCAAACAAATGGTAACTTACAAACTGATTTATTAGTATTTACAATCTATATTCTTAATTATGTTCTCAACCTGTCTAAAGTTGATTCTCTTCTTTCTTTCTTTTCTTCTCTTTCTTTCTTTTCTTCTCTTTCTTTCTTTCTTTCTTTCTTTCTTTCTTTCTTTCTTTCTTTCTTTCTTTCTTTCTTTCTTTCTTTCTTTCTTTCTTTCACTGGTCTTGAGATCGATCAATCATATCTACCTATATATCATTTATCTAGCTATCCATCTATCCACCCATCTCTATTTATATACATATAAGAACCTTATCTGGAACTTAATTGTCACAGACTAGCCTCAAATTTATGCCAATTCAGCCTTTGCTCACTGAATAAGTTTTCTTACAATGTGATCCTACTTAATAACATCCAAAATAAAAAAGTCAAAATATGGTCAAGTCATGAAATGCTTTAGGAGAAAATTGAATGTATTTTCCCATAGTACACATTGTATATTTCTAACAGCAGAAAATAGTCTGAGGACATTTCATGGCACTTTCATCATGGATTTTTATCTACTTATGGCTTTGGCGTCTCCATTTTTAAAGAACATTCAGTCTCAAATGTTTCCTTAGACACACTGGTTTTTTAAATTGCTTTAAATAGAAAATATCATGGTGACCTTGCATATTTTTTGTGAAGCTAGTATATACTTTTTAATTAAAATTATTTTTATATACTGTATTCTGATTATGGTTTTCCCTCTCTTGTCTTTACAGATTTTTCCCACCTCCCTACTCATTCATGTCCGTGCTTTCTTTTGTCTCCCTTTAGACAAAGAACCAAACACAAAGCCAGGCAGATAGATAGATAAATAGATATATAGATAGATAGAACCAGAATAAAGCAAACAGGCAGAGGAAAACAAGGTAAAAACACTAGAAACATACATAGGCAGAGACACAGACATGTATACAAAACCCCCATAAAAACACAAAATTAGGAATCATATTTACAAAACATATGGTTAAAAATGCCCAAACAAAGCATGATAAGACAAAACATCCAAAATAATGGGTTGATGAAGACATTCCAAGGTCTTTCACTTTCTGCACATTGTCTAGTTGTGGGTCTCTATATCAGTTCCCATTTACTGCAGAAGGAGGCTTCTCTGATGCTGACTGAATGGGGGACTGATCTATAGATATAACTGAATGTTGTTAGGAATCACTACATTTCTATGTGCTTTTAACAAAACAACAGTATCTGGTTTCTTCCAATTCAATGCACTATATAGTCTGAAGTTTTTGGCCACTTGAGTAGTACTGGACATGAATTCCATCTCATGGAGTAGCTCTTAAATCTAATCAGATTGTAGTTGCTTACTGTCTTAGTTAAGCTTTCATTGCTGTGAAGAGACATCAAGACCAAGGCAACTCTCAGGAAAACATTTAATTGGAGCTGGTTTATAGTTTCAGAGGTTTAGTCTATGATCATCATGGTAGGAAACATGGTGTTGGAGAAGGAGCCAAGAGTTCTATTCTACATCTTGATCTGCAGGCAGCAGAAGGAGACTGTATACCACACTGGGCATAGCTTGAGCATATATGACCTCAAAGTCCTGCCTCCACAGTTGACACACTTCCTTCAACAAGGCCACACCTCCTAATAGTTCCGCTGTATGTGGCCAAGCTGTCAAACACATGAATCTATGGTGGGCATTCCTATTCAAACCACCACAGTTACTCCCCAAACTCTTGTGCCACTATTATACTAGTGTATCATGCAGGCAGGTCACTCTAGAGTTTTTTCCATCACCCCTTTCCCCCATGTTAGACCTAACCTCTGGATATGGATTCCAGCATGCATATCAATGGTTTAAAATCTAACATCCACATAAAGAAGAATACATACCATATTTGTCTTTTTAGGCCTAGCTTACCTCACACAGGAAGATATTTTCAATCTCTATTTACCTGTGAATTTCATGAGCTTTTCTTTTTCAATTAAGTATTAAGCAATTGAGTAACTCTATCAGATTTTCAATCTCCAGCCAGTTGTTTCCAATTTCTGTATAATATGAATAAAACAACAATGAACGCAGATGAGCAGGTGTCTCTGTAGTAGAATGTAGTCATTTGGGAATATGGCAAAAGTGGTGTAGCTTGGTCTTGTAGTAGATTGATTCTTGGCTTTATGAGGAACTGCCATATTGATTTCCATAGTGGTTTCCACATTTTGCACTATCACCCACAATGGATGAGTGTTCTGCTTAACCCTAAATCCTTGCCAATATAAGCTATCATTTGTTTTATTGATCTTGGTCCATTCTGATAAGAGATGGGTGAAATGTCAGAGTAGTTTTCTTTAAAATGTTTCTTGGCCATTTGAGTTCCTTTTGTGTAAATTCTACTTTTAATTCTGTACCTCATTCTTTAATTGGGTTATTTAATGACAATTTTTTAAAGTTATTTGTATATTTTAGGTATCAGCCCTTTATCAGATGTGTAATTGGTAAAGATACTTTTTTCATTCTGTAGCCTGTGTCTTTGGATGATGGTGTCCTTTACTATACAGAAGTGCAACTTTTAATTTTTTTTTAAAACTTATTTTTAATGATGGTTCTTAAACCCTTTAATATCCCTTGTCGTCCACTCTCCACCAGAGGTAGTGGAAAAGAAAGGATATGGGGGAAGTGGACCTGTTTAGAAAGGTTCTTTGGAGCAACTCTTGTCTGTGTTGTTTGGAAATCAGCAGTTCATTTCACAGGTTAGCAGGCAGTCGCAACTTGATTCACTCGAAACCGACATGGACATACCAGCAGTCCAGTTCAGTAGAGTTGGGTTAGAAGAGGCAGTGACAGGGACTAGCAGAGACAGCCAAGCCTCAGCCTTGGCTTCAGTCAGCAGGTGGGACCAATGGGAACACCAGCAGTTATCAGCTGTGCCTCTTGCAGCAAAGTGAAGATCAGTAAAGAGGGGAGAATCACAAGCATTGTACAGCTACCTCAATAAGCCTACCTCAGCCTCCATCACCGTCTGTGGAGTCCTATTTATACACTCCAAACATCGTGTGTCCTCTAAATGCCTTGCCTGCCCTGTACTTGTAGGCAGTACAAAATTTGGGTTCAAGGTTTTGTGGGTGGGTTAGTGTCCTTATCCCTCACTGGAAGTTCTGCCTGTTTGTAGGAGGTGGCTATTTCAGGCTCAATATCTACCCACTGTTAGGAGTCACAGCTAGAGTCACCCTCAGACTCTCTGGATAGAGTCTCCCCCATCCCAGGTCTCTGGCATGTCCTAGATATGCTCCCCACTTTCCCATCCCTTGCCAGCTATTGATTTCCAGTCACCATTCAGTCTCCCAGGGCCCTCTCTCCTCTGAGTGGGTAGGGGCTCCCCTGGGTATCCTCCTACCCACTCTGCAAGGCTAGGTACTTTCTCTCCTGCTGAGGCCAGACAAGGCAGCCCAACTAGAAGTACAGATCCCACATCCAGGCAACATCTTTTGGGATAGCCACCATTCCAGTTGTTCAGGACCTAAATGAAGATCAAACTGCACATTTGCTACGTGAGTCCGGGGAGGCCTAGATCCAGCCCGTGTATGTTCTTTGGTTGGTGGTTCAGTCTCTGAGAACCCCAAGGGTCCAGGTTTGTGGACACTGTTGGTCTTCCTGTGGAGCTCCCATCCCTTTCAGGGCCTACAATCCTTCCTCTTGTTCTTCCATAAGAGTCTCCAAACTCCATCCAGGGTTTGACTGTGCGTCTCCATCCGTCTGAATTAGATAGCACAACACTCAGGTGGATGGAGCATCTTAGAAGACAACCATGCTAGGCTCCTGTCTGTAAGCACAGTATCAGGGGCTGCTGTTTGCCCATGGGATCGGTCTCTAGTTGGGCTGGTTATGGCTTGTGTATTTCCTCAGTCACTTCTCTGTCCCCTGTCCTTGCATTTCTTTTAGACAGGATAAATTTTGAATCGAAAGTTTTTCTTAACTACTATTTTAAATTTCTTGTCTTGTGCTTCAACTATATTGCTGACTGTAGAAGGATTACTGAGTCTCCTTAGAGGCATACTTTCTTGATTGTCCGAGTTTGTGTATTTTCATCATTATTAATGTTCTGGGGTTGGACTGATTGAAGTGACTCAGCTGTTGATATCTGGTCTAGCCTTTGTTGGATAGTGTTTTATTTCTTGATTTCTGTTGCTATCTCTGGGCCTTAGGAAACTGTGGTGACTATCAAAAAGTGGTATGTGGGTGAGGGTGATACTTTGAGGGCAGCTCCCCCTACAAAGGAGAAGGGGAGGGTGGAATGCAGGAGGATCTGTGTGAAAGGGTACTTGGAGGAGAGGGAGGTTGATATTGGGATGTAAAGTGAATAAATAAATTTAATTTTAAGAGTGGTATCTGACAAACACTGTGAAATTCACATGCCCCCTCATCCCAATGTACACATTCATAATAAATAAATATAAACAAATTGTCAACAGGCAGTGTTTGTGAAGAATGTACTCTCTGACATTTGTTCTGTCAAGTGTCTGACAGATGAATTGGAAGTTCTGTAGAATTTCCCAGCCACTGAGAGGCTGGTTTCCTACTCAGAAGGCGATGGAGCATCACATGGAAGAGTGTCATGAAACTACTGCAGCCCCAGTGACCACACAGGAGCAAGGGCCCTCCGGGCCCCTCCGTCAATAAGTGACTGCGACATTTTCAAAGACAGAAGATGTTGTAATCCTTTGAAACTGGATTCGTATCTCTTTACTCTGTGAAAAAGTATCAGCATATTAGGAAAAATCAGTTTGTCCAGACCCCCTTAAAACAAATACTGCAACGTTCGAGGCAGAATGTACTGATATTGACATACTTAAGCCTGCCTGGAAATTGTTTGGATACGGAATTAACAAAGTGACTTTTAGGTTAAACGTGTCACTGTTTTGCACACAGTTACAGGGAAGTTTGTGGTATACAATGTACATGTGGAAAAACATTTGTACTCCTTGTTAATTTGGATTAATTTGTATTGTAAATGCTTCCTTTACTACCTTGTACCCATATTCATGAGCTTGATAACTGTCATTGTTCAGGTCTTTATTTTTCCTCTTGAGTTTCCCTGAGGAACACTTTCAGTATAACCATTCCGACTAATGATTTTTCTATCAGTGACCAACCTCCTCACTGGCGTGTGTGTGTGTGTGTGTGTGTGTGTGTGTGTGTGTGTGTGTGTGTGTGTGTGTGTGTAGACAGCTTTATGGCACAAAGAGCTGGGTGTGCTAGCCAGTTTTGTGTTGTTTCCCTTGATGGTTTGCTATTTAGAAGAGGGAAGCTTGAGCTTGCTTTCTTATTTCACACTAATTCGACACGGCACTACTCCCGAGACTTGGTTTCAGCGACTATGTCGTTTTCAGTTCATCTTGTAGGTACTGATCGTGACCCCACTGATGGAACTTCCTGCCTCCGACTCTTGTTCATTGTTTTAGTCTTTACAGCAGGCGCTGTTGTGGGTGTACATAGCATGTCCTTGTTTTGTCTATAGAATCTTGTTATCTTGATGCTTTAGCACATATATTTTGTTTGCAGTACAACTTGCTTTGTCTTAGGCAGGTGCTCTGTGTATTTGCCGAATTTGCTGAACTGTCAATGGTGATTTTTACCTGATACTCATCTCTGTCTTCCGAGTCACTGACAACTAAAATGGCCCTTCTTCTCAGTACCACCTTTCCCTATTAACTACACATACAGTTGGTGCTCCTTCACCCACTAGGTAGGGCATGAGGATTACAAAATACCTGAATAAAGAAGAATAAAGAACAAGACCTTCAGACTTGAGTTATATCCATGAAATGTGTCCCATTTCTTCTCCCTCCATTCCTCTCTCTATCCTTTTCCTCTTTCCTTTCCTCATTCTTTATCTTGTGCTTTCCTCCCAAAATAAAATTGTTAAATTTCTAATGATTTAAATTTCATAGTTCTACTAAATATCTTTTGTGGAAGGAGAAAAACCTCCCAGTCTGTTTCCCTGAAAGACAACCAAATCCTGCTTCATGTACAATTTCTCTGTGCTTTGAAGCCATGTACTGAGTCTTGTTCACTCATATTGCCTAATAGTTATTTCTATCCAATGACACTATTATTATTGCTACTGATGTGGCCAATACTTGCTGTGCTATTATTACAGATGATGAAACTCAAACCATACTTCCACTGATGTTGGGTAATTTTATCCCAGGTCTCCTCACAATATACAGAAGGCAAACAGGCTTCATATTCTCGGAACCCTCCTCCTTTTGTACTTTCTCATTGTGCTCTTGCAACAAGGACATTAATGTTTGATTAAGAGGGCTGCAGGAAGAAGCATTTATTAATTTCTGAAGGCAGTTCCAGTCAGGTGCAGGAGAGAAAGAGAGAGAGAGAGAGAGAGAGAGAAGAAATTCACACTAGCTTCTTGGCTCCAGAGAACCATTTTTTTTTAAAATAGATTTAGGCAGAGTAAGTAAATGGGAGCTTCCATATATTTGTAGATATAACACTTTCTTTTTTTTAATTTTATTTTCTAAGTTTTTTTTATTTACATTCCAAATTATTTCCCCTTTCCCGTTTCCTCCCTCCCCGAAAGTCCCATAAGCCCCCTTCCCTCCCTCTTTTCCCCATTCAACCCCCTCTTGCTTCTCTGTCCTGGCATTCTCCTATATCCAGACTTTCCAGGACCAGGGGTCTCTCCTTCCATCTTGGAAATCTATTGATATGTGAATTGTGTCTAGGGTATTCCGAGATTCTGGGTTAATATCCCCTTATCAGTGACTGCATACCATGTGTGTTCTTTTGTGATTGGGTTACCTCACTAAGGATGATATTTTCAAGTTCTGACCATTTGCCTAGGAATTTCGTGAATTCATTGTTTTTAATTGCAGAGTAATATTCCATTGTGTAAATATACCACATCTTCTGAATCCATTCCTCCGTTGAGGGACATCTGGGTTCTTTCCAGCTTCTGGCTATTATAAATAAGGCTGCTATGAACATAGTGGAGCATGTGTCCTTATTGCATGCAGGTAAAGCCTCTGGGCATGACACTCCTGGAGGATCCGGATATAACACTTTCATGTGAGCTTCTAATACTGACCCCTAATGTCCCATAAGCATTTCACACTAAGATCATGGTTTCATGGTGGTAACTTGTGTGACCTTCACTCCTTTTTCTAATAATTGACTAATTCTACTTTTTAAAAAACAATTAAATAAATACTTCATGCTTCTGATGCATAAGGTGTCTCTATTTTTACTGTCCAAAACCCTGATAACAATGTGAAATTCACATAAGGAGTCTGGGATTAGGAACCTGGTTTGATAAGTCACATAACTCAAAGAGCACACAGGAGAGACATTAGTCCTAATGTCTGTCTCAGCTTTTGTGTCACAAACTACTGTTTCTGCCCTCTTACAAGCATTTCCTGTGCTCACTTCCAGTGACACTGCCTCCGAGTTCTTTTCTGATCTTCTGCAGCTTCTCTGAGCATCCCCAGTGAACTGTGAGAAAATTTGAGTCAGTATTTGGTCCTGAGTCTTAACTATGGGTGAATGAAAGATACTCTATTTTACTGTATTAC
Organism: Tokudaia tokunoshimensis; assembly: GCA_036184795.1. Classification (NCBI taxonomy): domain Eukaryota; kingdom Metazoa; phylum Chordata; class Mammalia; order Rodentia; family Muridae; genus Tokudaia; species Tokudaia tokunoshimensis. The sequence continues at coordinate 96,007,207 of BTHU01000016.1, forward strand.
AAAAAGAACAACAAAAGAAAAATAGTTTTCCCATTATATGCGCTCTAGCAATTTTATAAAGTTGTGAAGAAGGGCTGCCTGGGGAACTAGGTTTCATTGCAATCCCCATGATGGATGTGGGGCCCAGGTGATAAGTTTTTGTTTTGCTGCCAAGTAGATCTTATTTTTAACCTAAGAAAGCCCTGGTTTGTCTATTCAGTATGTAGACTATTGACATTTTTGAGGGACAATTTAATCCCTTAAAACAAGGGACTGAAGATCTGAGATTAGTTTTATGTTGTATTTATGAAATCTGTTTTCATCCATATTGTTTTACTCAGTTCAGTGATCTGAACTGATGAAAATTTTTTTCTACATCTTCATTTACAGTATAAATTATAAGCTATAAAGATGACATTATCTATATAAATAAAGAGTCCATTTAAATGCAATCAACATTTGGTCTAGGGCATAAACATCAATTTTTCTAAAATTTATAAAACATTGTCACAAAATTTTTCTTGTCAAAGAGTTAAATTATTTAACTGAAAATAAATCAGTAAATAAAACATTTTTTTCTTTAAAGGTAAGTGATTTATGAAAAATGTGCAAAAGGGCTTTGATATATCTTGTTTTATTTCATAGAGACTTACCAGGAAGGATTTGCTGTCATTGTCATCGGATAATGTGACATGCACTCAATTTTGATCTATGTTCTTGATAATTTAGAATTTTTTTTCAAGGTAAATCAATTATTTAAGGATTTCTGTTTATTAGTACAAACTAGTTAACTTATTTAAATATGTAAAAAAAAGATTGGGAATGAGAAAGAATTTCTTTTGTTGGACATGATCGATGTTAACTGATCTCCATTTACTCCCTTCTACAGAGGAGTAATTCAGATGCTTTGCATATCAGTGTCTTGTGGGTTCTGTTTCTATACCTGCCCTGTAGAATGTAGATATCCCAGTATCTCGTGTGAATTGATTCTCAGTCACCAGGGTTTAGACGTTTGCTGGTTTCTTCTCATTGCTCACTTATTCTTGACTCTTCCTGAATCTCTCTCCTCAGGTGCTCAGTTTATCCACAAACATTATTTTGACCTCAGAGATTCAAAAAATGGAAGAAAGAACAAATGTGTACAGTAACTAACCATTGTGCAATTAGAAATCTTGAGAAAGACATGGTAAATTGAATTATTACCGAAGAACTGGCAAAAGTTCTCATCAGGAAGGTTATGTACCAGAGATGATATGTTAGCTGGTACCTAAGCAATGCGAGATAGAGGTTTTGAAGTTCTTCACTTCTCACGGAAATTTACTTGAAGATGAGATAAAGTGTCCTCTAAATATGCATAAAATAGTTATTGCTTGAAGTTTTATATACATATGTGTGTGTATGTATAGTCCATTTCACTGTAAACTAGCTTTAGTTGTATACATCTCTTATTTTAGATAGCAATAGTTTTATGTAGTGATTAATTTAAGGGTAACTGTAACATTCAATTAATTATGGTATATAATTCCAAATACTGTAAAACTTTAGTTAAAGTGATACATTACAACCTAATAAAGTTTTGCTTAACATGGGTTGTTTTGGAGAATAATAAACACTTTCAAAAACAGTTATCAATGTTGTGTTAATGACAGCATTTGCAATATTAACTCCTATTCTTTCTAGAAACCTTTATTCCTAAAGAATAATTACACCTAGATATGTTATAAAAGTATTAGAATTTCATTTTTATACTTTACATAATATACTTTAATATAATGTACAGATGTTATTATGAAAGCAGATAATTTTTAACACAATGCTTTTATACTTATAATACTGGTCCAGAAAGACAGCTCCTCAGTTAAGAGCACTTATTGCTTTTGGAAAAGACTGAAGTTTGGTTCCCAGTATCCACGTGGGGCAGCTCACAGCTGCCTGTAATTCCAGGTCCACGGATATCCACCTCCCTCTTCTGGCCTCTGTAGGCAACTGCATTCATGTGCAGATACAGACACCAAGTGTACACAGAATTTGAAATAAGATACGCCTTTAAAAATATTAGCTTCAAATATTGTGCAAAAGATTGACTTGGTTTTGGAAGAAGACTGCATTAGATAGAACACTCAATAGAAAGCTCTTGGGGGCCTTGTCTCCCATGGCTGCCGTTCAGCCATATAAAACCTCTGGAATAATGATGTTATCGTTTTCTTACCTAACATTAAACCAGGAGGAAGACTTGCAGGATGAAGGTGATACTGACACTTTAGCGGAATGCTCTGTAGCAGCGACTTCTTTTAGTTGGAAGATCTGCAGAATTTTCCATTTTCTGTGAAATGGAGGCTATATTATCCTGTTGATATGTGAAAATGAAATGTGAATTCAACAGTTACTAACCACTACGAGTGTAGATATTCGTGACTTGGTGGTGTATAGAATACACAGGCACTACTTAGGACAATGGAAGCATTCTTGAGGCACAGGAATCAACCAGATTTGCTCAGAGAGGGGCCTGGTTTGTATCTGGTGTTACTTGATTCAGGATTCTTTCCAGTGTAGAATGCCAGCTTCATTTGTGAGTTTATGTCAGAGAAATGGACCCAGAATATTGCTGTGTTAACAGTTTTGCAACTAAAAATGACCACTTAGGAAATGCATATTTGTGGTCCATCTGCTTCATTGAGGGAGCTGTAAATGCAGAAAGAAATAAATTACTTCCATTAATCTGTTCCTATGAGTGCCTTTCTTTTAAAAGTTCTTGAAAGTATTTGTCATTTCATACTTAATACTGTACTAATTCACACTAATGACCTGGAGATATCTTGGAGATAACTTAATTGTGCAATGAACATTAAAAAGCAGCATTATAAAATCAGGAATATGAATGCTAAGATGTACTGGCTTTATTTATTTTGACAAGGGCAGTTTACTTTCTGCAATTCAAAATAAAGTACTACTGTAAATGTACTAAAGTTGTTTTATTAAAGTAATAAAATCTGAATGGGAGTCTTCACTAAGGTCCACCAGCATTATATCATCACTCAATGAGTTAAAGATGCCAGGATTCTGTTTTTTTGTAATTTTTGCTTTTAGTAAAATTCTGTTTAGAATTTTGCAGTATTCAGGGAATACATGGAAATTGATGTTCTATTCTTCTATATGTGTTTAGAATAAAAACTTTTCTTGACATCCAAATACTTCCAAACAGATTATCTGCACTGTTGGCCAGGACATTTGACTCATAAAATTAACATCATACACAGATCACAAATAAATTCTGTGCTCTGAATACACACTTGAACTTCACTAACAAGTATTTTGAAAGTTCAAACCTAAGGCAGAAGAAAAATCAGAGTCCATGGATAGACTCAACATGACACAGCTCTATTGTGTACACACACTTTCACCTCTGAGATCATTTTAGGGGGTTGACTTACCCTTGCCATTTATGTCTAATCAGTTCTAGTGTTATTGTAATTTTCTCAATGTCAAGACATTAGTGGGGTATGATGACACATACATTTAATATCAGAGCTTGAGAGGCAGAGGCAGAGAGGCAGAGAGGCAGAGAGGCAGAGGCAAACAGATCTCTATGAATTCGATGCCACCTTGCTCAACATAGCAAGTTTGAGGCCAGTCAGGGGTATATGATGGGATCTTGTCCCAAAACAAAACAAACAAAACAATAAAAGTCAGAACACAAACCACTTACATCCTCTGAATTTTTACATGGTGCAGAAAGTTAATATTTGCTGGTGACTATTAAGAAACTTGACATTATTGCATGATAATATCAGCAAAACCATCATAAATCACAAGGTGACCCTTTTATTCCCATTATAATTTTCCATGCTTCTGGATGTTTAGATATAAGATTTAACTAATGGGTCAAATGAGAAAAAAATAGAATCAATATTAGTAGCATTTGGGAAGAAAATGCAGTAACTCCATTGCAGGCACATGTTTTTAGTAAGGCAGTACATAATGCAATTTTAGTAAAACTTATTACCACTTTGTTTAATTTAAATGTCACCCACTTCCTCATGTCTCCTTTATTTTGGATGATCTTCAGCTCTTTTCATTAACAGTTTGGTACTCAGAGCTATATAGAGAAGGGTTTTGTGTCTATTCATATAATTCTGCTTTTCTTAAAATTCAAAATTCTCTTTACATTTCCCATTGAATGAAAGCACAGCATACACAAATGGGCTTCCTGTCAGTTATCCAGAATTTCCAATAATCCTTCAGTCATAACAATAAATAAAAATAGCACGTCTGTATTTTAAACGCAGATATTTTCCTTTTATTGTTCCTTAATGTCATGATATGTAATAAAATAAAATTGATTAACCTATGTTTATATGGGTATAACTTGTTCTAATACTAAATTTTATTTAAGCTCATTTTACTAAGTGTAATGTGTAATGAACAACTAATGTCAGTTCACCAAGTTGCATACAGATAAATGTATAATGTAAACCTATATAAGAAAGGCATGTAATTGAGCGATCTGATATATCTTCTCTCTAGGTGCCTTCTACCCACTCCCTCCAACCCCACAGTGTTATCTTGGCTGCTCTAGCTCACTGTTCATCATTAAGTTCAATGCAAAATTATATTGGCAATTTGTAAACTTTTTGGAAAAAAACTTGAGGCTAAAATGTCAAAATCTACATGAGAACACAGTTCCAGATACAGCTCAAGGTCAAGTGCAGGGTATGATTGATGTGGTATGAAATATCCCTCTGGACAGTTAGATTTTCATAGTTCACAGGCTCAGATTTTTCTGAAAATGTCCTTCCTCTGATTCTGCCTCTCTTTGAGCTTGACTTCCCCCTTCAGCAGGAGGTGAATTCAGCAGTGATTCATCATTTAATACATGGTTGATGTATTAATTAATACTTTAGGCCTCAGTTTCCACTTTGGTTGGTTCAAATTAAGAGTTGTATTTATTTGGGAAGCAGTGAGTTTATGTATCAGATAAATTTCGCTTCAGATACTCTTTGTGTTCAAACATTTTAATAATGCTATAAATTCTCTGTATCAAGGAAGAAAAGCCCTGTGTCAATCACCAAGGTAGAGTATCTATTAAAGTCAGATAATGCATGAGATACAAACTAGTGTCCATTGTTGCCTTTGTAAAGCTGGGTGTTAATATAGAAAAGAGGGGAGAATATAGATAGGAATAACTACTACTGAGTACATTTGTAAAAAGCTTCATGAAAAGACTGCGGTATATGCATATTTATCTAAAAGAATAGCATTATAAAAAGTAAGGGAGAGTAGCATGTGGAAAGGAAAGATATTAAAAAGTGAAGTTTGATGAATAAAGAAATGCTGGCTTAATGTTTTATACAGGGGAGTGAAAGATCAACACTGAGCAAACCTCGGAGTTTGCACTGGGACACTAGAAAAGGTGTCCAGTGTATAAGACCCCACACACCTAAATGTAAACTCATGTGAAAGGAAGGAGACTTGACTAAGTGTGCAGTTGAAGATTTTGCTGTTTGAAAACTGTCTAGGGAGGTGTCTTCACAGGTTGATTGCCAAGGTGCCTAGAAACCACTATAGCTACAGCAGACAGTGGACCAAGCATATCTTCAGTGGACAGCAGATATTGGTAGCATTGTCCACATTGAGCCAATATTGTTGGCATGCAAAATCCAAGAGTAAGGGGTTAATAGATGTATAGATCAAAGTTCTAAAAGTCCTCTGAGGCAAGAAAACAATATGTGATGAGGCTAGATGTGAGCAAGGGGGCTCATAAAGACTGAGATGCACACTTAGGAAAGTCCTCAAAGAATGGCCAACTACTGATAGGCATTGTTTTTTTGGATCTTAGTTACCTCACATAGAATGGGTATTTTTTGCATAGCTTCTGTTTACTTATTAATCTCATTTTTTGGGGGGTGACAACTGATATTCCATTGTCCGAATGTACTACATTTTTATTATCCATGTGCGTGTTGATGGAAATCGATGTTGTTTCCAAATCCTGACCATCATGGATAGAGCAGTAGTGAACATGGATGAACAAGTGTCTCTCTAGTAGGATGATGAAATGCCCAAGGGTGATAATGTCAGATCTTTACGTAGATCTAATCTTATCTTCCTGTGTGTCCCAAACTATGACTTCCATAGTGGCTCTACAAGTTCACACACTCTCCATCCATGAGTGAGTGTTTCCCTTCCCCCACACCCACACCAGCCTGAACTGTTATTTGTCTGATTGATCTTGGCCATTCTGACTAGTGTAAGATGAAATGTCAAAGTATTTTGATTTGCATTTCCCTGGTGACTATGGATGATGAACCATTACCATTGAAAGTTTTCTCAGATATTAATGTTTCATTTTTTGAGAACTCTCTGTCTAGATCTGTACCACATTCTAAAATTGGATTGTTTTCTTGTTCATTTATTTTAGCTGTTACATATTTTAAATGTTTATGCTTTATTGAATGTATAATTGGTAAATCTTGTTTCCTATTCTGTAGCCTGTTGCTTTGCCAAAATGATGGTATTCTTTGCTCTATACAAAGCTTTTTAGTTACATGTAGTCCCATTTATTAGTTGGTATGCCTGTGCTATCAATGTCTTGCTCCAGAAGTGTTGGCCTACCCCAGTGAGTTCAAGACTATTCTCATCTTTTCCTTCCATCAGAGTCATAGTGTCTGGCTTTTTATTGAGATACTCCATCCATTTGGAGTTGAGTTTTGTTCAAGGTAAGTATGAATGTATTTGCACTCCTCTACCTGCAACCATCCAGTGTGATCAAAACCATTTATTGAATATGTTGTCTTTTATTCCAAGGATGTATTTCTGGCCTATTTTTTAAATCAGGTATTCATACATGTGTGGATTTACGTCTGAGTCTTAATTGGATTCCATTTTCAGTGTGTCTGCTTTTATGTCAATACTATAATTTTTATTACTCTAGAGTTTTTATTACTCTGTAGAACAATCTGGCATTGGAAACGGTGATATCTCCAACAATCCTTTTATTATTCCAGATTGATTAAATATCCTAGTTCTATTTTGGGTATGTATCTATTTCCATATAAAGCTGAAGTTTGTCCTTCCAATTTCTGTCAAGAACTGAGTGGAATTTTGATGAGGATTGGATTGCATCTGTAGACTACTTTTAATACAATGGCCATATTTAACTTTCTTCAGTGTCTTAAAGATTTTTATCATGCAAGTCTTCCTTGGTTAGAGCTACCCCAAGATTTCTTTTTTTTCTTTTTTTGAGGCTATAGTGAAAGGTGTTCTTATCCTGATTCCTTTCTCAGTCTATTTGTCATTTTTATATAGAAAAGCCACTAGTGTTTTTGTTTGTTTTTGTTTTTTTTTTTGGTTTTTGTATTAATTTTATATTGTTTAACTTTGCTGAAAGTCTTTTTCAGCTATAGTAGTTTCCTTGTGTAGATATTAGGGTCATTCATATATATAATGATGTCATCTGCAAATAAAAATGCATTGACTTCATTCTTTCCAATTTGGATCCCATTAATCTTTTTCAGTTTTCTTCTGGCTTTTTCTAAGACTTCAGATATTATCATGAATGGGTGTGGCGAGAGTAGATGTCCTTTTCTGATTTTAGCAGAAATTCTAGACTAGAGGTAGAGTAGAAGGAATGTTTATTTCTGGTACTATAAATTTGGTACTTTTATTTAATTGATTTACTTAATAACTTACTATCCATTTCTCATCAGTAACTGTGCTTTAGACTATCTCTCTATCTGTAGTGTTCTCTCCTCTGAATGCACCCTTCCCCCAGCACATTCTTATCTTTAGTTTTCCAAAGATAACACATCCCTTTTCAAATTCCTTTATTAAATTCTCCCCGTTCTGGATCATCTGATTCTTTGGTTCTTGCAAACACCAATGCTTTTTTTTCCATTTCTTTCTTCACTTTATCTTCTTTAAGTTCCACCCAGCTTTTTTTCAGGGGAGGGAAGAATGATCCATTGCTACATGCTATGAATCATGCATCCTTTGGACATGAACTTCTCATTTACATACAACCTTCCCTATGTTCCCCACTTCCATAAAACTCTTAAGTAAAACATTAATATTTTTCTTTCTCTCAAAGCTTCTTTGCTGTCTACAGACTTAATGTTTATACTCATTCACATTTTCCTTATATATTGTGCATATTCTTATGATTCATTTTCTATTATAATTCATCCTCCAAAAGTGGAAATAATGAATTATTTTTAAACATTCACAAATTAGTAAAATCCATTATATATCCTAATATTCAACAAATTGTTTGCTATATATAAGAGTTTTTTTCTCTTGATGTCTAGAGTAATAAAATTTTGACATCCTTACAAAATATTGTAATGATATGCAAATTCAGGCCACTGCCTCAAAATCTGTGTGCTTTCCTTTTTACACAATTCTTGCAATCAGAATTATTAAAACTATATTGTACTTAAAATATTTTGTTGGAAAATAGCAATTTCACAGAAAGGACATAATTCAGTTGAAGGACAAAGAATGATTTAACAACAAAGTATTTGGAGATATCTATAAGGAAGAAATTTCTTACTTAACCCTAAACATACTAGAAAAAAAATACGAAAACAAAATATCAAAAATTTTTTTAAACAATTAAGATATTTAAGGTACAAAATGAAAATTTGCTACAATTATGATAAAAAATCTTTATTTTTCTGGAAAAGCTATTAAAGATGATCATTTCTTTTAGTACTGATAAAAGTAACAGCTGGAAAAGTGTTTTCATGATCCTGCTTATCTGCCTATCTATCTATCATCTATCTATCTATCTATCTATCTATCTATCTATCTATCTATCTATCTATCTATCTATCACCTACCTATTATCTGTTATCACTATCATCTCTCAATTATTACCATCTCCTCTGTCTGTCTGTCTGTCTGTCTGTCTGTCTGTCTTTCTCTCTCTAAGTTTCTTTCATATGTTAGGGAAGGAATTAATATTGACAGAAATGCCAAAGAGAAAAATATGGGCAGAAAGATGGCATAGTGGGAATTGTTTGCTTCACAAGCATGAATACTCATGTCTGGATCCCTAGCTTCCACACATAAAGTAAGGAGTGGAGCTGTACATCTATAATCCCAGTGCTGTGGAGATGGAGATAGACTGCTCTTAGTCTAGATAATTGGTGGGGTTTAGGTTCAGTGAAGGACCCTGTTACAAATAGAATGGCAAATTTGAGGAAGAATTGAATGTCTACTTTTGGTTTCTCCCTGCACATGGAAGTGAACTGCCCCCCCCACCAACCCCAACAGAAACACAAATGTATACAAACACCTTTCCTCATGCCCACACCCACCCAAACCTTTCGAAACAAGAGAAAACCTTTATGTAGTAAGAAAAGTTCAAGTCTTTGTGTTTCATAGAACTCAGGAAAATACTATATGCTTTCAAAAATAGCTCCTAGTATGAGAATGTAAATCCATATTAGAGTAATCCTCTAAAATTTTAAATTTGCAAAAGACCAATTAAAGAAGACCTGATCTGGAAACCTGAGCATTTTTCTGTCATGCAAAAATATATCCTCTTTATAAAATGTGTCCTGACTCCTCTCTTGCCTGGTCTTTTGCTTTTTGATGGGCATCATGGCCTCAGCCAGCAAAAAAGAAACAGAGAGAATACTTTTTTTTATGAGTGTCAGACTGAAAATAAAACTGGTTTACTCCTTTTCTATCTATAACTATTAGATTTCACTTTTCTTATAAGAGAAAAAGATTGCTCAGCTTTCCTGGGAAAATTGCTTTAGAACTGGGATCCTGAAAGTCAAGACCTGCTACTAAAGGCAATACAGCCCTTTCTTAAGTTTTCTTGTTGACAGTTAAATAGCCAGAGAAGTATGGATATTTACACTTGGAAAAAAATAATTTTGATACATGATTCAAAAATTAGGAGTTATAAGGAGCAATGAAAAAATTCATTCAAAAGTGTAGTCAATTCTTTACTCACAAACAAAGGTCTTTTGAATGCTTAATTCACTTTGCAATAACAAAAAATTAGTAGATAATTAAGAGATTAAATAAAGTGCATTACAAGAAGAATAGAAGAATTAGAACATCAAGAGACAGGTAAATACTGCTTTCTCTCTGATCAAGATTCCCAGATAGAAATGGTTAGTTTTCTTTTTTATAGTTCAAGTATACATTAAATGTAAGCTTTACACATGGTTTATTTTATCCTCTAATAAAATTTTCCATATACAACAAATAAAAATAATTGAAGTTATATGATATTGGTGCTTATAAACCAGGTAAATCAGATGACCAAGGAAATCCTTTCAGAGTCTAATCTCTGAGTCTTGGGTCCATTGTGCTGAATTTTATTATTATTATTATTATTATTATTATTATTATTATTATTATTATCTGAGGGATATGCAGTTTGTTTCAAGGTCTAAGACTTCTAAAAAGACTTAGGAGGGCCTTTTAAATGTACACACACACACACACACACACACACAACCTACAGCAAAAAGAAATAGCTGTATTTACTTTTGGGAAATGTCATGTAATTTGCATTTATTTTTAGTGATTTTCCACACGTGTACTTACGGTGTCATTAGAAAACTAGACATACTATTTTGAATGGCAGAATACTATAGATGGTAGTATAATGATTTGATTTATTTTGAGTTACTTGGATATCTACTTTTGGGGATGAAACTTCTTCTACAGAAGGGAGTTAGTAATACTGAATAGAGCAACTGTCAATAACATGTCAGTAGAGTTTTTTTATTATAGTTTTATAATAGAACTTTTACCACAGTGGGGTGTAGTAAACACTGTTTGCCAACACTAGCATCTCTCCCATTGGTTTGCTCTCTTTTTATCACACTCCAGTGTGACTCTCAGTTCTTTCGTTCCAATGCTACTGTCCTCCAAGGATGAGAAGATGACTGAAGCTAGCTGAGCCAAACAGAGGCAGTGGCCCAAAGGGAGACGGCTACTACTTTCCTCACTCTATTTTCTCGGATACTTTTCCTTGTTGACTGATGTTCGTGTTCTTTTGTGATTTAATGGACTGATTTAGGTTTTAAGCATATGTTCTTCCAGTCTTTCCAGTTTCAAAAGGGCCCTGGGATAGTAAAAAATTCTGTCTTCAGAGGGAAACCAAGATTAAGGAAAAATCTAGAAGTAGCCTATGGCATAGATTATGACATATAGTTTGCTCAAGTCTCTTCCAAGTTGTTTTGGGACTTCTCATTGGGTGACCAATTTGTCATTATTACACTGTGACTCACATGCTTTTGAGAAGAATACTTAGGAATATATTCCTTTACAAAGATTAGTCCTTCCATATTGAAACAGGTTGTCATTCTAAGGCCACAGTGTATTAACCACACAGCTATCTCTCCAGCCCCCAAACTGTTTTATAAATTTGAAAAATCAATGAAGAATAAACTTTCTGTGACTTTTATCACCAGCTTTATATCACAAAGCTGGGGATTATTTATGGGTTTAGCTCTGTAATCTCAATATTGATCTTTGATCTTCAATGTTTCTTCAGAGGTTACATGAAAACATTCCCATAAGGCTCAGAGCAATCAAAATTTGCTTCTTGAGAGCAGATTTTTGTTTTGAAGGATTAAGAAAATAATAAAATTTGAGAAGGAAGCAGATTGTCCCCTAGCTACCCTTTTTGTCATTAACTGGTATAATTTGCTATAAATTCCTTATGATTCTTAATGTTGATTTATAAAGTAAGCATACTTTCTATATATTGCTATTGTGAGCAGAGAATAAGCTGGAGAGAATAGAGAAGCTATATCTATATAACTTTCTGTTGAAACATATATAGATTTTATATATATATATATATATATATATATATATATATATATCATATATATGTTTGAGAAAGAGTACTCTTGGGTATGCAGTTATCCACAAGAGTATGGTCAATCTATGAGAGGAAGGACAAATGGGAATTGTATTGTTTTTTGGTTTAATTATTTTATGTATATGAGTACACTGTCCCTGTCTTCAGACATACCAGAATAGGGTAACAGATTCCATTGCAGATGGTTGTGAGTCATCATATGGTTGCTGGGAATTGAATTCAGGACCTCTGAAGAGCACCCAGTGCTCTTAAACGCTGAACCATCTCTCCAGCCCCAGGGAATTTTTTTATTGTTGTTTTTATTTTGAATGGGTGAGTAAGGAAGCAAGAGTAGATATGAGAAGGCATAGAAGAGTGGGCAAACATGATCAAATACGTTGGATAAAATTCTCAAAAGATTAGTAAGAATTAGAGGTCTAGAATTGAGGTGTTGAATGAATTAAAATACAAAGTCTAACAGTTTTTTTTCTCTCCCAAAACTCATCTCACTGGTAAGTACAAACGTATTGAAAATAAAATGACAGAAAATTATTTTCCAGCCAAATAGAATAACAAATAAATAAACAGCCTAAGCTGGTTGACTAACAGACTTTAGGTTAGAATTAGAAGTGATGAAAAGAAGGTCATTACTTACTAATGAAGGGAGTAACTCATCAAGAAGGTGTAGTGATTATAAACATATACTCACTAAACAATGCACACAACATTTTAAAACTAAAGCATTAAACAGAAGGAGACAATAGTTTCAGATGCAATAATATTTGGTGACTTTAATAGCCTACTCTTTTCAATAGACAGGATATCTAGTCCCCAAAAGCTCAATACAAAGTTTCAGCATTAGACTGCACCATAGATTAACTGGATTTAATATATTCTGCACATTAGTTCATGGATCTTTCTCCAAAATATTTCACATTTTCTGCCACAAAACAAATATTTTTCTATTTTATTATTTATTTATTTTGAAGCTCAGTGTGTTTATTATATAGTGTTGAATAGGAAGACAGGATTATTACAAACAGATAAAGTTGGCAGCAGTGTTCATGGTATACAGCTGGATCGAGAAAGCAGGTTTAGCTAATCTCAGTAGTAGTCTTTGTAGGAAATCTTCAGGCAATGGGCATCCAGAGGGAGAAAGCTATGGTAGACATTTTCCGCACACACTGTCAACACTTACTCTTGGATGCAAAGGCTTTCCCACTCTCCCACACTCAATATCTGAACAAAACTGGCCTGGAAATCACTGAAATCCTACCACAAAGCAAGTCTTAATGATTAATGTTTGAAAATTCCTCTCTTGTGAGGCAAAATCATGGAATAAGATCAATGGTGTGGGGAACTGGGAAAAGTCTTTCAGTAAAATACTTGCCTCAGTTGAACGAGATCATCAGTTCAGTCCTCAGTATTCAAGTAGATAGGCTGGCCATGTTGGCACATTCTATAATCTTATCCTTAAGTGGTGGAAACAGAAAGATCTATGGGTTTCCCTAGCCAACTATTATTTAGTAAGTATTAGGCTAATGAGAAATCCTGTCATAAAGAAGTGTAATTCATTCCTAAGAATGAACTCTTGCCTAGGCCCACACACAAGTGTGCAGGAAGCCTAACAACTGTGAACTCTTCCACAAGAACATGCATGCACACACTAGAAGAAACATATCTGTAGCTTGCTTATTTTTACTACAACCATTATGCAAAACAGTATGGAATTTTATTTAAAAAAGAAAAAATAACCAAACTACCATATAATCTAGCATAAAACACCACGTTTATATCTGAAATGATCTAAGTAAGCTCGCCACAGAGATACCTGTACATTCACATAGACCACAGAAGTATTCAAAACAGCCAAGCAATTTAATCAGCCTAGATTTCTATCAATAAAATGAATGGTAAAGGAAATGTGAATTTTATACACCAGAATTTTACTCAGCCATATAAAACAATGAAAAGATATAATCTGAAGGAAAGTGTATGGGATGGAGATATCATCACACTTAGTAAAATAAGCCAGACTCAAAAAGACAAATATCACGTTTTATCTCATATGCAGAAAAAGAGATTTTTTTTAAAAAAATATAGATATGAAAGTGTAATAGGGACTATTTTTTTAAGAGCAAAGAAAGTATTAAATGAATGGAGGGAGTAGTGAATATAATTGGAATATATTATGTACCTGTATGATAATGATGCAGTATAAGCGATTACTTTGTATAATTTCCATGTGTTAATAAAAAGAAAAGGATAATGGATAAAAATCTCAAACAGCTCTAATATGGACTGTTAGAAAATTCCGTGGAAAGGTGTCATGAGGGCATGTGAAAGGTATAATGGCTTGGTCTAATAATGACGTTGGGGCTTCCCTCTTTAATTATCAGGTACACTGAAGTGGGAGCTTCCTCAAGGAGGCAGGGTTTACTGGGTAGTGCCAGCTAGAATGTTCTGGCTACAGGGAACAAATGATCTGACTGCAACAGAGAAAGCTGATGAGCTTGGAGAAGAGGAAAGCAGAAAATGATGACATGATGGTTGGCAGCGGCTGCTGCTGCTGACTTGAAGAAAGATTGTTCTGGAACATTTGAAGAATATTTTCTTCATTCTAAGAATGTTGTTGAACCATCCAGTAATTCAAATGCAGAGCGATGAAAGTATAAAAGTTATCAGGAAGATGACACCAGGTTTAGGTGAAATGATTGTAGGAGGATGCCCAGGGGTTTTTTTTAGTATTTGTCTCTTTGAAGACATTTCTTTATTGTTTACTTGTACCTGTTCCAAGTTCAATTTTTAGTGGACTGTGTTCAATGCATTCTGTCTTAACACTTTCCTCAAATGTGAAGTTGTGGCTGTATTGAAGGAGTTGCTATGGATTGGGAGTTCTGTGGTTTTCTTACCCAAGCATTCTTAGTTACATTCTTCAGTAATGTTCAGAATTTTATACTCACTATACTAATTATGTCACATATTGTCATAAACCAAGTGCGCTAGAAATTTCTCCCACAGCCCTGTCGCAGGTCATCAGCAGGCATCATCCTGGAACTACTTCTGTGGAATTTTGACACATTTTCTGTCAAGATTGAACCAGGCGCTGTTGATCCCTTCTTTCGATTTGCCATGATTTGAAAGTTAGTACCAATTTCTTTAAAACTAAAGCTGAGTTTTCTGGAGAAACAAGCTTTTCCATTGAAAATAACAGTTGTCTTTGTACTCATGCCCATAAAATTTAATGAAAGAAAAGAAGAGAAGGACAAGTTACAATGAAAAAGATAAAGATGAGTCAACAAGCCACACGGAGGGAGATTGGTTGTTAGAGAAGGGGCTGGCGGCAGTCTGAGTCAGTTACATTGGGACGGGGTCAGAATATCACTCTAGCTTAAGGTCATCTTTCTACTGTTCATGTTGAATAAGTACTCAGCAAAACACAGGGGAAATTCTAGTAGTCTCACTACTTGGTAATTAGCTGACTACTAGATGCAATAATATACTACCCATGTTATGATAATGTGCACCTCCAGATTACAAACCCAGGTTGTTGTGAATACCTGGCTTCATTTACCTTGACAATTCAGGAAAATTCTGTGTTCTTATCCTTTTAAGTTTTGGATTCCCATTTTTTCTTAATCTAGGGTTCATGTGGCATTCTCTTTAGAGTTTTGTACATTTTCCATCCCTGTCTTATGTATCTCGGTTCTTCAGTCTGGTGTTCTAAAAATCAGCAATTGATATTTCAATAGTGTCTTATTTTCTCTTACAGGTGTCTATTAATTTCATCTCCCTTTCCATGAACCATTTTTAAATACAGATTGCAGTCTCACTCTTAATTCTGTAGCATATTCATTTTCTTGAATATATTAGTAGTAGTTACTCAGAGACTATGTCTAACACTTCTCATACCCTGCTGTCTTATCTATTTTACCATTGTGTATGTGTGTGTACATGCATGCATGTGCACATTCATATGAGTTAGTGTGCATCTGGAGGCTAAAGGTTAACCTTGAGTGTCTTACTTAATCATACTCTTCCATTTATTTTTTGAGACAGGATCTCTCCCTGAACCTGGAGTTTCCTAGTTTGGCTATTAGCTTGACTGATTTTCTCATATGTCCAAAGGAATCTCCTTTCAACATCTCTCCAGTCTATGATTACAGGTATGTATTAAAGAACCTGTTTCAATTTTGTTTTGCTTTGTTTTGTTTTTATAACATGGATTGTAGAGTATCAAACTCATGTCGTCATGCTTAGATGTAAGGCCTCTTACCAGGTGAGCCTTTTTCAAGCTCCTGAAAGCCTATTTTACTGTTATTTTTGTTGTGTGCATATGGGTATTTATATGTGTATGCATGCCTATGTAAAAGTATCTAGAGTAAGGACATCCTTGAGTGTTGTTTTCTAGTTATACTGTTATACTTTGTTTTATCTTTTTAATATTGAGTCAATGCTTGTCACTATCTTAGAACTCACTGATTCTGCTAGGTTAGCTTCCCAGTGAGTTCTGGGGAGCCACCTGTCCCTATTTCCTAGATACCACCATACCTGAGTTTTTACATAGGTCCTTGGAGTTGAACTTAGGTCTCCATACTTGCTTGGCAAACATTTTATGATGCTATGATTAAGGATGATATATCCTTTCCCTATTTTATGATCTTGGATTTTAATACTTTTAATTTTTTATATATATAAATATGTCACTGAGTGATAGATACTGTTGTTTCAGGATATATAATCACATTGCAAACCCTGAGATTGTGCTACTTACTGAAAAAAAAAACTGTTTCTAGTTGTGCTGTGGCTCAGCTCTTAGCAGACATCTTTATTTAATCCTTCGGGCAAACATGTCCTTAGTGCTCACCTTTAATCACAAACAACACAGTTAAAGTTAGTTTGTAGAAGGAAGCAGCCATGTTTGAAAGTGATGTCTAATTGAGTAGCAGACAAAGCGACGAATCCAAGATTTGATAGTATAGGATGTGCCCATAGGAAAAAGAAGCTATTACAGAGAGAAAGAAAGAGGAAGGAGAAAGCGAGTCAGTTTTACTGGGGCAGATATACAGAGACAAGTTGCAGAGAGGGAGAACAAGCTAGACACAGGTGAGGACAGATTGAGTCAGGGAATGAGAAGGTGCGAGAAGATTAGAGGAGACTGACAGAGGTAGTTTGAGGTCCAGCAGGACAAACAGGAGAAGCTCGGTGAAGCCAGATTGAATCAGTCAGCTTTAGAGGAGTTTGAGCCAGAACAGCTGAGCTGAACCAGCCAGTCTGAGATCAGTAAGAACTAGGAAGGGATGAGCTTATTCAGAAGTAAGTCTCACAGACTGAAAACATTCTAGGCCCAGGTAAGGTTGGAGAGAGGCTAGAACCTTCCAAGCCTAGGCCTCGGTTAGCAGACTAAGGTAGCAAACCTCTGAGGCAATAATTGAATCAGGTGAATAAACATTACTTCTACATACTGTTTGTAAAATAATCGGTGCTTATATGTGAGGTTTGTTCATTGCTATGTATTGTAGTGCTAAATTCTATACATGAAGGTCTAGGCCTACAAGTGACTTCTCATGTTTACAAGCTTTTGTTGCGCAAACCCTGTTCCTTTATTTAAAACTATTGGTTAAATAAAACTGACTACAGCCAATTACTGGAGGAATTAGAGGTAGGTGGGTTTAGAGTGACAAGGTTGGAGGAGGCGAGATGAAGTTGTTTATGTGGAGAAGAAGGTACTATGAGGGGAGATGGATGATGAGCACATTGCTAGGAGAAACAGCAAGTATCTGGGGTACACCACTGGGGAAGTAGCCAGGTCAGCAGTTAGAATAGTAGATTAAGGGTTACCCTCCTGTAATTGTCAAAGCCAAATAAAATACCCAAAGTCTGAGTCTCATTTATTTGTAAGCTAGTCAGGGATAGGCTTAAAGTGGTTGTACTACAACTATATTTCTTGTTTCAGAGGTTATATCAACAGAATATACATTGCGTATTTATTGCAATAAAATAAGATATATAGCTATCATTAAGCATCAACCATCTGGTCTTTACCTGGATTTCTATCACTAAAAGTTGTTTCTCCAGTATTTTGGTACATTAGTATCATTATAACAAGCATCTCATACTCTTTGCTTTAAATATACTGTAGTTAATTCTAAATGATCTATGGGAAATCACAAAGAAATAACTTGTTAACTGCTCTCTTCTGCCAATGTTTACTTTTGCCATCAAACTATAAACATGTTATAGTTCTCATTTATGCCTGATGTCAATCAATCTGGCTAGATTTCTCAAGTGCAAGTTTTTCTTTGCTCTGTGAGAGTCAATTTATTCTTTACTTGAATATTCCAACAATTTCTATCAATTTATACATGTACAAAGGAAGGTATGTCAGCATCTATTTATCAAATATCATCTTCCTTTTGAAGAGCTGTAGAGAAGAAGAATGCACATAGTCTTGAATATCAGTACAAAACCCACCATTTTCTGATATTTGAATGGGTTTTAATGAAATTCCACTGAAGGACAGAGAAAATTACAATAAAAAAGAATTACATTTATTATTTCTAGAAATTTATCTAGCCATATTAAATCTTCACATTTTCCTAAAACTGTTTTTAAAAGTAATATCATTTCAAATAGTGAAGACTAAAATATCAAACAAAGTTGATTACACCACAAACAGTTTACTTCTTGGATGATATTAAAATATGTAACTGTCTTCACAATAAAGGGATTTGAAAAAATATTCACAACCTAATTATTTCATGTTGTAATTAAAAGATCATGAGCATAATTGAATAGCAGTGCTAATAGTTATGGCAGTAAGTTTTTTCCAAAACAATGTGTTCCTATTAGTGTATTTAACACTTGATTATTTGAACTCATTAATAAATATGTTTTTAGTGTATATACATGAATATTAAATGCTCAGAGAAATTTAGCCTGGTTAAGGGCATAGTGAAGTTGACTATTGCAAGGACAGCATCTAAGTCAATTTCCTGACTTATTTTTACCGTTCTTGTCTTTTCAGTGGGCCAAATAAAGAGCAATATGCCTGTGTATAGATGAATGATTACATATAGAAATTATCTGGGATACCTGGAGAGATGGTTCATGCTTAGAACACTTGCAGCTCTTTCAGAGGATAGAGCTTATATCAGGCATATGTCAGGTGACTCACGACATCTTTTCACTTCAGCTAGAGTGAATCCTTCATCCTCTTCTGTTCTTTTCAGCCACCTGCACACACAGATACTGATACACAGATACACACATAATTAAAAGTAAATAAATAAATCAAAAATATTCAGATTAGATATGAAGTATTTGCATATGAAATTTACATTTCTAAAATTTAGATAAGCATCTCTACAATTTACTTCTGAAGAAGTAAGAGATTTTGTTGTATGTATGTGCATGGTATGAATTCTCCTTTTTGTTCTTTATTCTTTGAGTATTTTATATATGTAACAATGAAATATAACATCCTTTCCCTCAGGTCTTTCCTCCTCAACCTCCTTCCACAGATCCCCTAACAGTCTCCATCCCACCCCCCACTCTCTCTCTTTCTCTCTCTCTGTTTCTCTTCTTCTTTTCACTCTATCTCCCTCTCTTCTTCCCTCCCTCCTGAAACCTTTGCAAGTTCATTTAGTAAGACCTATACATGTGTGGGTCTAGGGTCCTCCACTGGAGCATGAGAAATGTCCCAGTGGTCACAACCCCAAAAGAAAAAAGACTGTCCTTTCCTCAGCAATTATCAAGTGTCAGCAGGTCCTCATTAATGGGTGGGGCCTGGAGAACACATCTATGCTAGAATCTCCTGTAGGTCTCTCTTGTGCATGTGCCAATAGCTTCTGTGAGTTCATAAGTGCAATAGCCAGTCCTTGTCTAGAAGAGAGCATTCCACAGTATTCCTCACTGTCCTTTGATGCTTACGCTCTGCCTTCTCTTATACAATGTTTCTCCAGTCTTGGTGTTAATGAGTTGTGGGAGGTGGTGATAAAAATGTCCCGTTTAGGACTAAGCACACTTATCATATTATTAGCACTTTGAGGAGTTATGAGTCTCCGTGTTGACTGCTGTCCACAGTAAAAGGAAACTTGACTGACAAAGGTTTAAATCAGCCCATGTCTATGGGTATATGCAGAAATATGTAGGAGCCAATTTGATGACATATCCATTGAGAAAAACAACAGCAGGTTCTACCCTGGTGCTGTGATCTTTATAGCCAGGGGCTATTGATTTAAATTACAGTACCAGGCATGTACTGTATACCATGGCCTTCAATCTAATCAGAAAAGTGATAGTTACCACATAATGACTGTGTGTCTATTATGTCATGAACACATCTTACCTGCAAGTAAATATTGTAACATGTGGGTATCATGCTGAGTTAAGACCATTGGTATCTCTTCTTCCTCAGCAGCTTGAATAGAACCTTTCAGCACTGTAAAAGCTATTGGGTAGTACAAAAATTTCCTGAGTCAACCTGGCCAGGAATGTTGCTGACATTCATAAACAAAGCTGGCTGAATAACTGTCAATGTAAAAATAGAGTCCATTGTGGAGGTCCTTGATCCACTTGGAATTGAGTTTAGTGCAAGGAGATAAGAATGGGTCAATTTGCATTCTTCTGCATGTTGACCTCCAGTTGAGCCAGCACCATTTGTTGAAAAGGCTATCTTTTTTTCCACTGGATGGTTTTAGCTCCTTTGTCAAAGATCAAGTGACCATAGGAGTGTGGATTCATTTCTGGGTCTTCAATTCTGTTCCATTTATCTACATGCCTGTCACTGTACCAATACCATGCAGTTTTTAACACCATTACTCTGTAGTACAGCTTGAGGTCCGGGATATTGATTCCCCCAGAAGTTCTTTTACTCTTAAGAATAGTTTTAGCTATCCTGGGTTTTCTGTTATTCCAGATGAATTTTTGAATTGCTCTTTCTAACTCTATGAAGAATGGAGTTGGGATTTTGATGGGGATTGCATTGAATCTGTATATTGCTTTTGGCAAGATGGTCATTTTTACTATATTAATCCTGCCAATCCAGGAGCATGGCAGATTTTCCCATCTTCTGAGGTCTTCTTCAGTTTCTTTCTTCAGAGATTTGAAGTTCTTGTCATACAGATCTTTCACTTGTTTGGTTAGAGTCACACCAAGATACTTTATATTGTTTGTGGCTATCATGAAGGGTATCATTTCTCTTACTTCTTTCTCAGCCTGCTTATTCTTTGAGTATAGGAAGGCTACTGACTTGCTTGAGTTGATTTTATATCTGGCTACTTTGCTGAAGTTGTTTATCAGCTATAGGAGTTCTCTGGTGGAGTTCTTTGGGTCGCTTAAGTATACTATCATATCGTCTGCAAATAGTGATAGTTTGACTTCTTCCTTTCCAATTTGTATCCCTTTGACTTCCTTTTGTTGTCTAATTGCTCTAGCTAGAACTTCAAGTACTATATTGAAAACATATATATAGAGAGGGCAGCTTTGTCTAGTCCCTGATTTTAGTGGGATTGCTTCAAGTTTCTCTCCATTTAGATTGATGCTGGCTACCGGTTTGCTGTAAATTGCTTTTACTATGTTTAGATATGGGCCTCGAATTCCTGATCTTTCCAAGACCTTTAGCATGAAAGGATGCTGAATTTTGTCAAATGCTTTCTCAGCATCTAATGAGATGACCATGTGGCTTTTCTTTGAGATTGTTTATGTAGTGGATTACATTATATTGAACCATCCCTGCATCCCTGGGATGAAGCCTACTTGATCATGGTGAATGATCGTTTTGATGTGTTCTTGGATTTGGTTGGCAAGAATTTTATTGAGTATTTTTGCATCGATATTCATAAGAGAGATTGGCCTGAGATTCTCTTTCTTTGTCGGATCTTTGTGTGCTTTTGGTAACCAGACACACTGAAACTAATAGAAAGGAAACTAGGGAAGAACCTTGAACATATGGGCACAGGGGAGAATTTCCTGAATAGAACTCCAATAGCTTATGCTCTAAGATCAAGAATTGACAAATGGGACCTCATTAAATTATGAAGTTTTTGCAAGGCAAAAGACACTGTCAGAAAGACTAAGCGGCATCCAACTAACTGGGAAATGATCTTTACCAACCCTACATCTGACAGAGGGCTAATATCCAATATATACAAAGAACTCAAGAAGTCAAACTACAGAGAGGCAAGTAACCCTATTAAAAATGGGGTACAGAGCTAAACAAAGAGTTCTTACCTGAAGAATATCTAATGGCTGAGAAGCACCTAAAGAGATGTTCATCATCCTTAGTCATTAGGGAAATGCAAATCAAAACAACCCTGAGATTCCATCTCACACCAGTCAGATGGCTAAGATCAAAAACACAGGAGACAGCAGTTGTTGGCGAGGATGTGGAGAAAGAGGAACACTCCTCCACTGCTGGTGGGATTGCAAGCTGGTACAACCACTCTGGAAAGCAGTCTGGCAGTTACTCAGAAAACTGGGCATGACACTCCCGGAGGATCCGGCTATACCACTCCTGGGCATATACCCAGAGGCTTTACCTGCATGCAATAAGGACATATGCTCCACTATGTTCATAACAGCCTTATTTATAATAGCCAGAAGCTGGAAAGAACCCAGATGTCCCTCAACGGAGGAATGGATTCAGAAGATGTGGTATATTTACCCAATGGAATACTACTCTGCAATTAAAAACAATGAATTCACAAAATTCCTAGGCAAATGGTCAGAACTGGAAAATATCATCCTTACTGAGGTAACCCAATCACAAAAGAACACACATGGTATGCAGTCACTGATTTGGGGATATTAACCCAGAATCTCAGAATACCCTAGACACAATTCGCATCTCAATAGATTTCCAAGAAGATGGAAGGAGAGACCCCTGGTCCTGGAAAGACTGGATGTAGGGGAATGCCAGGACAGAGAAGCAAGAGGGAGTTGAGTGGGGAAAAGAGGGAGGGAAGGGGGCTTATGGGACTTTTGAGGAGGGAGGAAACCGGAAAGAGGAAATGATTTTGAATGTAAATTAAAAAAAAACTTAGAAAATAAAATAAATGTCTGGCGGCTCCTCAGAAAACTGGGCATGACACTTCCGGAGGATCCGGCTATACCACTCCTGGGCATATACCCAGAGACTTTACCTGCATGCAATAAGGACACATGCTCCACTATATTCATAGCAGCCTTATTTATAATAGCCAGAAGCTGGAAAGAACCCAGATGTCCCTCAACGGAGGAATGGATTCAGAAGATGTGGTATATTTACACAATGGAATACTACTCTGCAATTAAAAACAATGAATTCACGAAATTCCTAGGCAAATGGTCAGAACTTGAAAATATCATCCTTAGTGAGGTAACCCAATCACAAAAGATCACACATGGTATGAAGTCACTGATAAGGGGATATTGACCCAGAATCTCAGAATACCCTAGACACAATCAGCATATCAATAGATTTCTAAAAAGATGGAAGGAGAGACCCCTGGTCCTGGAAAGACTGGATGTAGGGGAACGCCAGGACAGAGTAATGAGAGGGGGTTGAACGGAGAAAAGAGGGAGGGAAGGGGGCTTATGGGACTTTCGGGGAGGGAGGAAACGGGAAAGGGGAAGTGATTTGGAATGTAAATTAAAAAAATAAAATAAAATTAAATTTAAAAAAAAAATATAGAGTCCATTATCCTAGGAGGAGGATCTTGGCCACATGACAAATACGGCATCTTAGGCAAAGATATGACTGTGTTAAGTCAATGCTTTTGAGCATGTTTAGTTTTGCAAAAAATAGATCACTAAAACAATTTTCCCCAGAGTTTCTACAACATTATTATCTTAGTTATGATTTCTATTGTTGTTTTAGGGTGGGTGAGACATCGGTCTGAGATGGTTATGAGCTACCCCGTGGTTGGTGGGAATTGAACTCAGGACCTCTGGAAGAGCAGTCAGTGCTCTTAACAGCTGAGCCATCTCTCTAGCCCCGGGGTTTCTATTGTTGTGGTTAAAAAAAAAAAAGTCATGACTAAAGCAATTTGAAGAGGAAAGGGTTATTTCAGCTTATAATTTTCAAGTCACACTTCATTACTGAGGGAAGTGAGGTCAGAAACTTTAGGTGGGAACATATAAACAGGAAATGATTCAGAGGCCATCGGGGAGTTCTTTTCTCAAGACCTACTCATTCTACTCTCTTATAAAAGAGTTCAGGAGTAGCAGCCTCCACAGTGATCTGGGCACTCCCCAACAACCAACAACCAAGGAAATGCACCACAGGCTTGCTTACCTACAAGCCAAACCAGTGGGGTCATTTCCTTAATTGAAGCTCCTTCTTCCAAAATAACTCTTAAGTTGTATCAAGTTGACATAAATCTAGCCAGCGTACCACCCATGCCATTGATATATCGAAGCACCACAGCCTTCTTATTTTGGACAAATTCAACCCTGCAGAGGTTAGTATCAAAAGAGAAAGAAAACAAAGTTGTATCTTAATGATGTAACTCTTAAAAATTTTAATTCGAACCCCCATTGTATTTAATCACTTTAAAAGTTGTCTGAATCCAGTTTCATGCTCAGGGTCTTCAAGCATAGATCAGGACAATCTGGAGTCTCTCTGTGCCTGTTTAATCTGATTCAGTTTTGCCCTCACTTCCTCCTATTATATCATCCTTTGGAGAAGAGCCAAATGGTTTCCTCTTATAAAGCAATAAATACATCTCTTCCAGTCTCTTGTCATCTCACAGGTTATTAGTATAGATAGAATCAAGGCACTACATATCCTATCTGAGTTATTAGGAGTCTGGATCTCCTGCCTTATGCATCTAACTCTGCAAATACCAATGCTATTCTTCATCCACAAGCAATCTGAACATCAGCAAAATGGCCTGTAGCTCCTTCACATATAAATCGTGGCTGTAATTGCCAAAGTATCTCCAGTTTTCAAAGAAGTCCATTTATCTTTTGTTGTCATTAGCTTATTTTCTGTGCCTTTTGCTTCAATTTCAGCCAGATATTGGAAATTCCAACCCTTATAACAGAAAAGCACTGGGCCCCTGTGTAAAATAATGTTGTTGAGACATTATGATATTAAAATAATACAGTGGGTTTTGTGGGGATATAGAAAAAATTGTAACAGATTTTCCCAAAACTGATAACAAATTAGAGCCTTGTTAATAGAAAATTTTCTATGTTTCATTTTGTCTGAAATGTTAGGAAGGTAATAATACATTTCATATCACTCTCTTAGCATGAATGATGGAATCATATTTTTTTCTAAACATAAACCATCAACACGTGTATTTTTCTTACTACCTGGGTGATGCATATTCTCTCTAAACTGTTGCAAATGGTGAAAACAAATTTAAAAAAACCATCACATACATTAAATAAATGTATCTTATTTATTTTATTTAAAACTTGTATTTTAATAAGTTGATAGAATTCACAAAGGAAAGAAAATGACCTGAGAGTAATGTCCAAACAAGCTCAAAGCAGAAGCAATGAGTGATCTGACCAGAGTAAACCTTGTTTACTGCCTTGCAACTTTCTAAAATTTAGATTGTAACATTTAATTTAACTTGAATAGCCCTCATTTTAAAAGTACTTCAATGATTGGACCACATTTTACTTTGTGGATATGAAATATTTTCCCTGTCATCTACTTTATCTCCCACCTGCCTATTTTATTACAAATTCAATGTTCTATTACATAGGTCAGATTTCAGTTTATCTAATGGACAAAATCTCTTCAGAAAATTTCTATTGGTTATAAATGCAATACTAAAATTCTTCTATTCTTCTCTTCTACCCATCACCCCTCTTTATTTTATTTCTCTTGAATTTTTGACATATGTGTGACCAAAAGCAAAGGTACTATTGGAAGCCCACAGATGTATAAATATTTCAACATGTATATAAATGTAGCAGCAGTTATGTAAAAATGATCTATGTGCTTCTTAGTTATTAAAATATAACTTTATAAGTACCAACATAAAAAGAATGGAATTAATTTTACTAAACAATGGTGTATTATTAAACAAAAAATGATGAAACTTAATTAACAATGCTTATATTTTCCAGTCTTTGGTGTATTGAAGATATTTGGATAAAACATGCCATTTATGAATTACTGTTTTACAAAATTTATGTAACTACATTTCAACAAATCACAACTTGCATTATGTAAATATCTATTAAAATTTTATTCCAAATTAACAATCTTCCCTTTTGCTTTATAATTATTACAGTAATTTTTTAAAAAATTAAAGTTGAAGGTATTTATCTTTGCCAACATAGTAGTAAAAATGATTGACAAGAAACTTAAATCAATAGCAAAGTTGGAGAAAGAAATATACATTTGGACACATTATGTGTATATGTACAATAAAATCAATATAAAATTTAGTGATACATATGTGAAAAACTAAGTCATTATCAGTAATAATAATGTTCATGCTATCTTACAGCATTATGTAGATTCATACAAGTTTTCTTTGGCTATCTTTTCAAATGTTTTAGGGATAGACAAAATTGAAGAAACAATGAAAATCATAGGCCATGTCAATATTCTTCCCAGTTTGTTCATCTACAATCAAGAATATTTTTCACCTATAGTGATGAAATAGAGTTCTATATTAAGTAGTTAACGATTTTTTTAAGTAATTTTTCCAGGCAAAATGCTCTTGCTTCTGTGTTTTATTTTATCAGAATGCCACGATTTAGTGTTTTGAATATGTTTAGCTCAGGGACTGACACTATTTGGAGATGTGGCCTTGTTGGAATAGGTGTGTCATTGTGGGTGTGGGCTTTAAGTCCCTCCTCCTAGGGATTTTTATTGCTCCAAACATTCCCCTAGCCCAACAGGCAAGAGGCATCTGGACAATAGGGAAAAGGCTCTAGCAATTAACCCTTTACTTAATCTCCTGCTGTTTTAGGATGTGGTGCTAAGTGTCTAAGACTGCAGTCTCTGGCTTCAGAGGAATACAGAATGCAGGTCAGCTACAATAGCATAATAACTTAGATAAGTAAACTTTTTATTATATAGCAACCCTAAATATCTCGTAAGATAAAGTCTTATCTCAGAATATTATAAGACCAAGTGTTACCCCCAGCTGAAGCTCTTCCCCCTCCGCTGCCTCAAGAAGAACCAACAAGAAGAACACCACCCACCAGGGCTGGCTCCTGGCAGACAGCCATACTAGGCTCCTGTCTACAAGCAGGTACGTCTTGGCATCAGCAATAGTGTTAGGGTGGGGTTTGGTGTCTGTGGATGGGATAGATTTCTAGGTGGGGTGGTCTCTGGATGACTTTTCCTTCAGTCATTGCTCCAGATTCTCTGAAGAAAAATAAATGAGTTTAACCTTCCAGAAAGTGAAACTGGAGATTCACTCAAGTTTAAAAGGATTTGCCAATGTTGCCATTTATTAGAGAAAATATATATTTTTTTATTTTCTATATTATTTATTTACCTTCCAAATGATTTCCCCTTTCCCGGTTCCCCCCTCTCTGAAAGTCCCATAAGCCCTCTTCCTTCCCCCTGTTCCTCAGTCAACCCCCTCCCACTTCTCTGTCCTGGTATTCCCCTACACTGCTGCATTCTGTCTTTCCAGGACCAGGGGCCTCTCCTTCCTTCTTCTTGGGAGTCAGTTGATATGTGAATTGTGTCTTAGGTATTCTGAGCTTCTGGGCTAATATTTTTATGTGGATAAATTCATATCAAGTTTACACAATTTATTTCACCCAGGCTTGTGTGTTGCTCCACATTTGAAGTTGTGTTTTCTTTCTACTCTGCCATTAAACTCTATCTTTCTAAAGGGAACTTACTGCTTAGAAAGAATGAATATAATTACATTCCCATCATGTGTTTCAATGAGATACTTGATTGCTCATCAAAATATCCCATTATTATATTATACATTATGGTAACTAGAGCTAATAATGAGATATGTATTTTAAACTTTCTAAAATGTAGGGTTTAAAGTTCTAATAAAACATAAGTAATATTTAGGGTGACAGTTTGTTGTTAACTGGTCTGATTTTAGTTACTGTACAATGTACGAATTATACATATATCAACATATGGCATCATATTTTATCAATAGCATTATTTTATTTAAATTAAAAATGAAAAATATAATAAGTATATTATTTTGGAAACAGCTGGAAAAAGGTAAAATATCTCTTTCAAATAACACCATCCATGTAAATACCTGTAATACCAATTCCTTCTTTTTATTTTCATTCCATTAATAATCTCATTTTGGAGGGGTCTGAGGGAGATTGGAAGCTGTTTCTGTGAAGTCTAGTGAATGAGAAAAGTCATGGGGAAAACGATGACATAAAGTAAAAGATTAAGTCAAGTGACATCCATAAAATCCTCTGCAAGAAGAAATAGAAGGGAATAGCCAACAATTAGTACTCAATGTGCTGTGAGTTTTACATCAGATCTTGAGTCAGCTCTAGCCATGAGAAAGGTGCTTTTTCTTTCCCAGTGTGAATGCTGTGGGAATTGTATGCCAGAGGGATACTGAGTTAGTTAAAGAGGTTTTACCAGGAGCTGCAGAGGAAGTATTATTGTGGGAGCCTGGAGCTGAAATTCTTCCTGAGCATCCAGAGAGTCCATAGCTTATAGAATACATGGAAGACACTGGCATCCTACTGTCTACGGGAACAGCAACACGAGTGTACAAGAAGTATGCTGGACCAGCAGACCTTCAGGCATTTTGAGGTAAGAAATTTGGGGAAAATTGCAGCATGGACCATAACAACAGGAGAGTTTGGATCCAATTCAGAGAACACCTGAATTGCAGACAAAGTAAGGATAGAATATTTTCGGCATGCCCTCAGAGCCTCAGGCGCTATGTTCAGAAGGAGATCCTAACTCATCAGAGGGGGTTGTGGGGGAGGGGAAGCTGAAATGGAAGGTGAAGGATGGGGAACTGTAGAAGACCTCTGAGTGATACATGAAATTTCAGCAGAGAGACCATATCTATCATGAGTTATTGAGACTTGGCTTCTCCAAACGTAAAGCAGATGAACTGTGAAGCATGAACAAACATAGATGACTTTTTTTTAATTAGATATTTTCTTTATTTAAATTTCAAATGTTATCCCCTTTCCTCATTTCCCCTCTGAAAACACACTATCTCATCCCCCCTTTTCCCTGCTCACCAACCTACCCACTCCTGCTTCCCTATCCTAGCATTCCCCTATACTGGAGCAATGAGCCTTTACAGGATCAAGGACTTCTCCTCCCTTTGATGTCCAACAAGGCCATCCTCTGCTACATATGTGGCTGCAGCCATGAGTCCCTCCATGTGTACTCTTTGGTTGGTAGTTTAGTCCCTGGGAGCTCTCAGGGTGCTGGTTGGTTCATATTGCTGTTCTTCCTATGGGGTTGCAAACCCCTTCAGCTCCTTGGGTCCTTTCTCTAGCTCCTCCATTGAGGACCCTGTGCTCAGAGCATCCCCCTCTGTATTTGTCAGGCACTGGCAGAGTCTCTCAGGAGACAGCTATATCAGACTCCTGTCAGCAAGCACTTATTGACATTCCTAATAGTGTCTGGGTTTAGTAACTGTATATGGGATGGATTCCTCAGGTGGGGCAGTCTCTGGATGGCCTTTCTTTCAGTCTCTGCTCCACACTTTGTCTCTGTGTCTCCTCCCATGGGTATTTTGATCCCCCTTCTAAGAAGGATCGAAGTATCCACACTTTGGTCTTCCTTCTCCTTGAACTTCATGTGGTCTGTAAGAAGTGACACTTGCTTGGGAAAATAGAATTATGGGATCCCAATTGAGAGGAGTTGACAATAGGTGTTGTGACTGAAAGCTCTCTGCAGGCCTTAGGATGCCAAACAAGTTAACATGTCAGTATATGTTACATCCCTGAGCCTGATGTGGGATGTCAACTAAGAGCAGGTCTCTGAGGGATGAGTCTGTGGAGAACCTGCTGCTTATGGGAATAAAGGTAGGTGAGGCTACCCATCTAACACCAAGGAATGGTGGGTTTTATGCTAGGGTAGAAATGTATCCCTCTGCTGGTGGCAAGAACAGGGGTTCTATGAGGCTGGAACAAAGCAGTCTCCCTCTTACTGTAAGTCAGTTAAGTCTGATTTAGACAACCAGGACTTAAAGCCAAATCTAGGAGCCAGCTGTAAACTGGTTAAGGCTCATAGGTAGACCTACTAAAAGGTTTGCAGAGACCCAGGAGGGCTCTTGCTGGCTGAGTGTATGCAAATAAGATGAAACATAAGGACCTTTGTTTGCAAGTCACTTTTACAGGTCTACTTTCAGGTGTCTGGCTTCTGATCTCTCTTTGTTTACTAGCAAGTCGCTATTTTTGACTGGTTAGACAACACTTTCCTCTTGTATCCTTCCCTCTGTAGCTGCCATCTCTACACTCACAAACCTAACTCCAGACCCATAGATTAGATGCTATCTTTTACTGATCTAATTAAATAATGCATCCACCCATTTACCTGGTTTAGTGCAATTGCCATACTTCTGCACTGGCCCAATCTTAGGACAGCCAGATCACTATAGCAGACACTCGACCAAAGAAAGTTCACATCTAAGTCTACTTGAAAAAAAAAGACAAAGAGTAAAGAAAGGCAGAAAATAAGAAATAGGAGTGTTCTCTAATGAAATCTACCTAGATAAACCTCAGGACACAAAATTTGAAAGAAAAATCATAAAATTCACCTATGTATTCAAGAAATGTAAAGAAAATGTGAATAAACATTTCATTGAACTCCAAGATGACAACAATACATGCTTAGGTAATGCTCAAGAACATACAAATATGTGGCTAAATGAAATGATGAAGATAATGCAGGATTTGAAAACCAAATCCCAGAAAGCAATAGAAATATTGAAAAGAGCCGGGCGATGGTGGTGCACGCCTTTAATTCCAGCACTTGGGAGGCAGAGGCAGGAGGATTTCTGAGTTCGAGGCCAGCCTGGTCTACAGAGAGAGTTCCAGGCCAGCCAGGGCTACACAGAGAAACCCTGTCTCGAAAAACCAAAAAAAAAAAAAAAAGAAAAAAAAAAGAAATATTGAAAAGAACATAAGCCAAAATGAAGATGGAATAGAAAAACTTAATACCTGCATTCTCAGACTCAGGAGAAAGCCTCACAAACAGAATGAATCAAGCAGATTATAGACTATCAGGACTGGGATATAAATTCGAGATCTAGCACAAGTAAGCAAAGAATGTGAGAAATGCTATAAGCACAGGAAAGGAGCATGCAGGAAACATGGGAGGCCATGAAAAGGCCAAAGTTTGAATCACAGGCATAGATGAGGGAGAGAAATGCTTGAACCAATGTATAGAACTTAGAAAAAATATTGAATAGTACAAGAGAAAAAAATGTGTCATATAGGAAACCCATCAGAATAACTGTTCATTTCTTGACCAAAAGCAAGTATATATAATATATGTATGTTTGTATGTATGTATAGCTTAAAAGAAGTTATGCCATTTAAACTGTCAATGCTCCCCACAAGAACCATAGACTAACCAAAATCCCATAACAGACACAGAAACCCTCTTTTGAATGATTGTTCAGGATAGTCCAAGTGCCTTCAAAAACATTAAAAACTACTGCTATTTCCCTGAGTTGCCTCTCGAAGCTTGAAGCTAAGCCCCTATTGCTGAAGACTGTACATTTAGGACACAGGATTTGGATGATTTGAATTCTGACATGGAAACCTCCTTCCTACATTCTAGCTTTCATGGAATGAGAAATGTAACAGTGACCAGAAGAAGAACAAGATATCCATAAATGTAGAATACATGACACTCATGTGTTGGAGGTAACCAATAGTTGTCTAATTTGACTTCAGATCCCCTCAACAGGAGGGAAACCATACCTGGTGCTAAATACCTATATAACATCCCAGGACATTATTTACTACTGCCATTTTGCTAAACTAGCATGACTCTTTACTGCATTCTAAATTGTATCCCCACAAGTACAAGTAAGCGTAGGTACCCCCTCTTCCTAATGAAGGAAATTTCTCTTTACAGCAAATGGAGACCATCACAGACATCACAACTGGGCATAATGCAAATATCAACAGATTTGGTGGATTCCAGTCCCAATTTATACATCCTTATCTATAGTTCAGGGAACATCATGGAAGAGGGACTAGAAATACCAGAAAGGTGGCTGTAAAGCAATCTCTTCTAGAAATGGCTGCATAAACAAAGCCAGAGCAGTGGCAATATCAATTAGCATGTCACTGTGGAAGAGTCAACGTTTACAGGGATCCATCCTTAGACAAAGAACTATAGAGAAGTAATGACTACTGAGAGAGGGAGAAAGGCTCTACCAGAGAGGAGCCCCTTAGCTGATTACCTATTCAAAACAGTCCGCTCTAAAACTGTATACAGCCAAAAAACCAAAAATGGTCCCAGTGGGTTGTATTTCTATATTTATGCTTATATAGTTCAACCAATTGAGAAACCATCAAAGCCAGGGAGGTTTCTCAACTAGGGTCCCTGTTCAAACTTCTGGTCCTTTATGTTGCAAGTGGTCCTAGAAAGACAAGATAAAACACCGCCCACAGCATTTCATATTTCTTGTCGCTGCCAGCCCTGATCACAGCTGGGGTTCCTCATGCCATTATCACCATCAGGATTCTCTCCACCTCCCATGCAAGTTACAAAAAATAACCAAAGGAAAATATTCCTCAAAGCTAGGAAGAAATGCTGAATGACGTTATGGTTCCATTGTCATTTTATTTTTTCATAACATAATTTATTAAATTATGCTAGTGTCATGATTCAGCTTGTATATTAACTAAAGAGTCTTCTATGACAGTTCTGTTTTTTTTCGCTTCCATTCTATACTTTCTTCATAGTTTCTCGTGCTTCTAACCAATATACTTTCCTTTGCCTTGATAAGTTTTTCCATTTCCACATTTTACAGTTTATAAATTATTAATACTTTTATTTATAAAAAGCAGAAAGTACATTATTTTCATGAAATACCTGTCTCTGAACTTTGTAAGGGACATGGGTGAACTACACAAACTTGTTTATGAATTTGCTGTCAAATTACTGCTCTTTTTACTAAAGTTGATTTTTTTTTTTTTACAAATCACAAGTCCACCACCGGTTAAAAATAACTAGGGAGATTCATTTATGATGAAGCAAACAAGAAATATAATAAAAGGGGGACAAATAAAAGCTAGAGAGCGTATTTATCCCAATAGATGATCAAAATAAAACAAAAGTACTTAAGAAAACAAGGAAGTATGACACCTTTACAAATTCACAAGTCCCCAGTGCAGAAAACTAATAATGAGGCAACTCTGCTACCAGGAAAGTCTCATTCTTTTATTTATGTAGTTGGTTACTTTTAATTCACAACCTGACATAATCTACAATGAACCAGTAGCAGGGCCCTTCCGAATATCTGTGAGGCATCATCACATGACTGTAAAGGAAACAGCCTACAGTAAATGCTAGAAATGATGTGGGGAAGGTGATACCCTTATAAGGTGCTGGTGGGAATGGAAGCTCATAGCTACGGTAGAAATCAATATGGAGGTTTCTCAGAAAATGAAAGCTGAAACTACCATACAACTTTTGTCAAATGTGGGTATATACCTAAGAGAATCTCAAGTCAGTATGCCAAAATTTTACTTGAGCATCCATTTTTATTTCTCACTGTTCAGCATATCCAAATTAGAGATCAAAATAGTCAAATAAGGAATAAGCTGAAAAGAGAAATAACAAGCACATTTATAGAAAATGGGTGCAAAGATTCTTATGTTAAGCAAAAGAGGCCAAAGTCAGTCAAATACCATATATTTGCTGTCATATACAGATTATGGATTATACATATGATATCTATGTGTGTGTGTGTGTGTGTGTGTGTGTGTGTGTGTGTGTTAAATTAAAACCACAGTGTAGGCATATCAATTTAAACATACTTTCCCTAAGTGGAAATCAATGTTAAATGAATTAGAACAATAACAATTATCTTTCATGTTTCAAAAAGGTATTTTAAAAAAAACTATTGTTAAATTTGACATTGTAATACAATTACATAATTTCTCCCTTCCTTTTCCTCCCCTCGATTTCTCCCATGTACACTTCCTTTCTTGTCTGTAGCAAGGAATAACCAATCTTATGGAGGATGGACAGCAAGGATGGGTAAGAGCTAACTACTTACTACAGAAACAAGAGGCAGATTCTTTCTTTTTCTTCTTTTTCTTTCTTTTTAAACTAAAGGATAGTTTTATTAGAGTTTAAAAGAAAAAGAATAGACAAACTACAGGGTTGGCAGTCCATAAGTCTCAGTATCTACCTGAAGGAGGATGGTGGAGGGTACCATTTAAGCCTGCACAGAGATCAGACATGGTGAACAAGCAGCCACTCAGTAGGAGGAGGAGATACGTAGAAAGAGTAAAGAAGTCCAAGAATTGGAGAAGCCAAAAGTATTAGGGGAAGCGTGTTAGAGCAGAGATAGAAGAAAAGACAAACATCATATGTCTCTAAGTAATTCAGAAGAATGACAAGACTAACCAGCCTGGCCTTGCTCTGTAAGGTACTACACGTAGACGCTGGAGATTCCACAAGGAAAATGTAGCACCCTGTTAAATGAAAAAAATAATTCCTATCTCTTTAGCGTGGCTTTATTTGAGTCCACCTTACTCAGCATGGTCCCTTGGGCCAAGTAGTCTCCACTTCAGGACAGGAATTCAGTTCACCTGTGTATCTTTACCTACTCTCTCAACCTCTGAAGAGGTAATCCTAAAATCATCTAGGAACCATTAGAGTTCCAAACACTTGTACTGATTCAGGCCTCTGGTGAGGAAGAGGCTGCCAAGGGACTCAAGAGCATTTCTGTCCTTGAGCCAGGAAAGAAACTCGTTACTTTCCTTTCAGACCTTCTACCCTTGAGTGCCTAGGCAATTTCTATGTCCTGTTACCATTATTCCAGCCTCTAAAATGGGAACACATTACTATAATGGAATTGGGGCAATGACCCATCTACCTTCTTCCAAATGAATGGGGACATTGGGTGAGGCAGTTTGGGTAGCCCTTCAGTGGGATTAAAGGAGGGTCAGGGCACCTTGGGCTGATCTAAGGTTAGGAGATGGCCCCTTTAAGATGGGCTGCTCCTTACTAACTAAGGGTGGGCTGCCCCCCACCCCCAGGACATTGCAAATGTTATGGACTAGGGCAATATATGGAGCCAACCTAAGTGAGGATACCCTCATCAGGACCAGTTAGAAAGGAGAGCAATTCTGAAGGAGAAGGGACTCCAGTAGCCTAAAATAATCTGACCCATAGGTCCCCGTTGAACTCCTCCCACACCCTTTATGGGAGTCATTTGTCTGTTCTAATAAAGTTTATCTGTTTTGTTTTTTCTTCTCTGTGGCTGATGGTCTTCTGTTCCCATCAATCTGTAACTTTGTGTGGGGGACCCTTAGGATCTTTACTTTCAATCTCTAGGCAGTGCTATAAGACATTTTGGCCTCCGTGCCTCAGATCTCTGTTTCTTTGTGTCAGGGACCCTTGGCTTCTGGCTGTGCCTTCATGGGCTTCCCTCAGATCTCTGTCACAGGCTGTCAGTGGTCCCTCACCTTCCACCTGCCACTTCACTCTCCTGTCTTTGTGTGTCTTCTTTCCAGCATCTTTCTCCCTCCACTGGTTAGAGCTCTGCCGTGTCCTCAGACTGAGAGACAGACTTAAGTTGCCTGTTACATGCTTGTCAAAGGACCGCAGAATTATACCAGGACTTTATTTTTATAGCTATCAGATGCAGAGAGTAGGTGAAGTCCTTGACTGGTTACTGGAAAAAAGATGTGAGGGAGGAGAAGGCAAGAGTTATTAGCATTTCAAATATCTTGTCCAGGGTCAGATATAATAAAATAAGGGAGATAACTTATAGTGGGTAGGTGTCTTGCTGTAATAGTGGGTTTATTTCACAAAGAAAATTTTCAGATAACTCCAATTCATTTTTCTTTTTTCCTTGTTTTACCCATTTTTGATGCTGTAGCTTCAAGATGAACAAAACATTTCATCTTGAAACTACTCTCTGAAATCAGTATTTGTGATGAATGTTGTTAATTATTTTATCAATCCAGCTAAAAACAGCATCTCTTTATTTTGGCCAGAAGTTCAAGGAATAAAAACTGTAGTAGCTAAATACGTTTATTCCTGAGAAGCTCATGCTCACATGGTGCAAGAAAATAATTTTAGAACTTTTTGGAACTTACTATTACTGTTACCAATTTTCTCTCTGTATAACTTAGTTTTCCTTCACAAAACACGTAGATTTTATAAATGCATAATGAAACAGGGTCTCCCTAAATAACTAAGTCTATACTGGCATAAGCATGTTTATTTACATTGTTGCTAGACCACCAGGCGCCCCTCACCCCTTTTCTGGTAAGCACTTCACAAATTTACTGTCACCCTTGGACATAAAATGTAGCAAAATTGATTCCTTTACTTTCAGCATCAAGGCTATTTATTTCCAGTAGTTCACAGAGATTAGATGACAGCAGGGGTAAGAACCATTTTGGTTTTGAGATCTCAGTCTATTATTCTTCCAACATTTAAGAAATAGAATAACATTATTTTTCGACATTAATTGATTCTTTTGAAGTTGATGTCTTCTTAAGGTGTCATGGTTGAACTTCATTTCAAACATCATTGCAATTTCAGCTGCAATATGTTACCACCTCTGTGTTGGGAAATAAAGAATAACACTTCTAAAATAACATTATGAACAGGGTGGATTAGGAAGAGCTAGAAAGCAAAAATGAGTTCGGGAACTCTGAGCAAATCCTTTAACCTTGCTGCTTTATTTATAAGAGGTCAGATTTTGTGCTGTGTGATTACTGAATCCTTCTAGAAGGAAAGGTTGAAAAAGGATGGTTCCTTTATGTACTGTACTTCATGTTCTATAGAGGTTCTTTTTTATTAATCATATTATTAGATTTCTTTTCAAATGTCGTCCCCCTTCCCTGTTTCCCCTCCACAACCCTCCCATCTCATCCCCCTCCCTGTTGCCTCTATGAGAGTGCTCCTCCACCCCCTTACACATTCCAATACTTTCCTTGAGAAAATAAAACACACAAACAAAAACCCCTTAGGTAAGTTGTTTCGGTTTGCCAATTTATTCTTGTTATGTATTATATAATATTTTTCAAATAGGTTTTATATTGTTTTAGAAATTAAATTTAATTGATGTACAGCATTCTATCATCTGGTATGTCGACATCTTTGTTATCTACTAATTTGTTGTTAATATTCAGCTGGGATTTATATTTCTTCTCTACATTTCTCTGTTTTCTTAAGACACTTAAATTGGAGTGCAATTTTAGGTTAAATTTACCTAGAAATTTTAAAACTTTTATTCTGGTATTACATTTTTTTTAACAGAAAGATTTCTCAAGTTGAGAGCTCCATCCTAAGACAAGGAGTACAATTGTTTCCATTATCTTTGGCATTAAGTATCAACTTAAAATAATAACTTAGTTTTGCAACTGGTAGATTAAATCTGCTTGCAAGCATATGATTTATAACTCATTGACTAATTTCTCTCTTTGTTTTATGTGCATATAATGTTTATATTTTTGCTAGAGGAAGTATCAAAATGATATTGAAAAAATTGATAGTTTTAAGTTTGTGTGTATGTGTGTATATGTGTGTGTTTGTGTCTGTGTGTGTGTGTGTTCATGTGTGTGTATGTCTTTCAGGTTACCTGTATGTTCCATATAAATGCAATTTCCCATGGAATCCATAAGAGGGTGCTTGCTAGCTTGCAACTATAGATACACATTTTTGTGAGCTACCACACGGGTGCTGGGAACCAAAGTTTTGTTCTCTGTAAGAGTAGCAGATGCTTTTGATTTTTAATCTCTAAGCAATTGCTTCAACTCAATTTTTAAAATATATAATATCTTGAATTTCTTAGATGTATACATGCACTATGATCATCTACAAACCCCCACCTTCACGCCAGCTAACCCATATCCAATGGAATAGGTGCACCTCCTAACTTTATGCATTTTTCTATAATACACTGAATATAGTTAATGCTGTCTGTATATATCTGGGAATGGGGCTACACACTGGTGCATGAGCAAACTGCCAGGGTCTACATCTGCAGATAGTTCTTCTGTAAGAGGTAGGACTTGTTATGCCCCTCTTCACCCATGCTGGAACGGTATCCATCTGTCCTGGTCTTGTGCTGGTATCCACAGCTGCTGTGAGTTCATCAGGGCAAAGGTCCTGACATATTCAGAAGGCTCTGAATCCCAGCAGACCACCCAGATCTTTGGTTCTTACAAATGTTTGGTCTTCCTTTTCATGATATTCTCTGTGCTTTGGGGTTTGTGTGATATAGATACCCATTTAGGAAAAGTGGAATTTTTATTCATTGTTGGTGGGAATAAAGGCTTTGTGAAGTCACTTTCAAAGTTGTTTGAAGGTTATTCATAAGTTAGAAATATAGCTACCATTTGACTAAGTTAAACCATTCATATACCTGAAGGATTCAATATCTTAGTGCAGAGATATTTGCCTATCCTTGTTTTTGCTACTCTATTCATAGTGGCTAGGAAAGGAAGTCAGCCTAAAAAACACTCAATAATAAAAATGCTATACATATGCACAAGGGGACAGTATTCAAATGTAAAGAATAAAATAAATTATGAACATTTTTAGTAAATGGATGAAAGTAAAAAAAAATTCCCAAGGAGCCATCCTCCACACAGAAAGACTTCAAACCCTTATATTTGTGCTTTTAACTTGAAGCACCAATAGAAATTAAACTAGAAAGGGGCCATGAATCTATGAGGAAGAAAGATCTCAAGTGGGCAGGAACAGTAGAATATAGATGATATTAAGAAGGAATGATTAATAGCAGTTTAGGTACCAGGGAGATGAGAGTATAGACAGAAGAATTCTTGAGAGAGTATCTAACACTAAGGATGTTTCTAAAGGCATATGGAAATCTTACTACTTTATAAGTTCACTATACTACTACTACTACTACTACTACTATTACTACTACTGCTGCTGCTGCTGCTGCTGCTACTACTACTACTACTACTACTACTACTACTACTAAGTAGTTTTGATGTAGGTGTTCACTTTGAGTTGTAGGTCAGGGTGTTCTCAAACACTCCCAAATCAGTATAGGCTACTGAGAATGCTCTTGGTTATCTACACAAACTTGTGGTGGAACTCTATTGCTAAAGATGCCTCACCGTTAGGTCATGGGATATAAAGAAATCAAATGGATACTAACAAGCAAAGCTCCTCCATCCTCGTTAACTTTCATAGTGTTGGAAACTGCTGCATACTCCTAGGGGAGAAAGGTGTTCAACAGTCTTACCCAGATGCATACATGTCAAGGTACAATAAAACCTTATTGGACTCAGATACCCATTTGTGTGGCATATATGCACATAGGCCTCCACTTTCTGATTGCATTTTAAGGTTCCTTCTTGGGAGGAAGCTCATGCCTGGAACTGTAAACCCAGTCAGGAAAATACAACAGGGGCTCCGATGGTCATACCCCCTATTTTGCTGAACGGGCATAATATCAAACTGCTTGGTAAATATTTATTTTTATACACATAGGTGATACAACTCTCAACCTTTTAAGAGAAGTTTCTCTGTGCAGTAGATGCAGTGAGTAGAAAGAATCACAACTGGTCAAAGTGCAGAAGATGAGCTCAGCTACTTAGTGTCTTTGTACAGTGGCAAAAACAAACAACTTATTTCCTAACAGGTAAAGCATGGAGAGTAGCAAGAAGTAAACGTGGACTAGGTGAATCATCATAGGAAAATTATTCTGTTTGTGTTCTCTGCATGCCACATTAAAGAAATGTAAAATTCATGTATAAAGCTCACACTGAAGTTTGTTTCTATAATTGGAAGATTATCTCTAAAATCTCGAAAATATTTTCATTCAGAAATATGCTTTTCAAAAAAGCTATATAATGGATTTTCTCTTTCTTCTAAATTGTACCATATACTGTACATTTAAATTATACTTATGTAAATTTCTAGTTACCTATTCAACATCTTACTTTTAAGTTTTGACATTGTCTTAGGAAATTGTATTGGTTCTTGCCTACTTTTTACAATGCTTACTATACCGGAAAAGGTTGAGGATATATATTTCTGAATATATATGTATATGTAAATATAAATGTATATGTATATGTGTGTGTTTGTGCATATGTTTGTGCTTGCATGTGTGTGCAAGTGTCCATGGAGGTTCATATTCAGGTTCATAACTTGAACCTGGAAATATAATTGTGAGCAACCTGACTTGAGTACTGATATCTGAATTCCAGTCCTCATGGAGTAGATCAAGAAGCATTCTTGACCTGTAAGACAAACTGCCCCCTTTATTATGGTTAAATAATGTAGAAATTGCTACATGTCCATTTATTTAAAAGTCTTTCTCTTAAAGTTTTAAACTATTTTGAAATGAGATACATCAGATATAAATACAATGAACACACTTAACTAAACCAGAGGTCATGAGCCAGGCTGTAAAGAACATTTGCAAGTAAAGATGTTTGTACAAAAGGGTATATTGTGGGATACACCGTGGCACACTGAAGCATCCTTAGCGAGATTTTGTTGTTATTTCTTGTGTTTTATTCTTTCTTTCTTTCTTTCTTTCTTTCTTTCTTTCTTTCTTTCTTTCTTTCTTTCTTTCTTTCTTGTTTTCTTTTGGGGTGCAAGGGTAGAGGGCAAATTTGAACAGAGATGAGTACAATTGGGGTGCATGATGTGAAATTCACAGTCAACCAATAAAAAGTTAAAATAATTAAAATAGGACTGTAAGATTAGGGGGAATCTTGAAACAAAACAAGTTGGAAGAAAAAAATAACAAAAAAAGGAGAAACAGATGTAAGAGAAGACAAAATACCCTAAAGTGAGAATGGGTTTCTTCAGATAAAATATAACTTAGTCGTAAAATAGCAATCATCTAAAATTTTGGTAGCTTACATTTGTGTGTGTACACATGTGTGTATGCATATGTATATGCATGTATGTATACATGTATGTATGCATGTGTGTATGCACAGGCATTTATGTGTGAGAGCAGAGGACAGAGCTCAGTGTATCTTTTTCTTTTATAAATCACTGGGGTTTTTTTGAGATTTTTGAGACATAGTCTCTCATTGAACCTAGAACTTGCAGATTTTCTAGACTAACTCATCAGCAGGAACTAGGACCCATGCTTTCACTTCTGAGAATGCTGAGATAAGGACTACAGGTAAGTACTTTCTCAATCCTCTTTTTATGTGGGTGCTATTGGTCCAAATTTATGTCATCATGTTACCCACCCAGGAAGAACAATACCAAGTACTTTTAAGGTGTATTTCTGTCCACAGAAACTTCATTTTTTGAGACAGGAACTCACTATGCAGTCATATTTGACCAGAACTTTATTTGTAGAGCAGGCTAGTCTCCAAATCTCAGAGATCTGCCAGCCTCTGCCTCCAAGGTGCTAGGATTTAGGGCATGTACCACCATATCTGGCAGCAGGAACTATATTTTTGGAAAGTAATAAAAAATGGCTTGAGCTCACTATATGGGTTTACAGTCCAATAAGATCCTCATTGTGCCAATGACACAAAGTTATCAAGGTGTATGATTTTATTGTAAGGGGATTAATAATCTTATGAGAGACCATTCTAATTTTTATCTAGTACAAGTGCCATAGTTTCTTAGGGTTTTTAATGCTGCAGTGAAACACCATGAGCAAAAAGCAAGTTAGGGAGGAAAGAGTTTATTCAGCTTATACTTTCACATGGGTGTTCATCACCAAAGGAAGTCAGGATCAATACAGAAACTCAAACAGGGCTGGAACCTGGAGGCAGGAGCTGATGCAGAGGCCATGGAGGAGTGCTGCTTACTGGATTGCTCCCCATGGCTTGCTCAGCCTGCTTTTTGATAGAACCCAGAACCACCAGCCCAGGGATGGTACCACCCACCATGGACTGGGTCCTCCTCCACTGATCACTAATTGAGAAAATTCCTTGTAGCTGAATCTCATGAAGGCATTTCCTCAACTGAGGCTCCTTTCTCTCTGATGTCTGTAGTTGGCGTCAAGTTGACACAAAACCAGCACTACACAGTGTAGTGTGTAATATTAAAAACAACACACGCTATTGTGGCTAGGCACTGGCCAGTGGTCTCTGTTTGTTCCCAGTCCAGTACTGAGACTACATTTCCCTTTTGCCAAAGCCTGTTCCATCAAAGTTGGCTCTGCCTCTCCAGAGCCCCGTAATATCTCTATTCTCCCCTGAGTTGCCAAACCCGCTTAGCACTCCCAAATTTCCACGGCTAGCTGGGGCACGCACTCTTGCAAACCCACGCTCTGCCCTGGTGCTTCGTTGAATAGCAGCAGAAGGAAAACACCAGACAATCTTAGTTTAGAATCAACAGATAACACAATCGCTGGGAGAGGAATCTAGCATCCTAATTTCACCAATTATTGTAAGTTAGAAATCTTGGTGGATCTGCCACCCAAACTAACAGCCTCCGGCCTACATCATGTCTCCTTGCTCCCACATTGCAAAAGGGCAGTCCCCTCTTCCTGCCTCCCCTCTTCCTCTCTTGGACCTAGAAGTCCCGCCTTCTTCTTTCCCGGTGATTGGCTTCTTGTATTTATTATTTTAATCAATTAGGGAAAAATTCCTCTACAACACAAAGTTAAGAGTCTTTTATGCAGTGATAAAACAATGTAACCAAAACAACTTGGGGAGGAAAGAGTTTGTTTAAACTTACAGATTACGATATATCCTCTGGGAAATTCAGGGTTAAAAACTCAATGCAGGTATCTGAAGACAGGAGCTGATATAGAGGCAATGGAAGAGTACTGATTATTGAATTGTTCTTTATGACTTGTTCATCTTACCTCGTTATAGCACTACCAGCCCAGAGATAGCATCACCCATAGAGAGCTAGGAAGTCCCATATCAATTTTCAATTAAAGACATGCACCACAGGCTTGTTAAGAGGGCGTTCTGGTGGGAGAATGTTCTCAACTGAAGTGTTCTTTTCCAAAATAATTCTAGCTTATTGTCTAGTTGACAAAAAAGCAACCAAATAGGAAGTAAGTTTTTCCTTTTTCTTGCCATAGACCCTTAATTTTTTTTTTTTTTTG
The DNA here is from genome assembly GCA_036184795.1 of Tokudaia tokunoshimensis. Lineage (NCBI taxonomy): Eukaryota > Metazoa > Chordata > Mammalia > Rodentia > Muridae > Tokudaia > Tokudaia tokunoshimensis. The sequence continues at coordinate 96,050,176 of BTHU01000016.1, forward strand.
TATTCTTCCTCAGCCATTACCACCATTGTGTGAATTAGTACTTAACATTAAGGGTTGATTATGATTGAAGGTCCATATTTCAAGGCCCTTTGTCTTAAACATTTTTTGATAGATTCTGCCTAGGTAGAGATTAAAATATTGATTTGCGTGATCTAAGGGGAACATGAGAAGTTCTGATCTTGGAGACCAGAAGATCATTATTGACTGGATGTCTAGACTCCATTTAAGTATGCAAATCTTAGAAAACTTAAGCACACATCACCAAAGTGTTCAGGTATATGATGTCACATTCAACTATGTAAGTTCCCCTGCTTATGGTCAAAATATCAAAGATTACCTGATTTCACTGGGTGGTTCTTATCTTCACTTAACTTATGAATTAAGTTGTCCCCTTGGACAATGTATATAAGAACACACCATGTCTTTTCCTTCTGTTTGAAAAGAGCTACTAAATCTTCTTACAGTCTGCAGGTATAACTGGCCTTGACTTCAGGTTGTTCTTGGGAGAATTCTCATGTTTTTCCTTAAGTATCACCATAAAAGCATACAGTGACAGCAGGGGATACCTACAGACACTTATGCTACAGAAAAGAATATTCTGAGGCAATGCTTTGAGTTTAATTAAAAATAATCTCTTAATTCAAACATGGGTATTAAGAGGAGAGACCAAAGAGACATGATAAACAACTTGTTTACATCATTGGGTGGGTGTGGACTTCTCTAGAGATGTCTCAGTAATGTCCATTCTTATGACCATATATGAGCTGTGCTCTGAAAATAAAGAATTTATGGTCAAATACAATTTGACAGAACCATCATATTGTTTAAAAAAAAAGAAAAGAAAAAGCAATGGTTCTATACCATTATTTTCTATACTTGAATGAAAGGGAAATTTTCTTTAGTATCTCCTATCAATTATAGATGTAATTTAGAAATCTATTTTGATACAATTTGTATATTTAAAAAGTCAGAACAACCTTTGGATTGGCCAAAAAAAAAAAGTGGGGAAAGAAAAAGAGGGAGGGAGGGGAGAGGGAAGTAGGGAGGAGAAGGAAGCTATTAAAACTCGATAGTAGGCCTAAGGACATAGTACTGAAGTACAGTGTGGTATATTGGATGAGATTCTAGAATAGAATAACATCAGTGTGAATACTAAGGCGCTCTCATCTATGCATATGTACATGAATATTAAGAGGGTAAGTATCAATATACTTTGACATGTATATGTGTCTTTCTTTTACCAAGAAAATTTTTCTTAACTAATCAATCAACATGTTTTGAAAGATTAGATTTATCTATAAATGCTACCTTTCACATATAGTATTCTAATTAATGAAATTCTCAGACATTCACGTCACTAAAGACATCCATCCCCTGCAGTATGTATTTCTCACAATATTTAGTAATTATCCCATAGGTAGGTGTGGATTAAAGCTATAGAAGAAGCATGTGCATATGCACACAGAGATACACAGACAGACAGACAGACACACACACACATACACACACCCATACCCATCCTCTACATTGAGGACTTTTAAATTATAGTTACTACAGTTGGTCTTATTTTTACTTTTGAACTTTTCTCATTTATCTATGACATTTCCTTAAAGTGTCCTATATTGTTTAGACAAATTTTGTCTTATTGAAGACAGTTTGATGAGATTCTCAGTCAGGACTTTATTTTAGAGATTTTCCTAATGTTTCTTTTCCATCTTCCCACTTCTCAGTGCTAACTTTGCCCTTAGCAGGTACCCTGTTGTCATTCACTCACAGATGTTTCCTGTAATTACTTCTTGCCTAACTGCAGCTTGGTTTTGCATTCAAGCTATGCCCAGAGAGGCAGCTTTCTGTTACTTTTAAATTTTTCTGTCAGATATAATTTGCAGCCTGTCAACTTGTTCAGATGGTTGATATTTATCCAAACGAAATATCCTTTTATGTACTTTTTCATCAAAACTTTCAAGAGACATATAAGGGCAAGAGCAAATAAGATTAATTCCCTGTGACCATAAGATTGATGTTTGGTAACTATATAAGAGAAAATGGGCAATAAATAGTAATTACACTTTGTGGAAACTCCTAGAATAAAGCTGCATAAGTGTTTATTAAAGCCCATCAAAAGAGCTTGTGAAGATATACTTAAGAATGATTGCTTAGATAAAGCTTCTATAAGGCATGCCACAGAAAATGACTCCTACAAAAAAACCGAAACAAAACAAAACAAAATATATCAGAGGGTGATAAACAAATAAAGAAATAAGAGAAACTGCAGTGAGCTGAAGCTAGGGTAATCTTAGTGAGGAGAAACCAAAATGCATCTTGGGTATAATTAGTTAAGATGAAAGGTTGGTTGTAATTGGGGTCAGACTATAAGCAAGAAAATGACAATTCATTTCTGTGTTGTTCTACAGAGTTTGACTGTTCCTAGGACTTAATAGTATCAGGTTTGTGTTTTCAAAAGATCATTCTATGAATAGTAAGGAGACAAGAATGAAAGGGTATAATTAGAATTAGGAAGAGCACAGTTGTTACTGCTAAGATTTAGTTGAAAACTTATGAGATAATAAATTTAGACCATGGATATAAAAACTATAAATCCTTTAAAACTTTTCAATAAATACATTGAGAAATAAAATTAAGAAATTTAGTCTGGGAATATATGGATAGTCTATACAGAGAGTAAGATGGATTACTATATTGTTCTGAGTTGCAAGAAAGCTTATACTTCACAACAGTTATCAATATTATAGCTATAGTAGCTCCAGAAATAATTTTGAAGATGAAAGTCTTATAGTGCTTACATCTGATTAGGCAATTCGTATTATACTTCCAGACAAAGTTTTATGTCTTCTATTATGTTCAGCAAAGTGCTTTTGTATTACTCTTTTAGGACAGAGTGTTCCAAAGTCTACCATTCTCTACACATCGCCCAGTTGTGTGAATCTCTGTATCACTTCCCATCTACTGCAAGGCAAATCTTCTTTGATAAGCACTGAATGAGAGAGAATGCCATTAGGAGTCATTTTATTGCTGCATTACTATAGCAGAACAATGATATTTGGATTTTCCCTGGGTCCACAGTCTACTTTGTCTCAAGTTCTTGGCTACCTGGGCAGTGTCAGGCATGGATTCCATCTCTTGGACTAGCTTCAAATGCAACTAGATAGTATTTATGTCTAATGTTGATCTAGTTAGGTATCAGCTCAACTTCTAATCCAATGTCAGCACTGTAACATCTTCATCTTCAAAATTATTTCTGGATCTATGATAGCTATAATATTGATAACTATAATATTGTGACATATTTACTTGCAACTCTGAACAATGTAGTAATCCATTTTACTCTCTGTACAGGATATCCATAAGTTCTAAATTTCTTTATTTTATTTGTCAGTTCCTCCACATTTGTGTCGCTATTGCACCAATGGGTCTTGAGGCCAGGTAACCTCTGAAGATCACAGAATTGGGGGATTGGTAGTTACTTTTTCCAATTAGTAGCATGGAGCGTCATCAATAAAGGTGAGAGCTCTAGTGAAGCATCAGCTTGAGTTCCCCAAGCTAAATGAGATATGTTAATATTGTCTCCCACAGTAGGGCCTTACCATCAATTTACAGAAAGCAATTCATAGCCTTGACAACAGCCTGAATTGTTTCCAGATTTCTATGACACTTTAGACAACAACTAAATTATATGTAACCCATTCCTGGCAACAAAAGTTTTACTTTGTAGCTAAAAACTTCTAACTTATAACGTATAACATATACGATATATAATATATACGAATATATATATTAAGAATCTATAATAATAGGTTTCACATGATCCTTTAGTGTTACTTGTCCACCCAATAAACCTTCCCTTTCCTCCCTCTTCCACCCTATCTCTGTTTAATCCTGTTCTAGTTTATCTTCATGTCTCTCCCTGACTTTATATTTTGTTTCCTCTTCTTTGCAATAACTTCTCCCACCTAGTCCCATATCCTATTCCTAAGCTCTGTGGTTGTACAGATTGTAGCGTACCTACTGAAGGCTTTAAGGCTAACATCTACCTAGGAGATAATATGTAACATTTATGTTTTGGGTCTGGGTTACCTCACTTGGGATGATTTTGTCTAGCTCCATTAATTTATCTCTGAATATAATGACTTTATTTTTAAATAACTGCATAATAATATCCTATTGAGTAAATGCTCCATACTCTCATTCTCATTCATCTGTTGATAGACATTGATGCTGTTTCTAATTTCTGGCTATTATGAAAAGAGAAGAATTGAATATGGATGAGCAAGTGTCTCCATAGTAGGACATAGAATCCTTTACATATGTGCTCAAGAGTGGCATAGCTAAATCCTGAGGTAGATAAGTTCCCGTCTTTCTGAGAAATAACCACTTTGATTTCCAAAGTGGTTTTAAAAATTTGCACTGTCACAAGCAATGGAAGAGTGTCCCTCTTACTCCACATCCTTACCAGAAAGAGCTGCCATTTGTTTTATTGATCGTGACCATTCTGTCTGGTGTAAGACAAAAATCTCAAAGTAGTTTTGATTTGCAGTCCCCCGATGACTAAGGATGTTGTACATTTCTTTAAGTGTTTCTCAGCCATTTGCTTCATCTTTTGAGGACTGTCTGTTTAGATCCTTATCCCATTTTTCAACTTGGATTATTTGTTTTCTTTGTGTCTAGTTTATTTTTTAGTTATGAGTTAGATATTAACCCTCTATCAGATGTGTAATTTGTAAAGACTTTTCTTTAACATTCTTTAGTCTGTTGCTTTTATCAAATGGTGGTTTCCTTTGCTGTAGAGAAGCTTTTCATTTTCACGAGGTCTCATTTATTAACTGTTGTTCTTAGCGCCTGTGCTATTCGTGTCCTATTAGAAAGTCTTTCCCTGTGCCAATAATTTAAGATTATTCCCCATTTTCTCTTCTAGTAGAATGAGAGTATATGACCTTATGTTGAGATTCTTGAGTCATTTGGAGTTGAGTTTGTAAATATGGATTTATTTGGAGTCACCCAGTTAGTTCAGCACTATTAGAAGCAGGATGCTTTCTCTTTTCCAATGTATATTTCTAGCTTCTTTGTATAAAATCAGGAATTCATAGGTGTGTTGATTTATTTATGACCTTTAGCCCAATTTTATTTATTTATATGTCTGTTCTTATGCAATACCATGCTGTTTTGTTACTGCAAATTTGTAGTACAATTTGAAAGCAGGAATGGTCTTTTGCTAAGCATGGTTGTTTTAGTGATCCTGGGTATTTTGTGTTTCTATATGAAACTGAAAATTGCCTTTCAACTTCTCCAAAGAACTGTGTTTGAATTTTGACAGGGATGGTATTAATGTGCAGATAGCTTCTGGTAGGGTGGCCATTTCACTATATTAATGTTACAGATTCATGAACATGAGAGATCTCCCACCTTTTAGGTATTCTTTACTTTCTTTCTTTGATGTCTTAAAGAATTTTATTATGCTAGTCTTTCACTTGCTTAGTGAGAGTCATCCCAAGATATATGCATGTATATGTTTCTTTGTATATAAAATATTCTATATATAAATAAATACATTTATGCTTGTATATAAGAAAGTTACTGACTGCTGTGTCAATTTTTTTTATTCTGCTACATTACCAAAGTGTTTATCAGCTGTAAAGGTTTCCTGGTAGGGTTTTTAGGGCCTTTAATGTATAAAATTCTAACACCTGCAAGTAGAGTTATTTGATTTATTTTCCTATTTAGTATCAATATTTCATGCCATTTATTTGTTGGTGCATGTGTATCTGTGTGTATGTTAGAGAGAGAGAGACAGTCAGAGACATACAGACAGACACATATGGAGATAGAGATGGAGATAGAAATGGAGAAAGAGAGAGAGAGAGAGAGAGTTCTTGTTTTTGCTCTAGAGCTTTCAGGTATAATTAACACATAGAAAATGGCACTTGCATATGTTTCTTAAGTATTAAATATAGTTTATGACAAGTACTCTAATAAAGAATTCCCCTCATCTTGTAATAATAATTGCCACAACCACAGTTTTTGGAGGTAAGTAAGCAATATATATACCAATTATATACCACTTAGAAGAATGTGAGCCCTCCCAATTTCTTATCATTCTTTCTTCTTTTTATTTTTTATTATTTAGTGTAAAATATGAAGGATTTTGAAAGTTTGAAAAAGTGATATGCTCAGCCAAACTAAAATATTTTCCCATATTTTGTATAGTTTGATATATAGAGATTATTATTGGTGTTTTTCAGTTTCTTATAGTCTGTCTTATCAACAAATAGTATAACTTCTGAAGATCAAAATGAAATAAAAATATTTCCCATCAGCTAGTTCAGTCCCTTTTAAATGGCAAAGTGTCTGGCAATTGCTTTATTGAAAATTTAATTTTCTTTTCATATCTTTCATGCTCCATGGTTATATAAATGACTGTGTTTGCAATCATGCTTTTCCCTAGATAAAGCCTTTTGGGTTCAGTCATTGGTTGAACATTTAAAATAAATACTGACAAGAGTTTTTATAAGCAATGTTTTTGCCATTTACATATTCTTGCTATAGTAAAATTCTTTATATTATCTAAAAATTAACTTTCTGTGTCAAATCTTTTTATATTGCCATTGTTCAAAATTTGTTTTCTCAACCTCATTGTATTGATTTTCTTTTTCATATAATGGAAGAACTAGTTAGTATGTAAGTATAACATAAATAAGCTGTTTTTATAAATATGAGAGTTTTCACAATCATTTGCTAATTGAACTGGATGTTTCTTCACTTAAATGTAAATTCTATGTTGCACTGCAATTAAAATAGACATATCCATGTTTTTTCTTCAGCAATTATCCCTTAAAAATAAAATATACTCAATATAAATCTGAGAAGTTCTTATAATTTTTATGAATATTATAAAGAAAAATGTTATTTTATCTTATAATTTTTGTAAGATAATCAACATTTGTATATTCCTTTAAAAAATATTTTAGAAGTTCTTGAATTGAATACCTCAGAATGGCTCAGGCTCTAAGATCAACAATAGATAAATGGAAACTGAAAAGATTCTGTAAGGCAAAGGACACTGTCAATAGTACAAATTGGCCACCTACAGATTGGAAAAGGATGTTCACCAACCCTACATCTGACAGAAGGCTAATATCCAAAATTTGCAAAGAACTCAAGAAGTTAGACACCAACAACCCATATAACCCAATTAAAAAAGTGGGGTACAGTACTAAACAGAGAATTCTCAACAGAGGAATCTCAGATGGCTGAGAAGCACTTACAAAAGTTCAAAGTCCTTAGTACAAATCAAAACAACTCTGATATTCCATCTTACACCCATCAGAATGGTAAAGATCAAAAACTCTAGAGACAGCACATGCTTGCAAGGATGTGGAGCAAGGGGGAACACTCCTCCGTTGCTGGTAAGAGTGCAAACTGGTACAGCCAATCTGGCGTTTTCTTTTTTCTTTGTCTTTCTTTTAATCTGGCGTTTTCTTAGAAAACTGGGAATAGTTCTCCCTCAAGACACAGCTATACCACTCCTGGGCATATACCCAAAAGATGTTCTATCATCTCACAAGACACTTGCTCAACTATGTTCATAGCAGCTTTATTCATAAAAGTCAGTAACTGGAAACAACCTAGATATCCTTCAACTGAAGAATGGATAAAGAAAATGTGGTATATCTACAAAATGATATACTATTTAGCTATTAAAAACCAAGATATGAATTTTGCAGGAAAATGGATGGAATTTGAGAATATCATCCTGAGTGAGGTAACCTACTCTCAAAAGGATATGCATAATATGTACTTACTTATAAGTAGATATTAGCCATAAAATACAGGTACTATGTTATACTCTGCAGACCCAAAGAAGCTAAACAAAAGACTCTATAGACCCAAACAAGGAAGCTCAAATCTCACTTAGAAGGGGGAATAAAATAGTCATAAGAGGCAGATGGAGGGAGGGGACTGGGGGGAATAGGCAATGGGGAGGGGAATGGCAGATTCAGGATCAGGTGTGGGGAAGTACAGGAGAGATGGCTAGATGGCCATGAAAATGAATGGAAATCTACAACTGACAGAGGTGAGGAGTTGGGGGTGTCATCTCCAGGAGGAAACATGGCCTAGGACAAGTGAGGCTCCCAAGAATCAATGAGGATGAACTAAGCTGTGACTCACTACACTAGGAATATGGAAACTGAAAAGGCCACTCCGGTATCCAGACAGGAATTCCAATGGAGTGATAGAGACACCCACCCACCCACAAAACTTTCAACCCCAAATTTATTCTGTCTACAAGAAATGCAGGCGTGGGGGAGGGAGCAGAGACTGAGGAAATGGCCAACCCATAACCAGCCCAACTTGAGTACCAATGGGCAAGTACCATGGGCAAGTACCAATCCCAAACATTGTTAATGATACTCTGTTATGCTTTCAGACAGGAGCATGTTGTCCTCTCAGAGGCTCTACCTAGCAGCTGACTGAGACAGATACAGACACCCACAGCCAAACAGTGGATGGAGCATGGGGATTCCTACAGACTAGGAGGAAGGATTGTGGTCTCCAAAGGGGATAGGAACTCCATAGGAAGACCAACAGAATCAATTATCCCGGACCCTTGGGACTCTCAGAGTCTGAACTACCAACCAAAGGTCATAATGGGCTGGACCTAGGCCTTCCTGCTCATATGTAGCTGAAGTACAACATAGTCTTCATGTGGGTCCCGAACAACTGGAGTGGGGGCTATCCCAAAAGCTGTTGCCTGTAGGTGGAATATGTTCTTCTAGCTGGGCTGCCTTGTCTGGCCTCTGTGGGAGAGGAAGTGCCTAGCCTCTCAGATACTTGAAGTGTCAGGGTAGGGGGGATATACACAGGGGACCCACCTGCCCAGAGGAGATTGGGGAGGGGGAAGGATGTGGGAATGGGTGACTGGGAGGGGGGCAGTGAGCGGGATGTAAAGTGAATAAGTAAAAAAAATTAAATAAAAAAGTCTTATTTGTTTTTCTAGGAACATGGGTTGATACATGTCTACATGCACTTCAGGATAGCCTCAAATTCGGTACTTTGGCAAGGTTGGCCTTGACCTCCTGATATTCCTGTCTCCACCTCATGAATGGTGGGACAGGAGAGAACAGCTGATAAAATGTGGAATTTTCTGTAGAATAACATTTTGTTCCTTTCATTGTGAATTACCAAAAGTTTATTTAGATATTTTTCCCATTGAAGTGATAGAATAGCATGTGCTTTCTGAAGGAAGTTTCCTTCCTGTTGGGGCTATTGTCTTAAAGGGTCAGTCCCAATAGTACTTTCCAAACTGTTTAGTTTTCATTAGTATTCTCACTCTGGAGAGTGGTGGAGATCGGTAGAGATGGGATAAGAGAGAGAGAGAGAGAGAGAGAGAGAGAGAGAGAGAGAGAGAGAGAGAGAGAGAGAGAGGTGCCAGAGGGGAGAGGGAGAGAGGAAGGGATTAACAGAGGGAGATTGGGAGAAAGAGAAAACAGGTGTAACATCTGAAATGTATGTTTAAATTTTGTGATATTTGCTTTCACAAAATTCACGTGTTATACATTTATGCAAATGTCTCCTTAGCTTCCTAAGTAGAATTTCCATGACAGAAAATAAGTATTTGAAAATAGTCAATTTTTTTTATTGCCTAACAACATACCATAATTTTTGTCATCAAAGTTCTTGGGGAAAAATCAGATAGATAAGAGATGTGAAATAAGAAAAAGAAAATCAGTCTGACTTTCAAGAGACTACCGAGAGCTGTCCTTTTCAGGCTAAATATATTCTAGAAACTTCTCAGGCTAAAGACAGTCTAGAAGCTAGACCAGGTGTTAGAACGTCAGGACTGGGCACTTCACAATGACCTTAAAAAAGCTAAACTGGCCTAGAAAGTCTATCTGTTAGGACTTGAAGTAGAGGGAACCTCACTGAGTTAAGCCACTGTGCTGAAAACCGGGATGATTTCTTTGTGCTAGGCAGACCAGAAATAAGCTGGGATTTGTCAGCAATTGAAGGTATGGATTGAAGCCACAGTACAGTTCTTTCATGTACCTGAGCCTTCAGCTCTGAAGCAATGGTTTGGGAAACAAGAAATCCTCTCAGTTTGATAAGCTATGCTTTTGGTTTAAACATTTCTCATGTGGATATAACTGCACAGTTGTTGGACTATTAGAAAGTGATACTGCTTGAAAGGAAAGTTCTATAGCTAGGGTCATTGACCATCTTATCTTTATGGAAAGGCCTGGTTCCCCCACCTTAAATCCAGCTTCTGAAGAAACAACTTAGTTCCAGGCAAACCAAGAGTCTTGGCCACCCTAAATAATTACTGGGAAAAGATACTTTTTCTAGCTCTAGCATTTGTTTGTTTTCCTTAGAAAACTTTTTATCCAAGGTTACTACTAACATAGGCAATGTTGTCCGACTTTTGACAACACTGTGGTCTAATATGTTTAGACAGTCTTTGTATTGTTGGTAGGAGGGATAAACTATGGTTATTTCTTTTTATATTTATGAGACTCTTTTCTCTGTGTGCATAAAATTCTTTCTAAATGTCTCATTAATCTTCACAATATCCCTGTTAGTAGGGAACCAAAAATTATTTAACTCCAGGTAGTGAAGACTCTTGTCACTCAAATAATGACATTATATTACTTCATTTAGAATGATTTCATGGCAGCAGTTTGAAGCTGAGTAGGTTTTGAAAAGGGACTACTAAATGAACAACAAAAAAACTATACTGAATATAAATGCATCCAAATGTCAAATATTGACCATGACATTTAAGATAGAACAGCACATGGTAATTTCTCTCCCATTTTTATTTACAGTTTCAAATGCTCTGCGTCTTGGCCATCAACAGTGATAATTCAGCTTGGCAGCTACTTTTTCAGACAAGAGTGGCTGCCATGAAATAGTGACAAGCTTTCTGGACTGAATTTTCTCCTCTTTCATGTCCCATTATGTATGGAAGGTAGTCGACAAGTCCTTTCTTCACTCCAGGACTTGTTCTTACATCTTGGAAACCGTGGGGTGTGATTGAGTATCTGTGAGGCAGCCTCAGGTTCTGAGATAAAGAAGCACAGACAGGCGCTTAGAAGGTTGGTCTCCGGTATGGTAAAAAGCCAGGCTCCACAGAGGAATCTTCACATGCGTCTTCTAATGCACTTCCCAAGTGACTTCTGCACTGGTGAGCTTTTAAAACAATTTAACAAAATATTCTTTTCTTGCAGGTAGGACCTGATAATAAAAGCAGAATAAAAGTTGCCTGTGAAGGGGTGACCTACATTACAGACCATGTGCCTAAACAAAAATATCAAGGTTTTTTTTTTTTTTTTTTGCCTTCAAAATGTGAGATTACCTGTTTTCTCTTTGCCTTAAGGATTGATGGGGTATTTTGAAGTTTATGAGTGAGGTCAGCAAGTTTTAGAAGCACAGAAATAAGATGTGAACCCTTCAAATTTGAAAAATTGGAAAAAATATGTATTACACATAGTTTTTCATCCTTCATCTCCTCCTGGATTCTCCCTACCTCTGGCATCCTTCCAAATTCACATCTTCTTTCTCTCCTTCTTAGGAAGACCAACAGGCAAATTAAAAGGAGAAACAAAAGAGACTAAAACAAAATTAACGAACTAACAAATGAAAAAAAAAACCACAAGAAACAAAGAGCACAGTAATTCCATAAATGCACGGAGACACACACAGACAAGACCCATGAAAACACAGCATCAGAAGCCATAATATACAAGCAAAACCCAGTAAAATTAAAATAAAAAGAAAAACTTCAAATCAAACGATAAGAGACAAACAGACAGACAAACAACCCAACTTAAAAAATACTTGAGTTTGTTTTGTGTTGGCCATCTACTCCTGGGGATGAGGCCTGCCCTTAAGTGTGATTTGTATACCTAGAGAGATTCCCTTGGAGAAATCATTTTTCTCCTTTGAGAGTGGCTGTTACTTGGAGATGGTTCATGGTTGGGGATGGGAGTTTAGTTGAATCCCTGGCTCAGTACTGGTTTGGATCTATGAAGACCCTAATGCATGCTCTGTTGTTCAAATATGTGTTGTCTGGAAGAGACAGTTTTCTTGATGTCTTCATCAGCTCCAGTTCTTACAATCTTTCTGTTTACTTCCCCACAATGTTTCCTGAGTCCTGAGGGGAGGGTTTTGATGTAGACATCCCATTTCTCTAGATATGGTGATTGATAGTTTTACTGGGTATAGTAGCCAGGGCTGGCATCTGTGGTATTTTAGAGTTGTAGAACATCTGTCCACACTCTTATGGCTTTGAGTGTCTCCAATGAAAGTCTAGTGTTATTCTAATAGGTCTGCCTTTATATGTTACTTGATCTTTTTCCCTTACAAGTTTTAATATTTTTTCTTTGTTCTGAATGTTTTGTGTATAGATTATTATATGTTGTGGGGAATTTCTTTTCTGGTCCTGACTATTTAGTATTCTCTATGCTTTTGTATCTTGATAGGCATGTCCTCCTTCATATTATGGTGATTTTCTTCTATTATTTTTTTGAAAATATTTTATGTACATCTAACCTGAGTTTCTTCTTCTTCCACTATTTCCATTGTTTATAGATTCTATCTTTTTATAGTGTCCCAGATTTTCTGAAAATTTTGTGCCTAGAGTTTAGAATTTAATGCTTTTTAAAAATTAAGCTATCCATTTTTTCTACCTTGTTTTCAGTGCCTGGGATTCTCTCTTCCATGACATATACTCTGTTAGTGAGGCTTACCTCTGGAGTTTTGTTTGACTTCCTAAATTTTTTATTTCCAGTTTTATTCAGTTTTGGTTTTCTTTAATGATTCTATTTCTGTTTTTATGCCTTTACTCACTTTCACTATTCCATTTCTCTGTACGTTTTTGTTTTCATGGGGTTCATTATTGATAGACTCTTTAAGGTCCTGAGGATGTTATTATTGTCATTTTGATGCTGTCTTGTGCTTTCGTCATAATACATTTCTCAGGCCCTACTATAGTAGGGTTAATGAGTTCTGTTGCTGACTATTATCTTGCATGTTAATAATTGTAGTTTTGTGCTGTTTTCTTGGCATCTCAGGTTGGGATGATTAAATTGATTTTAAGTGTTGATATTTAGCATTGCCTTCATAGGGTAGGGGTAGCTATTTTTTTTTTTTTTTTGGTTTTTTGAGACAGGGTTTCTCTGTGTAGCCCTCACTGTCCTGGAACTCGCTCTGTAGACCAGGCTGGCCTCGAACTCAGAAATCCGCCTGCCTCTGCCTCCCAAGTGCTGGGATTAAAGGCGTGCGCCATCACTGCCCGGCTTTTTTTTATTTTTTTATTTTTATTTTTTTATTTTTTTTTATTTTTTTGGTTTTTCGAGACAGGGTTTCTCTGTGTAGCCCTGGCTGTCCTGGAACTCACTTTGTAGACCAGGCTGGCCTCGAACTCAGAAATCCTCCTGCCTCTGCCTCCCAAGTGCTGGGATTAAAGGCGTGCGCCACCACTGCCCGGCTGGGGTAGCTATTTTTGATTGCTACTGCACTCTCTTGATCTTAGGAAAGTGTGATGATTGTGGATAGAATGGTTGGATGGGCTTTGTAGGTCCATAGTGATGGAATTGAGTAGAGAGGTAGGTTAGAAGATGAGCTGAGGAGAGCCTTACAAATGAGTAAGGAGATCCTCTTCCCACTGATAGGAGCAGTGCCCAGGGAGCATACATATTACTCTAAGAGAAGATCCTGTCAGTGAGTTGTACTGACACCTTGAGAATCAGGAATAAAGGTCTATGTAGACCCTGGGTCTGAACCACGAGTTAGAATCTGCAATGGATGGATTTGAGATGGGAGGAGAGGCATGTGTAAGAAGGTTGTCATCTAGCTGAGGGCAAGAGTAGAATGTTCCTAAAGCAGAACAGGAAGGATAGAGTGCTTCATCCACCCGAGTCCACTGTAGAGAGTGTTTCTAGCTATTGGCAACTGACACAAAGGTGTGGGGGAAAGAGGAAAGCCGGGTTTGCAGTAAGGTTTGGTGGTATCCCCAGGGATGGAAGTGGGGGAGGATTGAGACCCTGCAACTCTCTGCCTCAGAGCTGGGGATGAGGTTGGCAAGATTGTAGTGGAGAACAGGACAGAGAGTAGAGATCCTGAGTCCAAGCCCAGGGTGACCACTGGGGATTTCAGGTAGAAATTGTTTCTAGGTATTTGTAGCAGACACAAAGCTGAGTTTTCTGCAAGGATTGGTATAGTTCTCAAGGATTACAGGTAACTAGGGAGGCGGGGCTTCTGCAAGCACCTGTAAAGGGACTGGAGAAGAGACCGGATAGTCTGTCATGGAGGGCAGGAAGGAGAGTGGAAATCACCTTCTCAAATCCAGGTCAGGTGTGGCCACTCTAACTGACAGAAAATATGGCTCACCAAATCATGAATAATCCTAAATCAAATCGCCGCTTGTCTTGTCAACGAATAAGTGTGACCCGTTTGTCATGCTGCTTTCCTTTCTGTTAGAACGACAATAATCTCCTCCTTATAAGCAGAAAACGCTGCTACAGGTTTTGATCATTTTGTTCGCACATTATTTTATAGACAATGAAAATACAGCCATTTGCAATGTACGGCTAGCAGTGTTGTCTATGCGAAGGAATGATGGGATGATCAAATAGAAATCGTTTCTGGATTCACAAGCTAGGGCTCTGTCCATTAGTAAGCTTCTCACTGTAGCATTTCTGCTCCCCCTCTGTCAGGCTTTATAGCAAGCATTTTGTCCCTGATAGTGGTACCATTTCATTTTGCTATATAATTAAGATAGAATGCGCACTCAAGTGATTTGTAGCACTCGAGAAATGGTAATTAAGTTTGCTACTTTCACATAGCCAGGTATTTATTTTTCTTCCCCAACATTTAATGAAACAAACTGTTTAATTACATAAGAAACTATATCTGTCTCTTAGGAATTAAAGTTTGCATCTAAGTGAAGGTGAAAGTAGTCGTTCAAGTGAGTTACTGGTCAAGCAAAGCGTCTGAATAGAGAAAGCTCCTGCTGTTCATCATGTGTGTAACAGACATTAAATAGAGATTGCATCAATGCTGTAAGAATTTCTTCTTGGTATGCCAGCTTACTTACATTTAGTGAGTGTGTGTGTGTGTGTGTGTGTGTGTGTGCGCGCGCATGTGTGCATGTGTGCATGTGTACATGTGTGGCAGACAGGACAAATTGCAGGAGTAATTCTTTCCTACAGTGTGGTTCTCAGGGACTGAATTTACATCATCAAGTTAGGCAGAAAATGCCATTATCCACAGAACCATTTTTTTCAAAGATTATAAGAATTTTTTAAACTTTTTTGAATTCCATATTAAATTCTTCTTTGGATCACAATTGGGAATTTCTTACTAGGTGCTCTTATTAGTTTTACCAAATCTTAACAGTTTTAAGGCATTGAATCTCATTAATAACCCAGAAGATATAAGGAAAAAAACTAAACCACAGAAATTTCAAGCATTTCAGTGATTTTTAGATTGTACAAAAGCACTTTCCCTAGCTGGTGGGATTGGATACTTTTACAGGTTTATTATCTATTGTTGTATACTGATGTCGAGTATGCAGTTTATAAATAACAAGTAAAACTGACATTTTAGTTTTGACAACATCCAATATAAAAACCTCTCTAAGAAACTTATTCAGATAGGAAAGACATAATAATACATTATTAGAGACACTATCTTTTAATCTCTAATACTATAGACTAACAATAGCTATTTTCTACATAGATGATTCAAGTATTTCTCAGGAGACATACTTTCTTTAGAAGGACTCCTTTTAGATGCAAATGTATATTATAATTTCGGAGGGGAAACATTGTTATCATAAGCAAGTGAGAAACAATACATAGAATACAGTGTGACATATTTTTACCATTTTACCCAATTCATATAATCTGTGTATATGAAAATACAAATCTAGGAGCAAGTGATTCTACATTTGTTACTGACATTTATATGTGGAAACAGCATTATTTAATTTTTTCTCTTACTGTCAACCAAATGCTTTCTGACATTACACTCTAATTTTGCACAGTACAGAATCAGGTGTCATAGATGACAGAGGGGGTGAGTTGTAGGCTTAGTTTAATGTCTCATTTTACTCATTTTCCATGTGTCAAGATAGAAACATTCTAAAAAATTCACTTCTATGCCTATGAATCTTTGTAAATGCAAATTCTATTGAGTTTAAAATCCAATTTTCTAGCAAGTTTGAAAGGTTTGAAATTGTACTTGAAAAATGCCTCTTTTTTTGGGCAGTCAACAATAAATATTTGCCAAGCAGTCTATGACTTTAGTATTAAGTCTCAGGAAAACCACAATTCAGTGAAGATTAAAATGTAGATTCCGTTCACAGTTAGCAATGCCCTCTTTGCATTAGTGTGTCAAATACAGAAGCCTTGATATCATTTTTGCTGCCAACCTATAGCATAAAACTAGTCCACAACACATTATGTGACCTACTACTATGTGTGTATCAAATTAAACTTCCTATAACTCAATATATCACTAATTGCTTTATTAAAGAAACATCTGTAAGGTTTGAGGGATGACTCAGAGGTTAAGAGCACTGGCTGTTCTTTCAAAGGTCTTGAGTTCAATTCCCAGCACCCATATGGCAGCTCACAATGATCTGTAAATGTAGTGTCACAGGATCTGATGCCCTCTTGTGATATGCATGCATACATTTAGACAAACACCCATATACATACGATATATAAATAAATATTTTCTTTAAACAAATGTAAGCCTGTAACTTAAAACAAAAAGGAAATATGTGTAGATCACTCATGTTTTGTTCTATTTTCCAAAGAAGGATGATAGCTGTGTCCGTTTCTTGATTCCCATTCTTGTGCTTTCTTTTATTCTCCTCACTGTAAAATAGTCATGATTATTCTTTATCTTGGCTGCTACAGTCTCATTTTCCCTTGATTTCCCATTTACAGGATGGAGTACTTTCTCTGTGTCTAGCAATTATTGTCAGCAGGCTTCTTCATCTGTCATGCCACCCCATCTTCTCCCGAAGCCCTCCATCAATTTCCTATTGCATTGAACAGCAAGTCTGCAATATTCACATTATTTCCTGAATTCTTTTCTCCAGGAAGAATACGCTATTTTCCCCTCTGCATTGCCCCATCTCCTAGTTCCTTCTTTTTACTTCAAATTCATCTCTACAGATCTAGGTGATTTAAATTATTAACATTTAAAATATATTTGTTTTCTAATGCTGTGCCCAATAATTTCTTTCTTTCTTTCTTTCTTTCTTTCTTTCTTTCTTTCTTTCTTTCTTTCTTTCTTTCTTTCTTTCTTTCTTTCTGTTTTTTACAAAGCATATATTTGTCTTTCACATACTCCTACCTGGCACATGATCGGAAATTCAGTTTTGTTGATTTTAACAATCATCTTGACAGGATAAAATGGGATTTTCTGGCATTATGATTCCATCTCTCCTGTAACAAGTGAGCGAAGGAGAATAATGAATGTCTTTAAGGAACCTACACAAGCCCATCACCACCAAGTATGTTACAAAAATGTTTTATCATACATTCAGTTCTTGGTGTCTATATTAGCTAATTGTTAATATATCGTGTAGAAAATTTTGAGCTTTGAAATTGCTGAAATATTTTTATTTGAAAATACGTGATACATTTTGATTGTTATTGTTGGTCATAATATTCTTAAGGGCAAAGAATGAGTAACTGGTTACTCAAAAAATTTAAAAATAGTTTAAAATAAGTGTCATCTTTAATTTATTTTGAGAAACTCTAATTATAACATTTTCTCTTTCCCTAGTCTTCTATACTCTCCCATATGATTCTTCTTGTTCTTTTTCAAATTTATGACCATTTCTCATTAATTTTCTTTACATACTTATTTTGGGTGTATGTGTCTGTCTGTCTGTCTGTCTGTCTGTCTATCTGTCTATCTATCTATCTATCTATCTATCTATCTATCTATCTATCTATCTATCTATCTATCTATCTATCTATCTATCTATCTATCTATCTACCTACCTACATATATAATCTATCTATCTATCTATCTATCTATCTATCTATCTATCTATCTATCTATCTATCTATCTATGTGATCTTAAATACATAAACACAACCTGCTTGGTCTGTATAATGTTACTTATAATTATGTGTTTTCTGGTCTGACATTATTGTTTAAGAAACATAAATTTTCATTTTTAGGAGGACAGAGATCCTATGATTGTCCCCAAATGAAAAAATATATTTTACACTTGATCTTATAATGTTTCCTCTCTAATTAAAGTTAGAAATTCAAGACCGTAACAGTAAGAATTTTCATTTATATATCTTAAAATCAGTCTCAATAATATATAATTTTAGGAGTAAAATTTCAGTTTCTTACTATCTTTTCTGATAGCTCAGTTGGATGGTCCCTTTATTTTCCCAGAGAAGACTCTCTCAAACCAGAATTATTTTCTGTGCTGCCGCATTAACATAATCAATTAAGAACATATCCATATTATATCATTTAACATTTGTTGGGACTATGGTTGGAGGATTTCCTGTTTTATGTGGGGACAGAAGCCTCCTGTAATATTGTGCTGTTTTGCATTTTTGCAATTTTGAAGTGCATTTGACTATTATTCACACTTTAACATTTTCTAGATCTTAAATACTCTTTGGGAAAAAGTTATCGGGGCCAAGTATGAAAGGAATGTTTTAGGCAACAACAATAAAACTCCAGCATAAACTTGATATTCTCTGTTGTGAACAGGGGTGGGAGAGTAATTAACCATTGCAACAGCAAGTAGATAATGTCAGGGAGAGGGCTAGGGGTTATCATTTGTGTTTTTTCATTAAAGCATAGTTCTTGAAAACTTTTTCTTTATTCTCTTTCCTCTTTTATTTTCTTTTTATTCGTAACAGAAGAGTTTGTTGTTTAATCAACTTTCCCATGAGCTACTTAATATCTGTTCCTTATTAACCAAACTTTGTCACAAGGTCTTATTTTCACCTCTTTAACCTTCTCCATATTTTGTAGTCAGTGTGTTGCAAATTGCAAGTGCAGAATAGTATTGCAATATGCAAGTGCTTATCAGACCCAAAATGTTTAAAATCTCATTTTTCACTTAAGTTCTTATGATAGATTTACCTGTTTACTCTGTGATTCTTGATGAAAAAGCTAACCAGTTTCTACTTAATAAACAAGCAATATTCTTCATAAAAATGTCTAGTGAGGACATAGTGACCCTAATTTTATTATTTATAGTGTTAACTGTGCTTGAATAATGCATTGTTGCAGAAGTGTGTATCTCAGCTAGCCAGGACAGAAACTATGTTAATTCAGAATATGAAGAGAGAACTGGTTTGTATACTTATTAAATTTCAGAAATTTTGTCATCAATGATTATAGGCAAGCACTGGCCATTTATCTATTGCTTTAAAATCCTGAAGGGTTTTTATTATGATGCTGAAATAAAACATAGGAATAAACAAAGAGAGTAGACTTAAAATCACTCAGTGTTTTCCCAGAGGTAACCTATGCTGAATCATGTGTAAGACCATAAATATTTCAGTAGAATTCTGTTAACATGTTCAGTTCTTCCTTAATTGACACCGGTGAGGCACAGGTAAGTGAACACCACGTGCTCACTTCAGGGTACCTTACTTCTAGCAACAGCCTTGCATTGGAGAGGAAGATTCAGTGGACTGTCCTGTCCTTTGTAGGTAAGGTATGCACTGAAGGGGAGGTTCATGCTTGGAGATAACTCCTGAGCCATACTTTGTTCTTATACAAATGATATAATTTTAATTTATAGACTGATAACATTTACAAAAATGAAAACATGTAGACCAAATTACTGCTGGAATAACTGGCATGCAGTTGAATCTGCTATAGGCTATAAGCTTATAGAGGCTGCTGTTATGGGATACAAGTGCTGATAACCTATCTGTTTACATATATGGTACAATTCGCTTCTTTAAATCAAGTCTTAACCTCAGAAAAAACATTTCTTTAACAATTTTGAGGATTTTTAAAACCTTGTCTCAATTAATTAAAAGGGTTTTCTTTTTTCAATTTTGTCTGTTAAATACCAACTACACAGTTTACTCCTCGAGATATTACTTCCTCAAAAATACCCCTTTGTAGCATGTTTCATACTGAGCAGTTTGAGTTCATGAGTAACTCTGCTCTGTTGCTTTCCCAAGGAATATTGAATTTCGTTTTAAGAAATTGGCATATGTGTGTTTCTATGAACTACCTAGAGGTTGGAAACCCTTGAACAACAGTTGGCACTGAGAAGATAATTTTTTTCTTTAACACCCTTTTTCTGTCTTAGGAATTTATTATATTCTAATTAAAATATACTTATATCATTTCCTCCCATCTCTTTCTTCCCTTCAACCCCTGCCACCTCCCTTCCCCACCTACTCCCTCTCAAATTCCTAGCCTCTTTTTACTTTCTTACTATTCGAACACAACCTGGTGAGTCCATTGAGTGTTCTCCTTTCAAGAGTCTGCTTGAGGCGGAGTTGCAAAATATTGCAAAATACGCTGCCGCTGTTAAGGTCTGAATCAAGCTACCACCTGTAGGCTTAAATGTTCCAATGTCCACCCTGCAGCCTAGTGGCACAGATAGGTGTGGGAGATTATAGAACTTTATAACATTGAACCAGAAAATGAAAGGGGCTCAGTGGAGTGTGAGGTTGTATCCACTTGTGATTCTGTTGGATGCTGTGTGTCCTGTCTACTAAAATGTGACAATCTAACCCCTCATGTTCTCGGGTACAAGGAGCTGCTCTTGGCATAACTTCTTCACCATAATGGAATCACAAGTGAAATAAACCCTTCCTTCCTTGAATGGCTTCTGTCAGCTACTTGGTCTCAGTGATATAAGAATGGACTAACACAGCAATATAATCACAAACACGGCTCCCATAATACTTCCTAGGCTTTGTGGCTTGCTTAACATTCTAGCCATCAACAGTCACCTCCACTAGAAATGACAAGCAGTAGAAGTTATAGAAAAAGGTAAAAAAAAATGCTTTGTTTGATTTATCATTAATCCTCAACTCTTATTTTAAAATAAAATGTAATAATAAAGGAAATGAACCTAATTTGGCAGGGGCAGCTTTAGGGATTGTACTTTTTCCTCCTGAGAATTTATACTTGAACAGTCATGTGCAGTTCTCTACTAAGCAAGTGCACACAACCAGACATTATTTAAATGAAACCAGTGAATCTTTCCTTGCTTGGGATGTTAGTTTAGAAATAAATATTCTCAAAGTTTTATTCTCAACTAAAATTGTCTTAATACTTATTCCCTAAAGCTCAGTGCTTGTTAAAACTCTCATTGCGGTTTATAAACCAGGGTTCTAAATGATGCATCATTTTATATATTTACTCTCTTTTGCTGTTCTAGCAGCTGAAGTCTTCGCACGGCTATGAATTTCATTACTGTAATTTTGCTCCCATTCCAAATCATTAATATTGATGCCAAATAAATGATAGTGTTATTCAAGCTAAATATTCTAAATTGCTCAGAAAAGGAAATATACTCCCAATTTTTCTCATTGCTCTTGCAAAATAAAGATGAACTGGGTTGTGACAGCAAAGATGTAGCCAGAGAATTGCAAATTGGCTATTCTGTTCTCCTTTACCCCCCTAATATCTGTCAAATTAAAAAAAAACCTTATAGGTGATGGTATTAGCTCTGAAGATTCATTCAACTCCTAAGCATCAATGCAGAATAACAATGATTTATGCATTGTGTTCATTTAAAGAAAATCCATATTTAGGATGATGATGCAATTAGAGGATCTCAACAAGGCAGCACCTGTATGAACCTCAAGCTGACTAACTTTAAAAGCATATCCTCTGTCAAGTGAATGCACTTATTTAAAACATATCACCTAGAATCATTAATTTTGAGCCTATACTCCACTAATTTCCTTCTATATTAAATGTCTTTTCTACTGTTTTACCTCTTGCATTGAGCCACAAGGAAAACAGGAAGAGATTCAGGATGCTGGGAAGATGTCTTACTGTGATGATGTGTGTGTGCAGATATGTCTCTGTGTGTATATGCATATTTTTATGCGTGTGTCTGCACATACTTTTGTATGTGTGTAGAGATGTATCTGTAGGTGTACATGTGTGTATGTGTGTACATCTCTCTTTTTTGTGTCACATCATGTTTTTAATACATGGCTTGCTAGTTCTTTTCACCTGGCTTCCTGCATTAAAATTTGATCAATTTACTTTGATTATGGTGGTTTAGAAACAACCTGAACTTTAAGACTCTTACTGATTAATTTACCATCCTATCTCTGAGATGTATTAGACACAGAATTTTAGAAAATGTAAATGGTATTAAAATTTCTGTTTTCTTTTATAAACCAAGAGGATATATAAAATATTTGTCATATATTTTAATGAAGCTTCAAGCTCTTTCTTTGTTTGTTTTCTTCTTTGTAGTATGGTAGTCATTTTTTTCTCTTTTTTACTTCTTGTAAATGTTTGCAAATAAGACAAATATTTGAAATATTGTAATTGCATATATATATGTTATGTATATATGATATGTGTGTTTGTACATGTATGTATGTATGTGTGTATATACACACATATCACACACACATATATATGATATGTGTTTGTTGTACATATATATGTGGTGTGTGTGTGTGTGTGTGTGTGTGTGTGTGTGTGTGTATTTTGTTCCTGGATTTGGGGAGATTATTTTGGACACTAATCACTAATTTCTTCTTTACTTATACAAACTTGCTTCTAGGAAAGTTGGAGATACCACTCATGTATGCTTTAGAGGTTGTACAGAGATAATAGTGGAAGGAATGAGGTTCTTAATGGTAAACAGTCTAGAGCAGTGCTTCTCAACCTTCCTAGTGCTGTGACTCTTTAATACAGTTCCTCATGTTGTGGTGACCCCCAATCATAAAATTATTTTGTTGCTATCTCTTAACTATAATTTTGCTACTGAGCTGTGTCTCAGTTGATAAGACCACTGGATATATGTGTTTTCTATTGGTCTTGATTCTCAGCTTGAGAACCACTGCTCTAGAGAGATGTTTGCTATAAATCATGAAAATAACCTGAAAGTTGGACACAAAATATTAGGAGCAAAATCAAGGAAGGAGATAATAGCCAATGTTCAATTTTGCAGTCATGACGTATGGATTGACAGGGCATCCCTATTTATATTAATTTGAAGATGATTAGTTACTAAAGAACAGGATCCTGAATATCATAGCTGAGGTGATAGTAGACAAAAGCATATGCTACTGTATGTTGGTGGTGAGAAACTCAGGCATCTCTTCATGAAGTGATACAGAATAACAATACAGATTCCCATAGCAAAATTAAGCATCATATGACCATAGAATATGAAGCATTCAGGGCTTACTGTGAAAATCATTAAAAGTAGTCAGTTGCTGAATGATCAATTATTTCTTCGAAGTTGAGAAAAAGAAAAGCTTCTTCTAAACTTAAGTTTAAAATGTAAATTTGGGGCATTTGAATAAAACCCCTTAGCCTTCTAATTTTTACTAAAATCTACTCCATTGCATTTAACCTTTCATCCTAGTGATTTCTATTAGTAAAGCTGCTTATTCCTTACTTGCCTCTAATGAGCCTCACATCTAATTAAAGCAACTTTGGTTTCTGACTTCTGGCACTTTGTTTCTGCCATAGGTCTCACTTGATTCTGTGTTTTTTTGGAATGTTGTTTGTTTTTGCAGCATCTTTAAGATTCAGGATGGCTGAGTTCTATCCAGCTGAGCTTCAAAACCATGTGATGGCGAATGGGACGGCTCCGGAAGCAGTGACAGCAAAGGTTGTCACTGAGACTGATGACGAGAGTCGAAATCCTAGAACCCACACGGTGAAAAGATAACACCCAGTCTTACAAACTGTCCTCTAGGACTGCCATACACTGGTCATTACACAAGATATATATATAAATGTAATAATTTTAATTACAGGAAATAAAAATTTAAGTCTGTCAATTGTATCTTAAAGTATCTCAAAACACAGACTATGCAACTTGTGACCCAAATTCCTAACTTCTCATCTGCACTCTTCTTATTGTGACTAATAACTTTTAGTTTCCAAAACTATGGAACTCTCTCTATTGCCTAGTTTCTATGAAGCTCGTACATTATTCAAAGAAAATTTCATTGGGAAAAATTAAACAAGAGGTGGAGAATTCATCCAAGATAACTATTATTCAGAAATTTAAAAATTAATGCTAAAATACATTTAAAATCTACAAAATTGCTGTAATAGATAAGATTAAGCTCAACTCCAGTGAAAGAAAATGTAGGAAAATTACTTTTGGCAAGAGAATGGTATTGTGGAGGATTTTTAATCAAACTGATTAGGTCTTCTGTGCATGTACATATGTATGCATCTGCAAGTGTATGTGAGAGTGTGTATATATGTATATATGTGTTTTATAAAGTATGTCTTTTTAACACCTGTGATGACTCATTTAATGTCAAGTTGATACAAGCTATAGTCAGTTAAGAAAATACCTCTTCAGGTTCTCTCTCCCCATTGTTGGGTATTTCAGCTAATGTCATCCCACCTGGATCCTAGAAGCCTCCACCTGCCCATCTCAAAAATATTAACCCAGAATTGCTCCTGTCAAGGAAATACAGGGACAAAGAGTGGAACAGAGACTGAAGGAAAGGTCATCCAGAGACTGCCCCATCTGGGGATCCATCTCATATGCAGCCAAAACCAAACACTATTGCTAATGCCAAGAAGTATTTGCTGACCGGAACCTGGTATAGCTGTCTCCTGAGAGGCTCTGCCAGAGCCTGACCAATACAGGTGCGGATGCTCGCAGCCAACCATCAGGCTGAGCATGGGAACCGCAATGGAGGCGTTAGGGGAAGGACTGAAGGAACTGAAGGAGTTTGCAACCCTATAGAATGAACAACCTAAACCTTTTCATGGCTTGCTCAGGAAAAAGTCTGCACACTAAGTCAAGCGAAGGCATACTAAGGTCACTAAGGTCATCTGGATCAGAGACAAGCCAGCCTTTTCTGTAAAGTGCCCATTGTACCATTACAATAATGCATTCCTGACAGCAGCTTCACTTCAGAGAGCAATGCATTCCCTGTAGGACATTTATCGAGGCTGAACTTATATGGGTCTGACGAAATCTGCTGCATGAACAGGTTGATTAGAGGCGGCACTTCCTCATTTCTATCCATAATCATAAATTCTGCAACAAGAGTTTGAACATCGCTGGTGCCTCTTGGACAGTGTGATTTGTAATATTAGTTTTGTGAAAGGTTTAAAGTTGATACCCTGGCAGGCTTGTTTAGATCACAGTGAGTGTCAGATGGATTTAGATTCTGGGGGGCTGAGGGTTCAGATGCTCTGGATGTCACCTGGGACAATCTACTTAACTGCTCATAATCTCACTTTCGCAGCTCCTGCCAGATTTATAGGTCTTCTGTTTCCCTGAAAGTGTCATGCTGAGAACCATTTGCCGGTTATAGAATGCCTGAGGCTTTTAGAGAAAGTTTCCAGTTAGGACAATATTAACAAAGAAAATCCACAGCCCTCTTTGAGGTTCACATCTATACATAACTCATAGACACACTTCTGAAATCCAATACAGTTTGTTTGTAGTCTTGTTGGATTACTGCTATAAAAATTACTTTTAAGCTTCACATTCCCGTGAGTGTAGCTAAAATATACCGTTTGCTGTCTTTGGTGATTGACATGGTGGGAAAGGATGGAAGGGATAGGAAACAAACCAATAGCAGCGAACAATTAAAATGTTCAGTATTGTAGATCAGCATCTCAGGGTTTTCACAAACACGCTTCAAAGCCTTTTCATCTTTAAATATCCACTGAATCAATCTATAATTTTAATACCAACAGAAAAATAATCTCACGCCTTGGGTTTTGCTTTCTGTTTTTTTTTTAAATAAAAATTAAAAACCAAACAACTAAAGGCACAACGAAACAGTGGGGAGGAGACATTATGCAGGATTTTTCTTTAATGTATTCTTTACCCTTCCCAAAGATGGCATTTCCACAGTAATGGAATTACTTAAGGGAGCACTTGACCTGCAATTCAAATTGTTTTGCATAAAATATTGCGATGGTAAGAGTACCACTTATGTGTAAGTTATGATATATGATGGTTTAGGTAAAAACACCAGAAAGTGAACTTAAGTTTAGTTTAAGCTAGCTAAGGTTTTGGAAGTTCAGTTTGGAAGAAAATACCAGTTCTTTTCAAGGACATTGGATTAAGTGAACTAGCGAATACAAAGTAGGGCTTTGCTACTTGGAAAGGTTATGCAGTGCTCTGGTAGTTGTGAGCTTTAAATAATATTCTATGGCCGTGGCTCTTTGGCAAATTAATTTTCTTGTTCACAACAGATCGAAGGTATAGGAAAGAGAAATGCAAACAAAATTACTTTTGGGTTCTTTCACTTTGAGAAAGATCTTGCCATGTTCTTGAAATTTGTTAGTTTTAACACTGTTGTTAGTGAGGATATCGATATTTTATTTATAATTGTACAAATCCAAAGGTTAGCACTTGATCTGAGGGCAAAGCATTAAATTCTTAAAGAGTCAAAAGTGACATGCAAACTAGTGTGACCCTGAGACTCACGTTGATACTTATAGCCCCCTACTGTTGCTTTTAAAAATATGGAATATTTTGGAAGTAGTCTTTAAGTAATATCAATGTAAAGGACACAGCTTTTACCTGAGATGGAATGAGATAGAATTCATTTTGGAGCTAAATATCAGTGACCGTGGGTTGAGAATACAGATTAAAGTTAACCCATATTTCCCAGTAACAGAACAAAGAAAGTTTTAGATCAAAGCAGTTTCAAATATGTTGATGGTTGTCTCAGAGAGGCAGCTTACTGAACAGCTAGGGCATATCTCTTTTGAATTGGCAAAAGCCAATGGTTTGTCCATCTACAAATTTATGAATTTCATCGAATTTACCAAATGTTTTAACATTGTTAGCTCATATCCGGGATAGGAAATAAATGACTATTCAAGGGGCTGAGATAACACAGGACAATTTTGAAGTGGAGTTTAACCTTTTAACTCCTGTACAATCACTGATGTTCTCATCAGTCAATCAACTTTTGTTTAGAAGTTCCATGTAGATGAGGCTTCTTTCCAGAAAAACCCAGTTCGAAATGGAATCAAAGAGTATGTCTTTAGTGGTTTTCTTTTGACTAGTATCCGTGTATTTTTGTTTGTCTAAGAGATGCCCATTTTTCCAGAAAGAAATATATGGTTAGAAAGTTAACTATGAATGTATTAGTCATGGGATTACATATTGGAGATACAGGAACAGTACATATTATGGAAAAAGAGGATCTCATGGCTGAAGGGCTTGGATTATTAGGCGTGAAGCATTTTAATAAAAACCATAAAACCAGTCAACAAATGGTATTATGTATTAGGAAATCAAGCTTGCAACCTAGGTAATTTTTCAGTGCCATACTTTGTTCAAGGACAATTCCCTGCAGATGAATCCTAACCTGTAGTGGGGCTTCCGCAGAGCTGGCAAAGCTCATATGCTGAGAATCATCTGTAGATTGCAAACCACATCACGTGGAATCCATTCATTTGTGACATTAAGGGATATGATTTTAAAGCCAAGGTAGCTCAGAAAAAATCAAGACCATTTGCAGAAATATCATATCCCAGGTATTTGTATTCCATACAGTCTGCATTTAAGGAAGATAAGCTGGAAATTCTGTTGGGTACTCTGAAATTTCCCAAATTTGAAAGTAATCATATAAAGTCTCTTAAAGTCAGTCATTAGAACAGATGCATTTTATCTAACATTTGCTCTATTGTCTTCAAATGTGAATAAGTGGGTTCCTTTAAGTTTGGTACCACCATTGCATAATCATTAAGGTCTTTTCCCAGTGAACATTACTTCCAAAGAAAATTTCCTCTGAAAAAGATACAAATTCCTCCTTGCCCATGTCTTTCATAATGGAATACTTACTGTATCTATTGGTATTGCAGGTTTTATGCTAGTTGCATGACTGCATGTTTGGTTACCATTATATTTCTCCATCACCTGTTAAGTTATTTGGAAAATCCCACCATTTTCAGGTTTTTGAAATACAAGATAAATGTATAAATGGCTGACACCAAAATCAGGAGATAATAACAATGTAAAATTTGAATAATGTAGGTAAATAACAGATGCTCCTGAGTGCTAGGACACGTTTCAAACTTGAAAATCAAGCATGACCCTGAATTCATTAAATGTCTATCACAATTATATTGTAGGAATATAGGTAGGATTTTAAAAACTTCTTTAAATACATGTAGAATTTGAACTAGAATAATCAGCTATTGTCTTTGATTAAATTTCCATCAGAGCTTTGAAATTTTCTTTGTGTATCTTTGAGTATATTTCTACTTGATTAATGAAGTCATGACATTGATCATAGTTCCTTTGAATAATAACTGATATTAAAATGCAAAGATATTACAGAACACTCAATGTATTCTTAAATATGGTAGACTTTTTCATACAAGTAAAACAGTTTTATTTAACTATATGTGTACCTGGTATATTGGTCACTTAAAGTAATTTCAAGAATCTTAAAAAATCTTATTCAGAATAAATATTTAAATCTAGAATACCCTTATTTTTAACTGATACATATTTATGAAAGTCTTTGAAATATATTGATGTATGTATAATTATGTATGATGTCGTAATATGGCCCTGCCAGCTATCTATGCTAGAGAAGCAATTTATAATTTAGTGTCAGTAGCAGCTTAGTGTTATTACCTCACCGTTCTGAGGCAGTAGAGTCTGGGCCAAACTTGGCTAGCTCTGCATTTTGAGGTAAAAGTTACAATTCACATTTTGGCTTGGACAGCAGAATTTTCCAAAGCTTGATTGCAAATTGATCAGTGTCCAAATTGTCTCAGACTGCTGGCATAATTCATCTTTTTGTGGCTGTAGCACAAAGGTTTAATGTTTACTTGTGGGCTGTTAGCGGGGTGTTGCTCTCAGTATTCACAAACCACATATAATTTTTACCATGTGGACATTTATATAGGCCTTTTCAAAGCATAGAATATTCTTTCTTCAAATCAACCAAGGTAAAGTTTCTCCACCTGCTATACTGCAGCAAAGAAGCAAGTTATGGGTCACAACTGTATTTAAGGATAGAAGTTATGAGGTAACTTAAGGGCATGAATCCTTGGAGGCTTTCTTCAGAGAGCGTCCACTTCATATTCTCCAAAATTCATTTCACTTCACAGGAAAACACATTTTCTTTCTGTTTCGAAGCCTCCCCCCGCCCCAGATCTTATATCATAACAGCAACCGTTCAAAGGACAAAAATTTCATAGTTTAAATTGTTTAAATACGGTCCCCAGACAATTTAAGTTCCCAAGATCAACAATATGAGCATAGATTACCTGATTCTTCTATTTAGCTTTTTGACAAAACTTATAACCCATGTTGAGGTGTGGCTCAGTATTACAGGCGAATTCATTAAGGAATGATTCATCCCAGGGCTCTTTCAGATTACTAGAGGAATTCATTTTAATGAAATGCTGGAACTAAGATACCTGCATTTTCATTGGGTAAAGGAAAGGTTACATGACAGAGGACAGTGATCAGCTGGGGTGAGGCACTTGGGCCTATGAGTCTTCAGATAATAGGCAAGGACAACATGGAGACAACAACAAAAAATGACTTCTTACAACAACCTAAGAAAATCTAGTAGGTGTCAATCCTCCCTTGGATATCTGGTAAATGTTTCTAGAATCAGCCAATCTTGATGTAAAATGAAAAGATACTTGTATGTTACTTTTTTGTTTTAGGTTGTCTCTAAGTTACCACATGGGCACAAGCAGGACACATTGTTTATATTTAATTTTCTCATATCCATGACACTATAACATGACAATTACGATCATATAATCAAAATCTCTTGAGTTCATATCCTTTCTTTCTCTGTATTTATTAGTAACTTTTATGAGCCTCGGTTTATATGATCAAATACTATTGCCATGTCAAAGAATTGCATATTTAAACTGTGGAATCTGGTTATAAAGTAGTTAGCATTTTTATATGTAATCAAAATGGGAAAATTTTATGATCATTTTTCCATAGACAAAGAATAAGTTAATATGTGTGAAATACTTACTAAGAACCAACATTATAAAGGACAATATTTGACATTTTACTAAATTTCATAAAAACCGGTTCAACCTGAGGATATAATTATGTTTGTTAATGTCAATAAAGTGAGTAATTTTCAGTATATTGGTGAAAAGGTTATATTAATTCAAGACACTGCATTAAGTCAACAGACTATGAATTCCCCAGATTTTTACGATTATTACTTTGCTGGCATGACAGCTTCCTCAACAAATTTTAATTTGTAGTGATGATTATTTCTATATCTTTGAATCTAAAAACTGAGTTCCCCAGGAAATTAGTGGGGAAAGGCAGTCGGATTTAACCATATCCTAGGTATCAATCAAAAGCAACATTCTTAGTAACATCTTGTTGGCAAATTTCTTTTAACCTACTTCTTTATTAATGTGAGTTTTGATCTAACAACTACAATGCAACTAATTTTATTTTATTTCGCTTTTAAAATATTTTTATCTGAACATTTTCTACTCCACTTTCATTTCATTGGCATCCTAACATTTGGAGAAGGATCATTTATTCGGACTTATAAGGAACTAGGCACACATATAAAAAAATCTCTGATCCGTGCATGTTTGTACATCCACTTATCTCATTATAATGTGATTCGGTGTGTATCACCTCAGAGACCACATGGTGTGAATTCTCAGCTCTTAAGTTAAAGAAAACTTAAGACTTTTTTTTTGTTCCCTTCTTCTTCTATGAAAGTTGAATAGACACTACCTTTCTTTGAACTGCACATCTATGCTTCTATGTTTTTACATTGTAATTGATAACTGAAAACAATCGTTTAAGTTTTTAAAAAAAATTAAATCCATTTTTTTTCCTCCCAGCTACTGCTCCCGGAACGACAACTCGGAGACGAATTATTTATTAATAAACGCCCTGACCATAAGCTTCGGCTTGTTTTCCGACTTGCTCTTAGCTGACAATCCCCTTTATTCTAACCTGGGTTTAGCTACTTGGCTAGTTTCATCTCCTTGCCTTCTTATGTCCATGTTCTCAGAGTTCCTGGGTGACTCTCCCCTTACTCTCATCTGAATTCAGCTAAGTGCTGGTTTATGTCCGTCTCCTTTGCAGTTCTGGGGATAATCTCTTCTTTTATTCTATCCTATTTTATTCTCTGAGTTCAGCCATGTAGCTGGTTTAAGACCTCTGCGTTCCCAGGCAACCTTTATTTTAATTTGAGTTTTGCTATGTTGCTCGTTACCTCTGCTCAGTTCCCATGTTCTGACCTCCTCTTTGTTGTGGGTGAATACTTTGCCTTCGACTATTTCCCAGAATTCTCTCTCTCCCTAGTGGATGCCCTACCTCCTATTTTCTGCCTCAGCTCATTGGGCATAGGCTTTTTTAACTGACAGGTGATGCTTATAAAGGATTCTTTCTACAGAACTAGAATTAGAGATGTAGTGAGAGAGTCTTTGAGACGATATTGAACAACTTCACTCTGCGGAGGCATTTGGATCTACATGGGACAGATTTCAATAACTTCCTTCTAAAGGGCACACACTAACCGCTTTTCTTGCCCTTCCTTTATCTATATTCTGTCACTAAAACCATATTCTTCCATTTAGAAACATAGAGTATTAGAAAGAATGACTTGTTTTTTGTCCTAATGAAAGAAGTTTACAAATCATATTCTAGATATAGATACATTTTGGGAAGCACTTTCAAGAGCAATTTTATATTCTTGTTGTTTAAAATGTGTAAGGAGAATGTAGCCCCATCAGTGTGAAAGGCAAGCAAATTTTATTTCCTAATCTTTCTTCAAGATACATCTGATATGTGTTCAAAGTTGCTTTGTCTTGGGATATTCAAAATTAAGTTTTCCTATTTTGTGTAGTCTTAAAATTAAAATGCACTTGGATCATCTATATTTTAATGCTCGTTTTTTAAAGTTTATAGACACATAATGGCCTAGTTCAACAGGCTTTGTCACAGGTATAACTTCCAATATTAGACAAGCAATTGGTGTAGATGCGGAACACCATACTACTTTCCAATATTAGCAGTGAAAAAGCATGGCATCTCAAAAGAAAATGGTTAAGACAAAAGGGATATTCATTCACTGTATCCCCACCTCCCAGTTTATCAGTAGTCAAGACAGAATCCATTATAATAATTCATATGCTATGTGTGAATTCATAGAATATGGATGGGACACTAAGAAACCAAAAATCCAGTTGATAGTGAAGAAATAAATCCAGTGAGAAAGACATGTATAATTTTATTTTATCCTTTATTCCATATCCTTTATTCTTGAAGAGTTGAGAAAGTAGAATCATAATTAAGAGATGAAAGTGTATATATATATTTTTTCTTGAAAATAGGACCATTAAATTTGGTTGTTTATTAGTATGGCCAGTTTAGATTCAGATATGCGATTGGAAACTTTTAAGGATTGTAAGTTCTCAGTGTAGAATTTTTGCATGTTTAAATTTTATTATTCTCTCATATATTACATCCTGACTACAGTTTATTTTCCCTCCACTCCTCTTAGGTCTTCCCAGCCCCACCTCTCCTCTTCCCCTGATTCACTGCTTTGTTTTCTTTCAGAAAAGAGGAGGCCTCCCAAGGATAACAAGTTACAATCAGACCAGACACAAACCCTCGTATCAAGTGCAGGAGTTAGATTATGAAAATGCTTTCAATACATACACTAAGGAAGAACAATATTTCTTGCACATTCTCTTGTTATTTTAATGGATACAGAAATGATTTATGTGCAATCAGTTTTTTTTAATAATCGTGAGACTTTTAGAATTCTACCCTACATAGATATCTTTCATGGAGGTCTCTGCCATTGTTTTTCATATGTTACCTGTGCATATCAGATCTGTAATCTTCCATTTCTTCCACTTATTTGTGCTCAGTTTCTGTAAACGCTCCTCTGTTCCTTCAATAACAGGATACTTTTGCATGTTACTTATTTCTAGGCTTATGGTGATAATTGCATTTGTCCTTACAAATCTTAGACAGACCTGTTCCATAGCACTGGGATGAGATATCCTCTTTTTTATACCTGCAGTCATAGGCAATAAATTAACTCTTTTCCTGAGGATCTATATTTCTGATTGAAGACAGTCTAGCTTTACATGTATTCTACTATACTGCCAATGAATTATTTTAAAGTTAGGTTATAAGAAAATAGTCTTTCTAATACTTCTTTTGGGTTAGCTTTTCCCTTCAAAGGTAAAACAGAAAGTTAGTCAAATTATGAAGAAATTGGGTCTCATGAAACAAAAAGAACTGCACAGTACAAGAAATTACAGCAAATAAATAGCCCAGAGAATGTGAGAAAGTCTGCTATCTACTCAACTAAAAGAGAATCCAGATACGTACAAATAAAATTTAAAATACCCTAAATATTAAAATAAGTAAACAATCAAATTTTTAAAGTGGGCTATAGAACTAAACAGAGAATTTTCAAAAGAGGAAATGCAAATGGACTAAAAACAATTTTAAAAGTTTTCAAGTTAAAAAATTCTTAGTTATCAGGTAAATGCAAATTAAAATTATTTTAAGATTCACCTCCCTCCAGTGAGAATGGTCATTATCTGGAACACAAATAACAAGTGCTGACATGGTGTTGCCAATGGTACACTTAGGTACTGTTGATGAGAGTACACACAGTGTGACTGCTTTGCATTGCAAAATGGTACTCTTAGGCACTGTTAATGGGAGTACGCATAGTGTGTCTAATTTGGAAACCAATCTGGAACTTACGCCAAGGAAATAGAATATATGACATAGCTATACGACTCCTGGGCATATACTCAATGAACTTTATAACTATCCTACTACATGTCTATACAAGCATCTTTTCATTATTTCTCTATTCACAATAGCCAGGAAATGGAATCGACACATGTCCATCAACAGATGAATACTTAAAAAGTGTGGTCCATACACATTGTGTGATATTACTTAATTGCCAGCTGGTAAAACCACTTTGGAAATCAGTTTGGCGGTTCCTCAGAAAACTCGGCATAATACTACCGGAGGACCCAGCTATACCACTCCTGGGCATATACCCAGAGGACTCTCCAACATGCAATAAGGACACATGCTCCACTATGTTCATAGCAGCCTTATTTATAATAGCCAGAAGCTGGAAAGAACCCAAATGTCCCTCAACGGAGGAATGGATACAGAAAATGTGGTATATTTACACTACGGAATACTACTCAGCTATTAAAAACAATGAATTCATGAAATTCTTAGCCAAGTGGGTGGAACTGGAGAATGTCATCCTTAGTGAGATGACCCATTCACAAAAAATCACACATGATGTGCACTCACTGATAAGCGGATATTAGCCCAGAAGCTTGGAATACCCAAGGAACAATTCACATATCAAAGGATACCAAGAAGAAGGAAGGAGAGGCACCTGGTCCTGGAAGGGCTCAATGTGGCAGTGTAGGGGAATACCAGGAAGGGGAGGCGGGAGTGGGTTGGTTGGGGAGCAGGGGGAGGGAATAGGGCATATGGGACTTTTGGGGACAGGCGGGGGGGGGAACCAGTAAGAGGGAAATCATTTGAAATGTAAATAAAAATATACCTAATTTAAAAAATTTTAAAAAAATGTCAGGTAAATGGATAGAACTGGAAAAATTTCTAGAGAGTGAAGTAGCTGAGGTCAAGAAAGGCAGAACATCTTCTGTTGTCTCTCATTTACAAATCCTAACTGCAAATCTTTTGCTTGCGTGTTTAACGTGGAGCACTAGCGGAAGTCCAGAAAGCACCAGGAGACATTTGGAGTCGGTGCCTCAAGGGAGGGGGATAATAGATTGCAGATAAAAGTTGTGAGTTGTAGTCCTGGAGGTTTAAAAGGTTAAGATGGATCTGTGAAAACTAATTACTGAAGAGAGTGCCTCACAACAAGTTACTCGATAGAGGAGGCTGGATTCAAAGTTGTGGTAATCATCTTCCAGGAGCCATTTTTCCTGCTTCTGTGAAAGCCTGCCTGTCAGGCAGAGTCAAGTCAAGTCTGATGGCAGATTTCCTAGCCTGCTAAAACATGGAACGATAAGAGGGGATACACTTGAAGCTTAAGGCAAGGGGCTGAATGTTCTGTTAATCTTGGAGGAAGGGATAGGGAGGAATATGGAGGCCTCTGAGTGGGTACAGATATTCAAAGTGCATCAGCCATTGTCTCTGCTAGCTTGTGACTATGTTTCCCACGATACTGCAAAGTATAATAAGCCTATGAGAACTAAACTCGAGACTGCTGCAGTATCCGCTGTACAGTCCTCCCTATTTCTAACTTAAATCTCCGAGTCTTCTCTTCTGTGTTTCCTATAATCATCCTCACTCCCCAGAGGACTGTTCCTGCTTGACCTTGCACTGGAGGGACCAGTGCCATCACGTCTACTCTTTCTTCTGGAGGCTGGGATTACGAGCGCACCAACAATCACAGTGTAGGGCATTTTTTCTGCTTTAGTTGTCAGAGCAAACATAGGAGGCATGCTGACAAGTGTGTCGTGGTAAGCTTTTCTTTGTCATTGTTATTGTTACATAATGTTTATTCTTTTTAATAGTTAGTTTGGGTTTTTGTAAATTTGATGCACTAGTATTGCATTTACATCACTCCTCCATATTCTTCCCATTCTCTAAGTCCTCTGATGTCCTGCCCACTCATTCTCAAGTCTATGACCTCTTCTCCAAAGTTATCGTTGTTACACGTATCTAACCTGCTGAGTCCATTTACTCACATTGTTACGTTGTTTATATGTATACATGTTTAGAGGTGAGCACTTTAGGTTGGATAATGTATCGTGGAACTTGTACCTCCAAAAATACTGATTTCTCCTCCCTCAGAAGCCATTAATTGCCTGTAATTATTCATCTAGGGGTAGGCTACCTGCTTTGGGATGTCAGTTAATGTTATTTTCCAAGTTTTATTTATGTGACTGTGTTGTTAAGATTTCATAGTCCTTAGAGACCCCCCAGGACTCCCAGAGACTAAGGGGTATACATGGTTCCAGTCGCAATTGTGGCGGAGGAATGCCTTGTCGGGTGTCAGTGGAAGGAGAGGTTCTTGGTCCTATGAAGGCTCAATAGATGCCCCAGTGTGGGGAAATTGAGGGGGGGGGTAGGTGGGAGTGGGTTGGGCAGAGGGGCATCTTCTTGGAGACTGGGATAGGAAGGATGGGTTGGGTGTTTTCTTGGAGGGGGGAAACCGGGCAAGGGAATAACATTTGAAATATAAATGAAGAATAAATTCAATAAAAAAAGATTTATTTATTTATTTATTTATTTATTTATTTATATTTTCTATATTCTTTATTTACATTCCAAATGATTTCCCCTTTCCCAGTTCCCACCTCCCTAAAAGTACCATAAGTCCTTTTCCCTCCCCCTGTTCCTCAGTCAACCCCCTCCCGCTTCTCTGTCCTGGTATTCCCCTACACTGCTACATCCAGTCTTTCCAGGACCAGGGGCCTCTCCTTCCTTCTTCTTGGGAATCAACTGATATGTGAGCTCTAGTGCAAGTTCTGGTTTCTTACAGTGCAACAGATATATTCATAATATTGCATCTCCACAACACACCAGTGAATAAATAAGTTTTTCCCCTCGCATCCGTATCAGACTGTTGTCACTTGTTTTCTTGACATTTGCTACTTAGACCCAGCATACAACCTAATAATCTGCATTTGTTAGAGGAGGAAGGACTCTGGGAGCACAGGAATTAAGATAAATAATTGAAAACGAGATCTTACAAAATTTCAAAAACTAGGGTATTCCGAGATTCTGGGTTATTATCCCCTTATCAGTGACTGCATACCATGTGTGTTCTTTTGTGATTGGGTTACCTCACTAAGGATGATATTTTCCAGTTCTGACCATTTGCCTAGGAATTTCATGAATTCATGGTTTTTAATTGCAGAGTAGTATTCCATAGATTTCCAAGAAGATGGAAGGAGAAACCCCTGGTCCTGGAAAGACTGGATGTAGGGGAATGCCAGGACAGAGAAGCAAGAGGAGGTTGAATGGGGAAAAGAGGGAGGGAAGGGGGCTTATGGGACTTTCGGGGAGGGAGGAAATGGGAAAGGGGAAATGATTTTGAATGTAAATAAAAAAAAACTTAGAAAATAAAAAAAAAACTGTCTGTACAACAAAAGACATCATCATTTGACTGAAGGATAGTCTGAAGAAAGGAATAATCTTCACCAGTGACAAATCAGACAGGATTAATGTCTAGAAAATATAAATACAAAGAACTCAAACAAATTCAAACAAATTAAAACCCCAAATCTAAGCTTGAAGAAGTAAAACAGTTAAAAAATGGAGCATGGAATCCATTCCTCCGTTGAGGGACATCTGGGTTCTTTCCAGCTTCTGGCTATTATAAATAAGGCTGCTATGAACAGAGTGGAGCATGTGTCCTTCTTGCATGCAGGTAAAGCCTCTGGGTATATGCCCAGGAGTGGTATAGCCGGATCCTCCGGGAGTGTCATGCCCAGTTTTCTGAGGAACCACCAGACTGCTTTCCAGAGTGGTTGTATCAGCTTGCAATTCCACCAGCAGTGGAGGAGTGCTCCTCTTTCTCCACATCCTCGCCAACAACTGCTGTCTCCTGTGTTTTTGATCTTAGCCATCCTGACTGGTGTGAGATGGAATCTCAGGGTTGTTTTGATTTGCATTTCCCTAATGACTGAGGATGATGAACATCTCTTTAGGTGCTTCTCAGCCATTAGATATTCTTCAGGTGAGAACTCTTTGTTTAGCTCTGTACCCCATTTTTTAATAGGGTTACTTGCCTCTCTGAAGGCTAACTTCTTGAGTTCTTTGTATATATTGGATATTAGCCTTCTGTCGGATGTAGGGTTGGTAAAGATCATTTCCCAGTTAGTTGGTTGTTGCTTTGTTTTTTTGACAGTGTCTTTTGACTTGCAAAAACTTTGTAATTTAATGAGGTCCCATTTGTCTATTCTTGATCTTAGAGCATAAGCTGTTGGAGTTCTATTCAGGAAATTCTCCCCTGTGCCCATATGTTCAAGGTTCTTCCCTAGTTTCCTTTCTATTAGTTTCAGTGTGTTTGGTTTTATGTGGAGGTCCTTGATCCACTTGGAATTGAGCTTAGTGCAAGGAGATAAGAATGGGTCAATTTGCATTCTTCTGCATGTTGACCTCCAGTTCAGCCAGCACCATTTGTTGAAAAGGCTATCTTTTTTCCACTGGATGGTTTTAGCTCCTTTGTCAAAGGTCAAGTGACCATAGGAGTGTGGATTCATTTCTGGGACTTCAATTCTGTTCCATTGATCTACATGCCTGTCACTGTACCAATACCATGTAGTTTTTAACACTATTGCTCTGTAGTACAGCTTGAGGTCTGGGATACTGATTCCCCCAGAAGTTCTTTTACTCTTAAGAATAGGTTTAGCTATCCTGGGTTTTCTGTTATTCCAGATGAATTTTTGAATTGCTCTTTCTAACTCTATGAAGAATTGAGTTGCGATTTTGATGTGGATTGCATTGAATCTGTATATTGCTTTTGGTAAGATGGTCATTTTTAATATATTAATCCTGCCAATCCATGAGCATGGCAGATTTTTCCATCTTCTGAGGTCTTCTTCAATTTCTTTCTTCAGAGACTTGAAGTTCTTGTCATACAGATCTTTCACTTGTTTGGTTAGAGTCACACCAAGATACTTTATATGGTTTGTGGCTATCGTGAAGGGTATCATTTCTCTTACTTCTTTCTCAGCCTGCTTATCCTTTGAGTATAGGAAGGCTACTGACTTGCTTGAGTTTATTTTATATCCGGCCACTTTGCTGAAGTTGTTTATCAACTGTAGGAGTTCTCTGGTGGAGTCCTCTGGGTTGCTTAAGTATACTCTCATATTGTCTGCAAATAGTGATAGTTTGACTTCTTCCTTTCCAATTTGTATCCCTTTGACCTCTTTTTGTTGTCTAATTGCTCTAGCTAGAACTTCAAGTACTATATTGAAAAGATATGGAGAGAGAGGGCAGCCTTGTCTAGTCCCTGATTTTAGTGGGATTGCTTCAACGGAGGAATGGATTCAGAAGATGTGGTATATTTACACAATGGAATACTACTCTGCAATTAAAAACAATGAATTCACGAAATTCATAGGCAAATGGTCAGAACTTGAAAATATCATCCTTAGTGAGGTAACCCAATCACAAAAGAACACACATGGCATGCAGTCACTGATAAGGGGATATTAACCCAGAATCTAGGAATACCCTAGACACAATTCGCATATCAATAGATTTCCAAGAAGATGGAAGGAGAGACCCCTGGTCCTGGAAAGACTGGATGTAGGGGAATGCCAGGACAGAGAAGCGAGAGGGGTTGAATGGGGAAAAGAGCGAGGGAAGGGGGCTTATGGGACTTTCGGGGAGGGAGGAAATGGGAAAGGGGAAATGATTTTGAATGTAAATAAAAAAAACTTAGAAAATAAAATAAAATTTTAAAAAAATGGAGCATGGAATTAGAGGAGTCTCAAAAAAGAGAAATAAAAATGGCTAAGGTTTATAAAAAAATAAATAAGGAAAATAAACATTAAATCTACTTTGAAATCCAAAAAAAAAAAAAAGATTTCATAGATGCAGCTGTGTGTCGGATGTAGAAAATAGTATCTTACAGCAGATATTCTCATCCTTTGGCTCTTAGCAATACTTTCAGTAGAAAAGAACATCAAACAAACTCACAACTGCTCAAAATTCAGAAACAACGTGACCATGGGGTGCCCATCCCTAGTCAGTGTATCTACAACACAAACCCCACACCTAAGGCTCAGGGAGTATAAGAGAAGAGATATTGAAATATTATAAGAACCTGAGGACCAGCGTGTTTACTACATGACAGTGTCTTTGATGATACTTCATTACATAATATGTAACAATTAACTGAAACCAATGAAATACCAGTTATTTGCTTTGAGGAAATGTATCTGTTTTATCAAAGTTGACAAATCTATTGACAGTAAAGTATTCCTTTCATTTTTTTATAACTTTTCTCTATCATGATATGTACTCTTTATATTTTGAGAGATCTCTGTTTGCCTCTTCTGTCTCTCTGTCTCTCTTTGTATCTCTGTCTCTATCTCCAATCAGTTTTAAAACCAGAGATGTGGTTCAGTGGTAGACAGCTTACTTAGCATATACAAAGCTCTGGGTATGACCCTGGTACTGGAACAAATTAGACAACTAATTTGTCTAATTTTTTTACCAAATCATCAAACTTTACCTGGTCATGGTGGCCCATGCCTGTAGTTCTCACCCTTAGGAGGAAGATTAAGAGTCAAAGCCAGTATCTTTTAAGAAATTAGTCTTGGAGGAGGCTGATATAGCTGTCTCCTGAGAGGCTCTGCCAGAAACTCGCATATAAAGAGGCAGATTTTCGCAGCCAACCATTGAACTGATCACGGGGTCCCCAGTAGAGGAGTTAGAGAAAGGACTGAAGGAGCTGAAGGGGTTTGCAACCCCATAGGAAGAACAACAATATCAACCAACCAGAGCTCCCAAGGTCTAAACCACCAACCAAGGAGTACACATGGAGGGACCCATGACTCCAGATGCATGTGTAACAGAAGATGGCCTTGCTGGGCATCAATGGGAGAAGAGGACCTTGGTCCCATGAAGGCTTGATGCCCCAGTGTAGGGAAATGCCAGGGTAGGGAGGCGGGAGTGAATGAGTGAGTGAGTGAATGAGTGAGTGCATAGAAGCAGGGGGAGGGGGATGGGATAGGGGTTTCTGGGGGGAGGAATCTGGAAAGGGGATGGCATTTGAAATGTAAATAAATAAAATAACCAATAAAAAAAGAGAAATTACTCTTGGGCTTTAGGAAACTGACTAAAAAACACAAAAGCAAGCCACAGCCAAAATTATATCATCTCACTAGGCATTATTTTGCACAAAACAATAAGGGTTAGGAAATCTGAATATCATATATAACTGTCTATATTTATATAATTCTATTGATTAATGACTAACTCAATAAATACATATCTACAGATGACATCTTTTCTTTTGAAAGATTAATAGGTAATTACTATAGAGAGAATAGATAAAATCAATTTTATGAAAGTAATTAAAAATGAAGGAAAAAGATTAATTTCCATCTCCTGTTGAAGTCAGCATAGTCTTGGTTTTTTTTTTTTAAAAAGATACATTTTAAAAAGGCAGATTAAGGAAACAACTTCCTTTCAGTTAGAAACACCAAACTCCTTAACTAAACCACTTGCATATTCAATATTAAAACATAGGAATGGTGTATCTTACAAGATAGGTTTTATCCCATGAAAGAATAATTGTTTTCACACTTAAAACAATCAACAGAGTATATCAGCTTAACAGAAAATTATCTCAGTTGACCCAGAAAACTCATTTGTCAAAGTTAAACTATCATTCATTAAAAAAAATAAAATCTCAGCAAGGGGGAAATAAAGAAACACCTGTAATCTGATAAAGGATGTCTCCTGAAAACTAACAAATGATAACTTACCCATGCAAAGCAAGACCAGACTTTAGTAAAAAGATAATATCAGACCTCACTGTTTTTTAATATTTTTGCTGAAATTGATATTATTTTTAGAAAGGCAGTGAAATGTCAAAATTATTATAAGAACAACCAGAAACTCTTCTTGTATGTGAAATTATTCATCTAGATCCCCACTGAAGGATCCATCCCATCTGCTGATACCAAACCTACAGACTTTTGCTGATGCCAAGAAGTGCTTGCTGACAGGAGCCTAGTATGGCATTCTCTGAGAGGATCTACCAGCACCTGACCGATACAGATGCAGATACTCACACCCAACTATCAGACTGAGCCTAGGGACCCCCAATGGAGTTAGGGGAAGGACTGAAGGAGTTGAAGGAGATTGCAACCCCATAGAAAGAACAATATCAACTAACAGGACCACCCAGAACTCCCAGAGACTAAACAACCAACCAATTATTTATTATTTACCAATTATTATTTACCGATTTGTAAATAAGCCAGCCTTCATTTTCCAAGCTTGTACAGGTCCTAGTGCTGCAACAAAAAACACAGGAAGATTTAGGCCTTGCTAGGGGGAAAAATCCCTTTTGTATATGCAGGGCACCTACCGGGTCTCTTGATTCCTGTCAAATCAAAACATTTCAAAAGTCTCTTTATGCTTTCATCCTCTGTTGTTAGTCAGAGGAAGGAAATCCACCCTGTCTGTCTGTTCCTCCTGAGATACAAAAGTGGCCAAGTTTGGCAAGAAAAGCTGCTCAACACGCATTTGTGAATCACTGGAGAAACTTTAAGTAACAATATTTTATAACTTGGTTCGCTGCTTTAGTATTTACAAAAATAAAATGTGATCTGGGACTTTGGTGAACAAAGCCCTAGTAATGCCTTCTGCCTTTGCCTCAGAAACATTTCATAATGTCAGCTTTCTCCTCCATAACATTCCACAGATGTAGACTCTGTAGTTCAGCCTGTGACTGTGGTGGAATCACACAGTTCTGATGCACAGGATTGTTTGCCACCGTCCAGTTCACTGACTGTTGAGCATATCAAGCCTGGTAGAAAACAATCACATCCAGGCAGCTGAATTGACAATATATCGCAGTAGTTCATTTCCCAACCACTAGTGTCATGTAAATGATGTAAATATAAAACACAGATGAATATAGCAGAATTTGTTCTCAGGAAGCACATTTGCCCTAAACTGCTCCTATATTTGATTTCCCTTTTGAAAACCCCCTAACCCAACCCCCCTCCCCCTGCTCACCTACCCACCCACTCCTGCTTCCTTGTCCTGGCATTCCCCTACATTGGAGCATCAAGTCCTCATAGAACCAAAGGCCTCTCCTCCCACTGATGTCTGACAAGGCCATCCTCTGTTACATATGGGGCTGGCACCATGGGTCCCCCCATGTGTATTCTTTGGTTGGTGGCTTAGTCCCTGGGAGCTCTGGGGTACTGGTTGGTTCATATTGTTGTTCCTCCTATGGGGCTGCAAACCCCATAGGACCCCTGGGTCCTTTCTCTAGCTCCTCCATTGGGGACTCTGTGCTCAGTCCAATGGTTGGCTGTGAGCATCCACCTCTATATTTGTCAAGCTCTGGCAGAGCCTCTCAGGAGACAGCTATATCAGACTCCTGTCAGCAAGTGTTTGTTGGCATCTACATTAGTGTCTGGGTTTGGTGACAGTATATGGGTGGGATCCTCAGGTGGGGCAGTCTATGCATGGCCTTTCCTTTATTCTCTGCTCCACACTTTGTCTCTGCATCTTCTCCCATGGGTATTTTGTTCCCCTTTCTAAGAAGGACTGAAGCATCCACACTTTGGTCTTCCTTCTTCCTGTGCTTCATGTGGTCTACTTCTGTCCCTGTCTGCTAACTTACTTTACAGCAGATCATTCTAGCCTTATGGTTTTTTTCTTTGATTTATTTGCATTTTCTCTTTAGGTTTCAATTTCTTCATAAGACTTTTACCAAACATACTCTATTTATTTATCCATTATAAAAAACATAAAAATACCTGCAGGGTAAAATAATAAAAAATGAAATTAATAGGTTTTGCATACTATCTATTATCTATAATGAATAATATTTAGAAGATTTTGGTAATATTTATTTTTGTAACCCTTACAATAAAGATTTAATCTTTTAATCTCCAAATTAGTGAATTTATAGCCTATTCTCTTATTTTTGTATCCAAGCCTAAGCATATTTTAAATCTAGTTAATGACTTGTATGCCATGAGAAAGAAGAATGGATAAAAAGAGAAACTATTGCCTCAATTCCTCCCGTAGTCACTATCCTGGTACTGTGGGATTCTGCATAGCTTTGAATAAACTAACCATGGAGGCAGGCCCAGACTCAAGGACTATTGATTTGCAGGTGCACATAGTTCATCATT
Source organism: Tokudaia tokunoshimensis (assembly GCA_036184795.1). Classification (NCBI taxonomy): domain Eukaryota; kingdom Metazoa; phylum Chordata; class Mammalia; order Rodentia; family Muridae; genus Tokudaia; species Tokudaia tokunoshimensis. The sequence continues at coordinate 96,094,258 of BTHU01000016.1, forward strand.
TTCTACTGAACCTCTTCAGTATTAAAATAAAAATGTCATGCCTATGGTCAACAAAGCCTTCAGTCTGTACCATACTTTGAATCTAGAGCTAACTAAGACCAACATAGTACTGAGGTACAATCTAAGCCCACACTACTGTGGACTAAGAAGACTCATGAGTTACCCTAAATTTAACAAGCCATAGGTGATGTTGGACACTAAATGCAATTTAATTTCATTTAATTGGGTTGTGTGACTCCATCTGGACCAGGGATATCTCAGAGGCTTTGTCTTGCTGCTGCCTGTCTAGTAATGGCTACTATTGGTATCTAGTCTACCGTTATCAAATACACTCTTGTTCCATGTGGTACTTCCCCAAATTGGCTGCTTTTAATGAGGGAACTTCCTTGATCATAAAGGCTGTCCCTAACCTGAGTCATATCTGATTGTCTCTACCACAAAGATTTGAAGGTTTTTAGGGGTTTACCAAGGCTTGGGTCATAGCTGGCAGTGATAAAGCTAAACCATGTGCCACCACCAGGATGAATGTCTTGTCTCCATTCTTAAAACTGGTTAACCATCCCCTGAGAGCACTAATCTGGGGATAGTTCTGTTGCCTTAAGTTGATAGGTAGTAGGAACAGTAACTTGGCCACCAAAGGCTGACATTAATCTTCATTGCCCTTAAATCTACATGCTGAAGGGATCTTTATAGTCTCAGGGAAATCAGATAGGTAGACAAGGTTCTCACGTAGGTCATTAAAGAGGCAGCCAAATCTTAACACCTCTTCACCAGCATGTGGGACTCTACTGCCGTGAAGACCTAGAGACAACACATCTAGCTCTGGCTTAAATAGTGGAATCTGTTTTGAATTTCTTATGAACTATTTCCAATATTACATTGCCATATTTAAAACTGTATTTTTAAGAGGTCACTATTGATTTGCATATAGTCCATCATTATCTGCTGAACCTCTTTAGTAACAAAAATGTGAATGTATTTCTTCAGATAAAACCTACCTGTTTTGAATGTAAATATAGCAATTATCTTATGATCATATTAACTAGAAAATTAAGCAAATGTATGGACAGAACTTTTGTTTGCTTTCATAACAAATTCTTAAATGTCTAATACATTATGAGCTTAAATTTTCGATAAATAGAAAATTGCCACAAGCTCAGTAACCATATTAACAAATGCACAGGCACTCAGTAACTTTGGCACAAATATTAAGATTTAGAACATTGGAGCAGTAAATTATTTCCCTTATGCAGAAAGGTTGCTCTCCATATTTCATGGGTCTTCACCTGTGAGTGAACAAGATTGGGCTAAGAAAATCTGTAGGGATATGTATTTAAAGCCAGATCATTTCTCAATACAACCACATACATATAATATTGCACATAAAATTAAAACACAGTATAGGTGCTTTGGTCAAATATTACTGAGCTTTCACCAAGCTAATAAATAACCTTTGATCAAAGAACAACTATTTTTGCTGCTCCTGTAAGAGCTTGAATTCAGTCTTCATCAAAACAGTGGCCTTGGAAGAATAGAATGTGAGGAATCCTTCCTTGGGTTCCTGGTGAGCTTGGCTTCCCTCCTTGAGTGTTGAGAAATGAAAGTATATTGAGTTCTAGGAAGAAAGTCTTCTAAAAAATCATGATATTTTTTTAATTTGGCCTAAGTAAAGAAAAGGAATAATTTTGTTGACAAACAAACCATTGCTGTTGCTGGTACTAGCTTATTGGTATCTCATTCTTAGGAATATCTTCATAAGAATTAAAGAACTATCTTGAAATAGCAGCTAATCCATACTCATTGCAAAATTATTTCCAATAGTCAAGTGGTGGAAGCAGCCCATATATCTACAGATACTGTGATTGACAGACAATATTGTTGTTCTGTTTCTAATTTTCTGAAAAATTCTCCCTGCTGGTTATTTGTTAATTGTTATACTATTTTATAATATTACTAATGATGTTCAAATAATTTATTTTTCATACATTGTAAACTATCTGTGCCATCTTTAATTTGCTAAACATAGCCTTTCTAATAGGCAAGTGAAATGATTTTTGCTCATGTTTTCTATCTCATAAGTGATTTCTTTCTTAGCTTCCCTATCTCAATTTTATGTTCAGTCCTGCTCAAAGACCCTCAGGGCTACATTTCTCAGAACATATTCCAATGAGGATACAGTGATATCTGCTTTTTGCTGTTTGAAAATTCTTCTCAAGCAATGAAAATGACTCAGCAATGATAAGTTTAGTTCCTGTGGTGGGAAGAAATAGTTGTAAATACAAAGATCTCTTCCATACAACAAATAAGAGTAAATCTTTGGAAACCAGTACTTAGAAGAAATTGTTTTTGATCAATGTGTGGAAAGTCATATATATATATATAAAATAGATTAACACAGAATGAATTCATAAAGAGGAGATAGCAAGCAGAATGTATATTTGAGAGCAATAAGATGAGTAACTCTATTAGATATTAATGACACATTGTTCTGATCTATTGAATATTATTCAGACTTTAATAAGAATGAAATTGACACTGAAGGGTAGGCTCAGTGGTAAGAGCAGGTGCTGGTTATTCTTCTTTTCTGTGTTGTTTTTGAGTACCTGTGGTGGTTTGAATAAGCTTGGCCCATGAGAAGTGGCACTATGAGGAGGTGTGGCCTTATTGGAGGAAGTGCAACACTGTAGGGGTGGGCTTTGAGGTATTATGCTCAAACTCTGTCCAGTGTGGAAGAGATCTTCCTCCTGGCTTTCTGTGGAAAACATAGTAGTCTACTCCTAGCTGCCTTTGGATCCAGATGTAGTATTTTCAGTTTATTTTCCAGGACCCTGTCTGCCTAGATGCTGCCGTGCTTCCTGCCATGATAGACTGAACCTCTGAAACTGTAAACCAGCCCTAATTAAATGTTCTTTATAAGAGTTGCCTTGGTCATGGTGTCTCTTCACAGCAATGTCAACCTGAGATAACCCCTAACCTAACATAACACCTGAAGTTTGATTACCAACAACCAGGTCTGACAGCTTACAACTGCCTGTAACTAGCTAGAGGAATCCCATTCCTATAGCTTCTGCAGGCATCTGCGTTCAAGTGTGTATGCTCTTCCCACATATACACAACTTAAAGTGAAAATAAATTAAAAGGAATGAAATGTCACTTGCAGGAAAATAGAATTGGAGATCATATGTTAAGTGAAATAAGCCAGACTCAAAAGGATGATTATCTCATATTTATTTTTCTCTTGAAAGAAGAAACACTATTAGAAATAGGAAGACCATTGAAAGGGAAGGGAAGAGTTAAGTAAGTGCAGTTAAAGTGAGCAAATACAATGAAGCATCGTATATGTATATGTACATGTATATAATGTACATGTATATATGAACACATATATGTATATGAAGATATAACACAAAATCCATTGTTTCATAGAATGAATATACACTAAAAGGATGGGGTAGTTTTAAAAAGCTATGGATTTTTGAGTGTTTTCAGATAATGGTTCTTAGACAAATACTTACATAAGAAATTATATGTGCAATTTCATTATTCTTTATTTATTATGTGTTTCTTGGCAGGTTATCACTAAGCAGCTCAAGGCATCCTGGAACTCAGCACCCCATGTTCTGTGACTGCATGAATGTGTGCCACCACATCCAGCATAAATTTTCACTTTTACCAGGTGAGATCATTAGGATTTTGTGTAGGGTGAACAATTTTTGTCCTTTACTACAGATTTATCTCATTTTAGCCTCTCCTTGACAAGTAAGATCAGTCAGAGCTGCTGGCAGGAGATGGGATCTAAATACTGAATATCAGGGCCAGGGATGAGGAGGTGTCTCAGTGGTAGAGTACTTGTATACATAAGGCCTTGAATTCAATGTCCAGTAACTCTCTCTCTCTCTCTCATTCTCTCACTCTCTTTCATTTTCCCCTCCTTGTCAAAAATGTGGAAAATGTCACAGTTAAGTATGGGGAAGTTAATAGCAAGGCTTTTTAACAAACCCCTGAGGATGAACTTATCAAGACCTCTGAAGGATACTGAAAGACTGTGGTATAGAAGCATCAAGGAATATTTAAAAACAAAAAAAGAAAGGAAGGAAGAAAGAAAGAAAGAAAAGAAAAAGAAAAAAAGAAAGAAAACTGCCACAGAAAAAGGGCAATAAAATATTCTATTAAAAAAAGAAATCAAACAAGAGAAGGAATCCTTTCAGACTGTAGATAAACAGAATGACAAGCCTGAAGCAAAGAATGAGAGTAAGAATGTTGTTAGTTTTATGATTAAGGAGTTTGGTTTAGACACTGGTATTTTCTGCCTTCTGAGTGTGTGACTCAGGCAGATTATAGTCCACAAATATATGGGCACTCGAAGAACTACAATATTAGAAAGGTAAAGTCAACTTTCCTTCCTTCTTTCCTCTCTCTCTCTCTCTCTCTCTCTCTCTCTCTCTCTCTCTCTCTCTCTCTTTCTCTTCCTTTCCTCCCTCTTCTCCTCTCCCTCCTCTTACTTCATCCCCTTACTCCTGCTCCTCCCCTCCCCCTCCTCCCTTCTCCTCCTCGTTTGAGACATAGTCTTATTATGTACCCCTCTGTGGTCTCAAACTTATGATTCTTCTGTTTTATCATCCTCAGTATACCAGATTACTGTCAGATTCTTGATCGTACATTGTTCTTTGGAAAATCATGTTACTTTGACTTGACACCTGGAGTATAGAAATTGATATAGTTATAAAATTGAAATGTTGGTTCATGAAAGACGAGTATAAAGTCATAAAATACTGCAGTAACTCCATTCACATACCATTCTGTCAGCCTTTGTCTAGGTGATGCAGCAGTGAAAGTAAGAGTCCTTTATTCTCCTGCTTTTTCACGAGTTAAAAAAAAAAGTAAGAGAAAGCAATTACTTTAAGCAAGGCTACTCTAGTCCAACCACATTCTGTACTAGAAAAGCAAACATTAATGCAGGCAGAAACATCTAAGCAGTAAACGGTGCTTAGGTATGCCACACTCTTAGTTTAACACTATGTTGTAAGTAAATAGTAGCTGATTCTCTCAGTAGAGACATTTTGAACATTTTTGCAATGTGAGCTGATATAAACACGCAGCTATTTATGAACAGCTGCCTCATTATAAAAGTGCTGACTTACCCTGTACCACATTGATGCTGATTAGAGGGTAGACACCAACTCACTGCATTCAGGAGTCTGGGAGGTTTGTCCTTAGGAATATTTTTACATCGCAAGGAAGCTTAATGAGGGATTCAGCTGTTAATACAGCCTCTGTACCAGACTTTCTAATTTTCCCCCTCAAGACTATAGATGTCATAGGAATAAAATTTGAATCTGTTTTCTAGGATGAATATCACAGTAGGAAAAGTTGTTAATTACACAAATCCAGTTTTTGAAAAGTTTTTTTCAAAATATCACTTCCTCTGTTCTAAATACGAATTCAGTAGATACACCCACCTAACCCTCAAGGGACTTAGGGCCCCAGGAAGTGGGGAGGTCTGGTGAGGTGTGTGTGGGGGGGACATCCTCTTGGAGATGGGAGAGGAGGTGTGGGATGTGGAACAGTCAGAGGGTGGACCAAGAGGGGGATAAAGTCTGGACTGTAAAAAAAAAAAGATTAAAGAATAAATTAAAAAGAAAAAAGGAATTTTCTGTTTCAGGCAATGTTCATATACATTTATATGTATATAATATATGTGGTACATATTCAGTATGTCTCATTAATAGAACATAGCAGGAAACATACTTTTTAATAAAGATTAATAATAATTGTTAAGTGTCCAATGATAGAGAGATAAATACAAGATAGAGAATTAGTCTTAGCAAGTATACTTTTATTTGGAAAGTGAATGACTTTACAGAGAAGGTAGCACAAAGTTGGAAAGCATGTAGAGCCAAACAGACAAGAAACTTATCATTTCCAGAACTGCATGAGGGCAGACATCCTATCCCCATAGAAGCAGTATAAGCATGGACAACTAAAAATAATTCAATAGCTTTGGATTAAGAATTTAGAGAGGGGCTGAAGAGATGACTCAGTGGTTAAGAGCACTGACTGTTCTTCGAGAGGTCCTGAGTTCGATTCCCAGCAACCACATGGTGGCTCAAAACCATCTGTTGTAGGGTCTAATGCCCTCTTCTGGTGTGTCTGAAGACAGCTACAGAGGACTCACATACATTAAATAAATAAATAAATAAATAAATCTTTATAAAAAAAGAATTTAGAGGGCTAGAAAGTTTGGAGCTGAGGCTGAAGATATATGATGTTAGCTATTTATCAAAGGCGATTTGTGCTTACATAATGAGGCTGGGTTTCATCCTATAATGATGACAAGCCAATAACTGGCTTCAACAGAGTGGTGATGGTTTTATATTTCTATTGTGGCAAAATCACTTTAAGGGCAGATCTGAGGTGAATAAGAGAAAGAATGCTTGAACCAGGAAGCAAAGTTTCACGAATGTGGTGGGAGTATGTTTGCATGCAAGCAGCAAGAAAAAAAATATAACTTAAAAAGTAAAGTAATTTCAGAGGCAACAAGATAGAGGAAACTATTAGCATGGATAAAATTGCAATGACAAATATTTAGCATATTGTGAAAGAAAATAGTGCTAGAGGTATAATTGCTAAGAATATTCACATGTGGATTTGTTTATTAAAAAACAACAAAAATTAAAATGCCAAAACTAGACACCATAAAGAGTGAAGAAGACATATCACCCTTTTGAAGTTGTTTGTCGGATTTTCCTTTTGCTTGGTGCCAACTCATTTGATCTCGTGTTATTTGTATCCTAGTTAATGTATACTTGAGCAGTTTGCTAATTTCCCATTTTATGTTTTCCTGAACTTTTTTTCTGCTGATATATTTCTTTATTATCATTGAAGGATTTCTGACATGAGAAGTGCAATAGTCGGCAATGGGTGTGGGATTTATAACTGGCAAGTCATAAAACCTACTAATAAAAGTTTAATCTTTGAATCATATGATATATGATAAAAGTTTTATGTAACTTTCTCTAACTGAATATTAAATCCTATTTTTCCAGAATATATGATAGTTAAGAGCCCTCACATAATCAGACACTGACTTCCCCTTCCTTTGTTTTGAGGATACAAAATAAGAACCATTAAATATTGTTTGAGAAACACAATTTATTTTTGTGTGCATATTTAACTATTAAAGACATGCAGAAGGACCTAGATGTGGTAACATGTACCCCCTGTAATCCTAATATGCAAGAGGAGGGAGCAGGACCTCATAAATGCAATAGGCACATGGCCATCCTGGGCAACAGTAACTTCAAGGCAAACCTAGACTCTATTGTGAGATCATTTTTCAAATAATCAAGAGCCAGGTGTGTAGCTCAGTTGAGAAAATGGATGCCTAGCATGTACAAGATCCTCAGTGTAAATTATAGAACCACATAAAACCACTAAAGACTAAACATTTGAGAACTCTTTTAATTATATAAAATAAATTTTATTCTTTGTCATAATTTCAATTTTATTACCATCTGAAAAAAGAATGGCTATCATCTCTTGACCAAGGTCCTGGACATCCTTCTTTAGGATTTTTTCCTGGTGACTTGCCCTATCCTTTTCCCTCCACACACCCTCCCCAACCTACTATATTTAGTCTGGGTCCCACATCTTGTGACCAGGCCTAGCTCAACCATCTTTGACTGTAACACAATCAATCTCTGGGCTTCTACCAGAACCCATGATGACTGTTCTGCAACCTAGAGACCCTTTCCACATGATATACAACTTTTGCATTTAGCCAGATTTGCTCCCACACACTAGAATTACACCAAGATGCACATCATTCACATGTTTCTGTCACCTCCATTCACCTGACTTTATTTGGACAGAAGCCATTATCAACTTCTAAGACCGAATTTCCCACATACCTTCTCTTCTATCCCAACCTACTCTGTCTATATCAAACACTAAAAAATGTCCACATGCTCAGATCTCGTTGAAAAAATACAAACAATATAAAAGATTAAGTCAGTATCTCCCATCCAAAACCTACTAATGTTGTAGAAATATTTGCCAATGAGAATTACTTAGATGAAGCCATGACACAGAATTAGAAAAAACAATCATAAACTCCATAAAAGAAGTCAAGAAGTTTAAGGAAACAGCTCAGTGAAATTAAAGCAAAAGAACTAGAGAAAAGTAAATGCTTGAATGATATCTCCAAAGAACACACAAGCATCAGGTCACATTAATGATGAAAACAATCCAGGACTTGAAAACAAAAATTCAATAAAAGTAGAGGAATGAATTTCAACTACTAAAACCCCATGAATGCCAATAAAATAATATACACAGCAAAAATGTCTCCATAGTTGAAAAAGAAAGAAAAACTTTCATGATACAAACCATCTTTTAAAATTATATCTATCATCCTTAGTGAGGTAACCCAATCACAAAAGAAGACACACGGTATGCAACCACTGATAAGGGGATATTGACCCAGAAGCTCTGAATACCCACGACACAATTCACATATCAATTGATTTCCAAGAAGATGGAAGGAGAGACCCCTGGTCCTGGAAAGACTGGATGCAGGGGAATACCAGGACAGAGAAGCAAGAATGGGGAACAGGGGGAGGGAAGAGGGCTTATGAGACTTTCGGGGAGGGAGGAACTCGGAAAGGGGAAATCATTGGGAATGTAAATTAAAAAATATAGAAAATTAAATAAAGAATATCAGAATAAAAAAATATATCTAACAAAACAGACATAAAACAAAAGACACAATATTCTGACTGAAGATAGGGATGAGTATAACCAAGAGACTGTGGAAAGAAATACAAAGTCATAATTCTAAAACACAAACAGCACCACCAGAAATCTACAATATATATAATACAATAACAATAGTGAGCACAGATAACACATAGTTCAATAATAACTTTCAATATTGATGACCTCAGTCATCCAACTGAAAGGCACAGGTTAACTGAACAGATCAAAATCCATCTATCTGTTGTCTACAAGCAAACATCTTAGTTTTAAAGACAGGCACCACTTTCTAGTAAAAGAATGGACAAAAGTAATCCAATCAAATGAAACCAAGAAACCAGACAGGATAGCTGTCCTACCATCTGATAAGATAGATTTCAAAATGAAACTAATCAGAAGAGATCAAGAGGACCGTTTCCTTCTAATCAAGGGAACAGTTAACCAGGAATATATTACTATACTAAACATCTTTCATCACACTCTGGTGCATACAAATTTATTCAAAAGCATATTATTGCATTTAAAGAAATAGATTTACATCAACTTATTTACTGTAGGCGATTTTAGTACCCCACTTTCACCAATGGGTAGGTGTAGAGAGCCTTATTGGGGTGCCATGCCACCTGGCAGGAACTTGACATTGACCAATGTGAAGTTCCTTTCCCAGCCTTTGAGCGGGAACTCCTATGTTAGCCATAATATCCTCCACCTGGGGTGGAGCGCTCAGACCAAGGTGAAGCCCATTGTTCTTCAAGGACCTGCAGTTTCCTGAGAAACACTAGTCACCGGCAGAGCAAATGAACTGGTTCTGTGGAGGAGCTTCCAGCCTTTGGGGGAAGGGTTTTCCTCTGCCTATATATTTGGAGTCCTCCAGTAAACCTTGAGACCTTGAACAGCAAATGCTATCTTGGTCTTGCTCTCTTTTTGACGCCTTCCCATACATCTCTAGCTTCCCTTCCTGGTAACCTGTTTGATATAACTGTGGGCAATTACAGGTAGGTCATTAGGCAATAGATAAAAAAGTCAAACAACAACAGCAAAAACCCATAAAACCAAAAAGAAGGAAAAACAAAATGGAGAAGTATAAGAATTAAATAATATAATATATTCAATAGATTTAATAGATAGCCACAGAATATTCCATCCAAATACAAAAGAACACACATTCTACTCAGAATTTTATGGCATTGTCTCTAAACAAAACCACATCATCTAAATCAAACCACATCACCTAAATCAAACCAAATATTTACAAAAATCACAAATTTGAAATATGGGCATGTATCATATCTGACCATAATGCAATAAAACTTAAACATGGTAGCAAACAAAACTAATAAATGCATATGCTGTTTTTAATGAGAAGGGCCCTAAAGGTTCATATGTTTGAATGCTTGAGGTCACAACCTACGGGACAGTTCAAAAGGATTATGGTGTGTGATCATTTTGGAAGAAGTATGTCACTGAGGGCAGGTGAGATTTCAAAAGCCTATAGCACTCCCAACTAGGTCTCTCTGCCCCGTGCTTGTCAATAAAAATGTAAACTTTCAGCTACTTCTCCAGGACTAACACCTACCTACCTGGTTCCATACTTCCTGACATGATACTCTATACACTAACCTTCTGATCCTGTGAACCTAAAATTAAATGCTTTATGCTGTAAGTTGTCTTGGTCATGAATATTTATTATAGCAATTAAAAGTTACTAATTAGGAAATGGGTATCAGAGAGTGAACTATAACTGGAACTGATCTGACCATGCATGTTTATTTTTTTGAAGAATGTAGAATAACACATTTGGACTTTGTGGTTGTAAGTGTATGTATTTCTACCTGGCCTCTTTGTTCGCTGAAATAATGACTCTGAGATTTCTTATATTTGAATACATGTCTATACCATATGCTTCTGTTTGTTTTGTCTAGTTCATAACTCAATTATTCCACTTATTTCTAAGCCCTGCCACATTGCTAGTTACCTCTCCTCAGGTTCATGATCTGTTTTCATTAGCCTTGGGGCAAATCTTTGTGCTTGCCTATTTTCCAGGATCCCATCTCTATTTCTGGATGTCCTACCTTCTAATCCTGCCTCAGCTCATTGGCCATAGGCTTCTTACTGGCAGGTAATGCTTCTAGGTAGTACATTGCACAAGAGATTCTCTCTGCAGTGGTGATTTAAATGTGATGAATTCTTAGTCACCAGTTAGTGGCACTGTTTAGGAAGAATTAGGAGATATGGCCTTGTTGGAGGAAGTGTATCACTGAGTGTATGTTGTATTGTATAAGATTGAAATATTCTATTATATAACAAAGATCTTTAAAATGAGGGTTAACAATTGAAAACAGCTTGCAGAAGCCCCTGAAGCTGACCAGATTAACTAGGCTCCTTTTCCCCAAGAGTGAGGAATAAAGATAACTGAAGGTAACTCTCAGATAAGTAAAGTTGCAAACAAAAACTCTCAGAGGAGTCAAGCTGTAAAGAATACTACAAGAACAGACCAACTGTCTAAAAAAATGCAGAAAACAGCTGAGCTACCTGTAAGAGGCTTAGACCAACTGAAATACCTGGAACACACACCTCCAATATTTTGACCTTCTGAAGACTTTTTAGAATGTTCCAGGTTCCCAGGCAGTAATTGACTGGTGAAATTTCACAATATTAAAAAAAAAAAAAAAAAACAAAAACCAAAAAATAAACCAACAACCACCAAAAAAAACTCAAAAAGCTTTACATCTATGATCTGCTAAAGAAGCAATCAACCTAGTGAGAGGAAGCCTACAGAAGTGGAAAGAATCTTTGCCAGCTATATACCTGACAGAGGATTATTTTCCGGAATATATAAAGAACTAAAAAAATTCAAAGAGTCTATAAAACAAAGGATCCATTAAAAATATGGTCCAGGGACCTGAAGAGTAGGGAAGGAGAAGGAGGGGAAGGAGGAGAGAAGAAGGAGAAGGAGGAGAAGGAGAAAAAAGAAGAGAAGGAGAAAAAAAGGAGGAGGAGAAGGAGAAGAGTGAAGAGAGGAAGAAGAAAGAAGAAAGAAGAGGAAAAGAAGAAGAGGAGGTAGAGGAGAAAGAAGCAGCAGAAGCAGAAGCTAAGAAACATTTCAGGAACTGTTCGTCATCCCTAGGAATTAGAGAAATGAAAATCAACACAACTGAAATTTATCCTTATCTCAGTCAGAATAGTAACAACAACAAAAACCTGAACAACCAAAACAAAAAAAAAATTCTGTAATTTTTGTAGAGAAAATATAACCCTCATTCACAGTTGGTAGGATGGCAAACTGGACCAAAGACTACAGAAAATTGCTGTGGTCATACTACTGTTGGTTTTTGGTGTATTGTTGTCAGTTGTACTTGGTGTTTTAATCATAATTTTGTATTTTCTATAGCCTGTCGCTGATTCTCATATTCTTCAGCCAAACATACTGTATCCTATATTTTCTCTAGGTTTGGCTTCTTGGATATAAATTTCTTTAGGCAGTTTATATCACCAAAAGTTTTTCACTCTCCTTCATTTAAGGCAGATAGTTTTTCTGGGTATGTTAGTCGTAAGCTGCCCATCAAAATCTATTAGGATATAGAAGGCATTGTTCCAGGATTCTGGCTTTCAAAGTCCATTGAGAAATCAACTATTATTGTGATGGGTTTTGCTTTATACATAGCTTGCATGCTTTCCCTTGGAGCATTCGATATACTTTCTTTGTTCTGTATATTCAGCCTTTTGATTATGATAAGCCATGGGATTGTCTTTTTGAATCTTTTTTAAATGGTGTTTTGTGTGTTTCTTCTATCTATATGGGTGTGTAATTTCTTGGTTTGGGGATTTTTATATTTTACAATCTTGTTGAAGATCGGTGCTATTGACTTCGAAATCGTCTCTTTCAATCCTGCCTATAATTCAAAGGTTTGTTTATTTTCAAGCTGTCACATATTTACTGAATGCTCTTTTTCCTTTAAATTTATGCTTCTTGTTTATTTAGTTTATATTCTCTAGTTTACCTTTGAGGGCTGATATTGTAACTTTTGCTTGGTTCATTCTACTTGTAACACTTATTTTTGAGTTTTATTTTTTATTTTTTTCTTTTCTTTTCTTTTTTTTAATTAGATATATTCTTTATTTACATTTCAAATGATTTCCCCTTTCTTGGTTTCCCCCCCTCCCTGAAAGTCCCATAAGCCCTCTTCCCTCCCCCTGTGACCCGTCTGGCAGGTCTAGTTATCCAGGGTCCCAAAGAGGTGCTACCTGAGGGTCGGGGGGGGGGGGGGGGGGGAGAAAAGAAGGAGACCAAGCAAGGTTCTGTTGTCAAGGTCTCGTTTTAATGGGGCATGCGTTACTGGTTTTAAGGCTTTCAGACTGGGGAAGTGACCTTTGTGAAACACAAAGGAGGGAGGGGCAAAGGTATTCTTGGCGGCGATTGCAGGAAGTGAAAAGGTCATCTGGTGGAGATATCTGGTGTTTGCGCAGGCAGGAACATTCCGCGATCAGGGTTGGAACATTCTGCGGTCGCTGCCGGAACCTCCCAGATGGCATAAGAAGATTCCGAGAACAACCACAAAACGCCCCATCCGTTCGTGGAAAAGGTTTCTGTCCAACAATCTCATGGCCTTATGGCAGCCATCTTAGGGCTGAGCGCCTGTGGCTGTACGGCCCAGAATGGCTCCTTACACCCCTCTTCCCCAATCAACCCCCTCCATCTTCCCTGTCCTGGTATTCTCCTTCACTTCTGCGCTGAGCCTTTCCAGGACGAGGAGCCTCTCCCTTCTTCTTGGGCATCATTTGATATGTGAATTGTGTCTAGGGTATTCCGAGATTCTGGGTTAATATCCACTTATCAGTGACTGCATACCATGTGTGTTCTTTTGTGATTGGGTTACTTCACTTAGGATGATATTTTCTAGTTCCACCCATTTGCCTAAGAATTTCATGAATCCATTGTTTGTAATAGCTGAGTAGTATTCCATAATGTAAATATACCACATTTTCTGTATCCATTCCTCCGTTGAGGGACATCTGGGTTCTTTCCAGCTTCTGGCTATTATAAATAAGGCTGCTATGAACATAGTGGAGCATGTGTCCTTATTGCATGCAGGTAAAGCCTCTGGGTATATGCCCAGGAGTGGTATAGCCGGATCCTCCGGGAGTGTCATGCCCAGTTTTCTGAGGAACCGCCAGATTGATTTCCAGAGTGGTTGTACCAGCTTGCATTCCCACCAGCAGTGAAGGAGTGTTTCTCTTTCTCCACATCCTCACCAACACCTGCTGTCTCCTGAGTTTTTGATCCTAGCCATTCTGACTGGTGTGAGGTGGAATCTCAAGGGTTTTTTGATTTGCATTTCCCTAATGACTAAGGATGTTGATCATTTCTTTAGGTGCTTCTCAGCCATTCGATATTCCTCAGTTGAAAATTCTTTATTTAGCTCTGTACCCCATTTTTAATAGTGTTATTTGGCTCTCTGGAGTCTAACTTCTTGAGTTCTTTGTATATATCGGATATTAGACCTCTGTTGGATATATGATTGGTAAAGATCTTTTCCCAATTTGTTGGTGGCCGTTTTGTCCTTTTGACAGTGTCCTTTGCCTTACAGAAATTTTGTAATTTAATGAGGTCCCATTTGTCAGTTCTTGATCTTAGAGCACAAGCTGTTGGAGTTCTATTCAGGAAATTCTCCCCTGTGCCCATATGTTCAAGGTTCTTCCCCAGTTTCTTTTCTATTAGTTTCACTGTGTCTGGTTTTATGTGGAGGTCCTTGATTCACTTGGAATTGAGCTTAGTACAAGGAGATAAGAATGGATCGATTTGCATTCTTCTGCATGTTGACCTCCAGTTGAACCAGCACCATTTGTTGAAAAGGCTATCTTTTTTCCACTGGATGGTTTTAGCTCCTTTGTCAAAAATCAAGTGACTATGTTCATAGCAGCCTTATTTATAATAGCCAGAAGCTGGAAAGAACCCAGATGTCCCTCAACGGAGGAATGGATTCAGAAGATGTGGTATATCTACACAATGGAATACTACTCTGCAATTAAAAACAATGAATTCACGAAATTCCTAGGCAAATGGTCAGATCTTGAAAATATCCTTAGTGAGGTAACCCAATCACAAAAGAACACACATGGTATGCAGTCACTGATAAGGGGATATTGACCCAGAATCTCGGAATACCCTAGACACAATCTGCATATCAATAGATTTCTAAGAAGATGGAAGGAGAGACCCCTGGTCCTGGAAAGACTGGATGTAGGGGAACGCCAGGACAGAGTAAGGAGAGGGGGTTGAATGGAGAAAAGAGGGAGGGAAGGGGGCTTATGGGACTTTCGGGGAGGGAGGAAACGGGAAAGGGGAAATGATTTGGAATGTAAATTAAAAAAAAATAAAATAAATAATTAAAAAAATCAAGTGACATAGGTGTGTGGGTTTATTTCTGGGTCTTCAATTCTATTCCATTGAGTTTTCTAATTAATGTACTCAGTCTTTCAATTTTGTGTTCCTTTTAGCTTGAGCTCTCTTCAGTGTTTCTATGAATTGAATTCTGCTCTCAAGCCTCAATTGTCTTCATCATTCTCATTAGCCTTATGCTTGTGGTTTCCCAAGCATTACTGAGGGCTTCATGGTCTTCTTGGTGTCACTAAGCTTTTCTTTGTTTCTTCTTTTAATTCTTTGAAATGTCTGATGAACTTGATAGTTGTTCTTTGATATTCTCTGCTGCTCTTCTAGTTCATTCTCATTGGCAAACATGTTCACATATTGTATATTATGGATACAAAGACAGTTCTTGATTTTTCATATTTCTGTAGCGTAAGTATAAAACTTACAATAATGGATACTTCGAGTAACCTCTGAAACCCAAATTGTTGTAATTAAATATGACATTAAACAGAAAATTTTAATATCAGCACCAAAGACATGCTAATCAGTTATAACATTCTATTTATTTTTCATAAATTGTTAAAATTTCTTAAAATTTATTTTAAGCTGTTACATGAAAATATAAAAATTATTCATGTTCCTGAGGTATATTATAATATTTTAACAACTATATGTGGTATATAATATTTAATTACTTTTAAATCTGTGTTCTCAGAAACTTATTATTTCTCTCTGAAAATAGTAATATTTTTCCATTCTTTTTCTATTCAAAAAACTGTTTTGAATAATCACTGGTAATATGCCTCTCATCCATAACTAAGTTTCAGCGAAACCATGTGGTTATGGATTGAAGTCGTTTGGACAGGAGTACATAGTCTCCTTATCTATGTTACCGTTGGTGTATAGAAAATGTTTTATTGATTTGCATAAGTTGATTCTGTGTTCTGCCACATTCCTGAACTTGTTTATTGTTTCTAGATGTTTTCTGGTAGATCTTTTGGAATCTCCAATGTATAGTAGCATTCCCTTTTAATGAAAAAAACGTGTCAATAATTTCAACTGAAAAGACAGAAAGATTTCAGTTTGTTCATTGGAGGCCCACAGGCATGTGTGAATTTTGTGTACTTTTAAGGTTCATACTGTTAGAATTGCATTAAAGTCGCTGTGAGATGCAGCACAGAAAGTACTTGATAAAAGCTACATTTGCATTTCCTTCATTTTTAAAAAATGCATTACTACTGTTACTACAATTATTTGTTTTATTTTGAGACAGGTAATTGCTGTGTAGCCTTGGCTGTCCTTTAATTTACAATTGTCCTTCTCATTCTTCCAGGACAGGGATGGCAGGTGTATGCCATCACACTGGACCACAGTCTATTTTTAAAGAAATTCTTCCCTAGTAGAATGTTGAAAATAGTGTCACTCAAACCTTTGGAAGCAGTTTGTGTAAATACAAAGCAGGCTTCTAATATTATTCGAGGCCTGTCTCAGTTAGTGTTTCATTGCCCTCAGCAAAAACCATGACCAAGGCAATGCTTAAGAAAGACTGTTATTCAGGCTTCCTTATGTTTCAGAGTCTAGGCTTTCATCAACATAGCAGGGAGCATGGTGGGGAGCATCTCTCTGGAGAATTAACTGACACCTTTGATCTTGATCTATAGGCAAGGAGAGAGAGAGGGAGAGAGAGAGAGAGAGAGAGAGAGAGAGAGAGAGAGAGAGAGAGAGAGAGAGAGAGGAGCCTGGGACTGACAACAGTTTTTGAAATCTCAAAGCCCACCCCCTAGTGACACACCTTTTCTAACAAAGCCACACCTCTTAATCCTTCTAATCCTACCAAACATTTCCACTTCCTGGTGATTAAGTATTCAAATGAGTCTATTGGGCCATTTTAGTCAAAGCACCACCGGCCTTTATCTAAATAAATAAACCTAGCATTACTTATATTGTTCTAATTTAAGGAAGTCTGACAGACAGTCTTCCAGAATTGGAAGCCTTAGCTAGTTTTCAAATATTAAACACAAAGCACATGGATTCAGTAATATATGGTTACAAAGTTGCCAAAAGAACGCATGATACAGAAAGATAGTAATAAAATGATGAGAAAATAAAACCAGGCAAACAATAACCACATTTTTTTAAACCTATACATCTATATCAAGAGCAACAGATTTCAAGGCAAGTCATTTTTCCAGCAATCAAGTGATTCTTCACCTAAATTTTATATAGCTTGGAATGTATAATAAATTTAAATACTTATTATTTTCTAAAATGTTTAGTGTAAACAATAGAGTAAATCAAGCTTATCATATATACAGTTCTATATAGCCTTTATATTAATTTAATTTAAACTTTAGAGTAATTTAAACTAATAATGTAGAGTAAAAACTTGAATATCACCATTAATATCAGGTTAAAAGCATAATTCATTGTTTATACTGTTTATAAAACATTGATTATAATTATAATTATAATTATAATGGATTATAGATTTTAGAAAAAATGAACTCAGGAATATAGGAGAGGAGTATGTTAGCCACGAGTAGGTTAAGAAGTGGCCCAGCGATTGAACTGTTTAAGATATATTAAAATATAAGTCTGCTTGTGTGTGTCTTTCATTCAGGAACCTAGAACATTGGGCGGGTAGTGACGAACATGTTGCCACTGCTGTAATGATTTGAGTAGAGTTATTTGGGTTCTGCAACTCTTGTGGAGTGAGCCTTAAGCTAAATCACCTATTGGGTGGTTACTTCCACAAGCTTTGTGCCACCATTGCACTAGTATAACTTGCAGGTAGGACACCATTGTAGATCAAAATGTTTGTGTCAGGAATGATGTTTACATTTTTGCTTTCGGGAGTGTGCAGAGGAACTTCCTGTACTAAAGACACTTGAATGCAAAGGCAAAGGCTCTGTGTAGGCAGTGTGTGGATTCTTCATATTCACTTAGTTGTGTGTTTTCTTCAGCAATGGGGCATAGCAGTCACTTTGTGGAGAGCAACCTATAGTCTTGGCAAAAGCCTAGGATTTAGGGTATTCTCATGGGGGCCCCTTTGGCCAAGAACTCAATTAGATGTTACACAATCCTAGTACTGGAAACTTTGTTTGGTGACAAGGGATGGCCAGTTGAAGGCTTTGTCTACTCCATTATATGGAGATTTTATTTAGATTGCCTTTATATATGTGTAAATTTGCCTTTATATATGTGTACAATTTAGGAAGTTTTTGTTGTATTAGGTCTCCATACTAACCCTCCCCCCCCATATGCAACTTAATTTTAACAAGCTTTCTTTGTGTTCACTCCATTGTCCCCTATACCCTCCTCATTCCTACTTGGTCATTCTATTCCCCATCCCCTATCCACCCATAACTATCCATTCTAATTCCTTTTCTTAATGAAGTCTATCTGGTCCCCAGTACCCTACTCTATACCTAACCTCTCTGGCTTTATGGATAGTAGCTTGGTTATCATTGAATTAACAGCTAAGCTTTTCCTTTTGTATTTTCTGTTTGTCTTTCTGTGTCTAGGGTACCTCCTTTTGGATGAATTGTTCTAGTTCTTCAAAGGCATTTCTAAATTTTTTGAGACACTCTTCTTGAATTTAAAGACTGAAGGAGTGTCAGAAAAGCCCTGGGACTGATAAAGAATGCAAAAGAGCCACAGTTGATGCATTTCTGAGCACATTAATGCCCGCTAAATTTATTCACGACAAGTAATAAATGAGCACGTTTATAGTAAGCAGGATCAAGAGGGAATATGCGGTGAAGCGTAGTTATGACACACAATTTCTTATCAATAACTTTCAAGGGTTAATTTACCACTACAACTCATCATTTTCTAAAAACTTCATTTATATTTTCAATGTTATTAAATTTATCAAATTTAACGTTGACCTCACTTAAGTGTTGAGTTTGAGGCTTCATGATGAACAGGTAAACCTCATGGACTAGGTATGTAAGCATATTGCACTTGGGAGACACATGCATTTCTTGTACTTCAACACATTTTGGGTTTACCTCAAAATATAACTGATTTGTGCATCCATAAGGTTGTAACCCATATATACATTATAAGCTTATGGATGTATAAGTCAGTTATATTTTGAGGATATATATATATATATATATCAGAGAGTTAAGATTGGTTAATTAATAACTTGGGCAGAGTGAGCTGATAAATCAGTATCATGATTACCAGCTACAAAAAATGCCAGGAAGGGAGATGTGTGCACGATGTTGCCCATTTTCTGAAAAATCAACAGTGTTTTTTTTGAAAAGTCAAGCACCATCAGTTAAAAAAAAGATAAGTTTCTTTGATTAGATAGTTCAAATGTACACAGTGAGGAAAGTCATTTGCCCTCAGTGTGGCAATATTCACAGGGTAAGGAATCAGATTGCTAATTCAGCTTCTCTGTAATACTGGTACAGAGTTAAAACTGTCGGCACCTTGATGGGTGGCATCACCAGCCCTTCCGTTTGTTTCAGTCCCCTGCACAGCAAGGAGACTTAAGCATAAATCCTAATCTAGAGGGTGGATGGTAGATTGGTCCTTAAAGCAGTCAATGTATAACAAATTGCTCTCCCTGCATGAAAAATGAGGTCATGAAGATTTAAATGTGGCAAGAAAGAAGAAGGTGATGTCTGCTCAGGAAAGATACTTAGTGTGAATCCATCTGTGGTAATAGATAAATTGCCTTCATTAGCAAAGATGTATATCTCGCACCAACTATCAATAAATGTTTCAGGTTCACTCAGGAGTGATTGCTCTGTTGGTACAGAAGATAAAATCCATTTTAAACAAAAATATTCAAAGTATCTACTTATTATATCTCTAAAATTTTCTATATTTTAAAAGAGTTTTGTAATAAAGGATAATTACATTATTATCTTTATCTCAAAGAAGTGAGAATCAGGAGAGATGCTTTAATCAACCTCATTACACATAATAAATTGTTTTTATAAGCCTCTATAGTTGAGATATAGGGAGATACTGAGATAGATGGGATTGAGGAGATCTGAGTGAGGGAAACTAACCCTACTTGGCTTGCATTTAATCAGACTTTAAGAGAATTAGGGTTTATAAAAATCATTTAATTCATTCAACCCCATCTTGCCTCAGACTTTTCAAACATCTTCTCTTCAAACACATGACTCATAATCTTCCTGATTCCATTTTTACATCCTCAATGTATGTGACATATATTAGAAGGCAATACTTCAACAACAAAGTGATTTTATATAAAATCTCTTTCCTTATTAATCCCATTGAACCCAAGTTTCATTCAGCAAAAACCAGAACAGTGTCTAACAAAGAACACAAGTCATAGCGAGGTGTTCAGGCATCTATCATCAAACAGGCTAAATGCTGAGTATTACCCTAGGGCCCAGGGGGCAGATGTTATATACAGTAATGAATTCCAGAGATAAAGCTGACATTATAGTTTTCTGTGGAGCCTGAAATAGAATATATTAATTTTTCATTAAATTGTTATGATTACTTTTATTTACTGAATAGTATGTTTAACTGGAAATAGTTTAGAAATCAATATAAAACATCACGTTAGGGTCAAGTGTCCTTAGTAAGGATATTTAATTTGAGTGTAAACATTAACTCTAAGTTTCTGAAGAACTTTGATTTTCTTTCCATATTGATTCAATATCTATCTATCTATCTATCTATCTATCTATCTATCTATCTATCTATCTATCTATCTACCTACCTACCTATCTACTTTTCCCTTTCTTCCTTTCTGTATATTTTGTCTGTGCATCCAATATTTATTTAATGACAAATTGTGTTTATGACTATTGGTTATATCTACATCTCTATCTATCTCTATCTCTATTTCCATCTATCTATCTGTCTGTCTGTCTGTCTGTCTGTCTGTCTGTCTGTCTGTCTATCTATCTATCTACCTATCTTTTATTTACCTGAAAAGAAACACAGATGTAAACTATACATTTTGGGTTTGTAAGAATAGTCAAATTTGATTTAGTTCAGAGAAACATTGATGTGAGAGATTTATAACTTCAGTAAAAGCTCAATCTACTATAACTTTGTTTCAGGTATTTTTTTTTGTGTGTTTGTTATTTCAAGTACTTTCATTACTGGAATTGATGCTATGAAAGTGAAGCCTACTTTAATTAGGTGATATCTGAAAAATGTAAGGAGCAAACATATTTGAATAACTTAGTGAATAAGTATTATAACCTTCTTTTGCAAATCAGTAAACTTACAAATAGAAAAATAAGGTGATTTTTCTCATCACATCACAACTAAACGCCAACAAAGTCCTTTTAAAGCTAATCTACTAAAGAATACTGAAGATATGTTAACTTAATTAGCTCAGAACACTCACTTGATTCTCTTACATTTCCCATGTGCTATACTTATTGTATGGGCTTGCTAATGACTTCAATGGTAATATCCATCCTTTTACTTTTTTACATAGTATGATTGACATAAGAATAAAATAATTATGATCGTTTTTCAAAACCATTTCAAGCACAAAGTCAGATTATAAAAATGTATATTGCTACACATCTTTCCAACACACACCTTTTCGTTGCTTTTTTTGTTGTTGTTTGTTCTTTGGTATGTTTCTGTACTTTGAGAAATTGTGAAGATTATCTGAGGATATCAAATTATTTTATTTTCTGGGCATGGTGGCACAAATCCTTAATCACAGAATTTAGAAGGCAGAGACTAGAACTTCCATGAGTTCCAGGCCAGCCAGAGTTACATGATAAGAGCTCATGTATAAAACAAAACAAAGCAAAACCAACTAACCAAACCAACAAACAGAAAAGTTTGGTGTAAGACTTTCTAAACACTCAGTTGCTCAGTCCTGTTTCCATACTCTCTCTTAGTAAGTGATCTGTCTTTTGTCAATTTATTTAGCTTTAAAGTATTTTCTGGACATGAGTTAATCACATACTAACTTTCATCCCTCTTTTAATACGTCAGTACCATCTTTCATTAGCAAAAGTCCATCATTGACATATATTCTAATTTATTTAATTTAATATTATGACTAGCTCTTCCTTTATGCAGTAGTTAAGAAGATACTGACTGGTTCAAGACATATGTTTCTATTTATATTCTTCTACATTTGCCTCCAAAATTCAACTGCTTTGTTTATCAGCCAGTTAGATCTTCAAGCTGCCTGTGGTTTTATAGCTGGTGTAAGTAGGGGTGAAAACATAATTTTATTTTCTTTATGGACACCCCCTGACCTGGTTTCAATTACTCTCATTTATTTTATACCTTTTCTTCCCAACATATGTTATTTCTATTTTATAGACGTATTCTTTTCTTACCGGTTTCTTTGACTCATTTGTTTAGAAACATGTCTGACTGAAAACCAGCTTATCCCAGTTTTAGAAAATGAATGTTTAAATGTGAGTCTTACATGAGTAATCCAAGTTTTTAATGAACCTTCGCAGAAAAGATGCAATTCTACATAATAATTAGACATTATCATTAGAGAGTAACGTCAACACTCAAACAGATCTACAGTTAGGTAGAACGATGTGGTGAGTTGTTAATACAGGAAAAACTAGAGCAAACTGTTTCTTCTAAATGCACCAGAGTGAAAGAGAAACAATTCTCCAGAAGGATGGAAGTACTCAGCTGCAGGAGATTGTCTCAGTCTAACAAATCACCACAATAACTATAAGAATTGCATTACTCACAATTCTGGAGGCAGAGAAGTCCTTGGTTTGTTATTTGCTGAGAACCTGCTTAAGGGTCATACTCTTTCATTTCCTGGCTGTGTCCTCATGCCATGGTAGCAGTGGAGAAATACTTCGGTATTAGCTGATCAGTCATTTATCAGGGACTTCAAATCCCTGTCAGGTGGTCCCAGAAAAAAAAATGAGGGTGAATGAGAAGACGTGGATGACCATGAGGAGCTGCCTTGAGCAGCTCTCCACCAGAGTCTCCATGAGGACACACAGAGAGCAGAGAAAGCCAGGACAAACTCGGATTAAAGCTAAAGGACCATGTGGCTTGAAAAGAGGCTGCCTTAAAGGGCTAGAAGAGCTCAGAACCTGTCCAGCATGCCAACAGCTTATTCTTATAGTTATTGTGGTGATTTGTTAGACTGAGACAATCTCCTGCAGCTGAGTACTTCCATCCTTCTGGAGAATTGTTTCTCTTTCACTCTGGTGCATTTAGAAGAAACAGTTTGCTCTAGTTTTTCCTGTATTAACAACCTGGAGGTAAAGTTTTGTATCCAATTTTAGAAATGTTAAAAAGGCATGTTCTACATGAAATCTGTCGACAAACCAAAAATGAACTATGAAATAAGGTCAAAAGTGTGTAGCCTATTTTATAACAGAACTAGAAAGATGAAAATTAAGAACAGTTCACAGTCAAGGATTCATTTATCAACCATCATGTTTAAAGTCCCCCAATAGAATTGATGTTGTACAATATAGTTGGGAGATGGTTTTGGGCACTGGGTATTCAGATGCTAATTTCTATGCCCAGACATCTGGTGGTAGTCCAAAGGATGGCATGGTCAAGCATCCCCAGTCTCTATAAGAATTGCATTACTCACAATTCTGGAGGCAGAGAAGTCCTTGGTTTGTTATTTGCTGAGAACCTGCTTAAGGGTCATACTCTTTCATTTCCTGGCTGTGTCCTCATGCCATGGTAGCAGTGGAGAAATACTTCGGTATCTCTGTTACAGACTTACTAATTCAGTTCATGAGGTGTCAGTCTGTCTAATGACTTACCGAAGGCCTTTACTTAGAAAACACAGTTCTGGCTATTAGATTTTCACATATAAACTTTAAGGGGATGGCATAAATAAAAAGTCTCCCTCAGTCTCTCCTGACACAAAAAGTCAGCTGTTCTTGGAAGTTCCCAATTGTGTATGCTCCACAAAACCTTGTCACTTCTCATTATTCAGTTCTGTAGCTGTTTAAAGATTTTTATTTATTTGCTACAGCTGTTCCCTTCTCAGTACCAGGTTTTACCTTTATCCATTCATGTTACTATAACAAATTGCCATATTTGAATAGTTGAAATAACAGAAACTGGCTTCTCTTCATTCTAGAATCAAGGAAGTCTTAGATTAAATGGTTTCATGATGGGTCTTCTTCTAGCTTAGACTTTTTACTTCATCGCATTACATCCTCCTGTGACATAGGTCTGATGGTGCTCTCTGGCATATTCATTAATTAATGTTAATTAATTAATATTCATCTAGAAAAGTCTTCCTTCATGACCTAATCAACTCTCAAACACCTCATTTCAAAGCACTATCACACTGGAGGTTAGGTTTCATCCTATGAATTGGGAACATACACACTCATTTCTTTTATTGAATATATTCTTCATTTGCATTTTAAATGTTATTCCCTTTTCTGGTTCCCCCTCCCCTCCAAGAAAACCCCCAATCCATCCTCCCTCCCCCTGCCTCCATGAGGATGCCCCTCCACCCAACCCACTCACACCTACCCCCTCCTTGATTTCCACACGGTGGGGCATCTATCAAGCCTTCATAGGACAAAGGACCTCTCCTCCCACCGATGCCCTACAAGGCATTCCTCCACCACAAATGCAGTTGGAACCATGAGTATCCCTTGGTTGATGACTTAGTCCCTGGGAGCCCTGGTAGGTCTGGTTGGCCTATATCATTTTTCTTCCCATGAGGTTACAAACTCCCTCAGCTCCTTTACTCCTCCCTCTAACTCCTCCATTGGGAACCCTGCCCGCAGTCCAATGGTTGGCTGCTAGCATCTGCCTTTGTATCTGTAAGACTTTGGCAGGGCCCCTTAGGAGACAGCCATATCAGACTCCTTTCTGTAAGCACTTCTTAGCATATACATAGTGTCTGGGTTTGGTGACTATAGGATGAATCCCCAGATAGGACAGTCTCTGGATGGCCTTTCTTTCAGTTTCTACCCAACACTTTGTCTCCATAATTGTTCCTGTGAGTATTTTTCTTCCCTTTCTCAGAAAAACCGAAGCACCAACACATTGATTTTCCTTCTTCTTAGCTTCATGTGGTCTGTGAATTGTATCTTGTTTATTCTGAGCTTTTGGGCTAATATCAACTTAACGGTGAGTGCGTAGGATGTGTGTTCCCTTGTGATTGGGTCACCTCACTCAGGATGACACTTTCTAGTTCCATCCATTTGCCTAAGAATTTCATGAATTCATTGTTTTTAATAGCTGAGTAGTACTCCATTGTGTAGTTATACCACAATTTCTGTATTCATTCCTCTGTTGAAAGACATCTGGGTTCTTGCCAGCTTCTGGCTATTATAAATAAAGCTGCTGTGAACATAGTGGAGCATATGTCCTTATTACATGTTGGAGCATCTTCTGAGTATATGTCCAGGAGTGGTATAGCTGGATCCTCAGGTAGTACTATGTCTAATTTTCTGAGGAACCACCAAACTGATTTCCAGAGTGATTGTACTAGCTTGCAATCCTACCAGCAATGGAGGAGTATTCCTCTTTCTCCACATCCTCATCAGCATCTGCTGTCCCCTGAGTTTTTCATCTTAGCAATTCTGATTGGTGTGAGGTGAAATCTCAGGGTTGTTTTGGTTTGCATTTCCCTGATAACTAAGGATGTTGAACATTTCTTTAGGTGCTTCTCAGCAATTCGATATTCCTCAGTTGAAAAGTCTTTTCTTAGCTCTCTACCCCATTTTTAATAGGATTATTTGGTTCTCTGGAGTCTAACTTCTTGAGTTTTTTGTATATATTGGATATTAGCCCTCTGTCGGATGTAGGGTTGGTAAAGATCTTTCTCCAATCTGTTGGTTGCCATTTTGTCCTATTGACAGTGTTCTTTGCCTTACAGAAGCTTTGCAATTTTATGAAGTCCCATTTGTCAATTCTTGTTCTTAGAGCATAAGCCATTGATGTTCTGTTCAGGAAATTTTCCTCTGTGCCCATGTGTTCAAGGCTCTTCACCACTTTCTCCTCTATAAGCTTCAGTGTATCTGGTTTTATGTGGAGGTTCTTAATCCACTTGGACTTGAGCTTTGTACAAGGAGATAAGAATGGGTCAATTTGCATTTTTCTATATGCTGAGCTCCAGTTGAACCAGCACCATTTGTTAAAAATGTTGTATGTTTTCTATGAGATGTTTTTAGCTCCTTTGTCAATGATCAAGTGACCATAGGTGTGTGAGTTCATTTCTGGGTCTTCAATGCTATTCCATTGATCTTCCTGCCTGTATGTGTACCAATACCTTACAGTTTTTATTATTATTGCTCTGTAGTAGAGCTTGAGGTCAGGGAGTTTCCCCAGAAGTTCTTTTGTTGTTGAGAATAGTTTTCACTATCCTGGGTTTTTTGTTATTCCAAATGAATTTGCAGATTGCTCTTTCTAGATATATGAAGAATTGATTTGGAATTTTGATGGGGATTGCATTGAATGTGTAGATAGCTTTTGATAAGATGGCCATTTTTTATTATATTAATCCTGCCAATCATGAACATGGGAGATCTTTCCATCTTCTGAGATCTTCGATTTCTTTCTTCAGAGGCCTGAGGTTCTTATCATAGAGATCTTTCACTTGCTTGGTTAGAGTCACACCAATATGTAATACTATTTGTATTACCAATATGTAATACTATTTGTCACTATTGTGAAGGGAGTCATTTCCCTAATTTCTTTCTCAGCTTGTTTATCCTTTGAGTATAGGAAGGCTACTGATTTGTTTATCCAGCCACTTGCTGAAGTTGTTTATTGGCTTTAGGAGTTCTCAGGTGTCCTCAGTTTCTGTTGTTATGTCTTCCTTTTCATTTTT
The DNA here is from genome assembly GCA_036184795.1 of Tokudaia tokunoshimensis. Classification (NCBI taxonomy): domain Eukaryota; kingdom Metazoa; phylum Chordata; class Mammalia; order Rodentia; family Muridae; genus Tokudaia; species Tokudaia tokunoshimensis. The sequence goes on from BTHU01000016.1 coordinate 96,121,158, forward strand.
GATTTTATTAATTTGGGTAGTGCCTCTGTCCCTTCTGGTTAGTCTCGCTAAGGGTTTATCTATCTTGTTGATTTTCTCAAAGTACCAGTTCCTGGTTTTGTTGATTCTTTGTATAGTTCTTTTTGTTTCTATTTGGTTGATTTCAGTCCTGAGTTTGATTATTTCCTGCCATCTACTCCTCTTGGGTGTGTTTGCTTCTTTTTGTTCTAGAGCTTTCAGGTGTGCTGTTCAGCTGCTAGTGTTAGCTTTCTACATTTTCTTTTTGGAGGCACTTAGGGCTATGAGTTTTCCTCTTAGCATCGCTTTCATTGTGTCCCATAAGTTTTGGTATGATGTGTCTTCATTTTCATTGAAATCTAAAAATTCTTTAATTTCTTTCTTTATTTCTTCCTTGAGCAAGTAATCATTGAGTAGAGCATTGTTCAGCTTCCATGTGTATGTGTGTTTTCTGTTGTTCTTGTTTGAACTTAAGACCAGTCTTAGACTGTGGTGATCTGATAGGGTGCATGGAATTATTTCAATATTCCTGTATCTGTTGAGGCATGTTTTGTGACCAATTATATGGTCAATTTTAGAGAAGGTAGCATGAGGTACTGAGAAGAAGTTATATTCTTTTGCTTTAGAATGAAATGTTCTATAAATATTTGTTAGATCCATTTGGTCTATAACTTTAGTGAGTTTCACTGTGTCTCTGTTTAGTTTCTGTTTCCATGATTTGTCCATTTGCTGAGGGTGGATGTTGAAGTTTCCCACTATTATTGTGTGGGGTGCAATGTGTGCTTTGAACTTTAGTAATGTTTCTTTTATGAATGTGGTACCATTGCATTTGGAGCATAGATATTCAGAATTGATAGTTCATCTTGGTAAATTTTTCCTTTGACCTGTATGAAGTGTCCTTCCTTATCTTTTTTGACAATCTTTGGTTGAAAGTCGATTTTATCTGATATAAGAATGCCACTCCAGCTTGTTTCTTGGGACCATTTGCTTGGAAAATTGTTTTCCAAACTTTGACTCTGAGGTGGGGACTGTCTTTGTCACTGAGATGGGTTTCTTGTATGCAGCAAAATGTTGGGTCCTGTTTAAGTATCCAGTCTGTTAGTCTATGTCTTTTTATTGGGGAATTGAGTCCATTAATGTTAAGAGATATTAAGGAAAAGTGGTTGTTACTTCCTGTTATTTTTGTTGTTAAAGGTGGAATTCTGTTTGTGTGGCTGTCTTCTTTTGGGTTTGTTGAAACATACCTTCATGCTTTTTCTAGAGTGTAGTTTCCCTCCTCATGTTCGTATTTACCACCCATTATCTTTTGTAGAGCTGAATTTGTAGAAAGATATTGTATAAATTTGGTTTTGTCATGGAATATCTTGTTTTCTCTGTCTATGGAAATTGAGAGTTTTGCTGGGTATAGTAACCTGTGCTGGCATTTATGTTTGCTTTTGGTCTGCATGAAATCTGCCCAGGATCTTCTAGCTTTCATAGTTTCTGGTGAGAAATCTGGTTTAATTATGATAGGTCTGCCTTTATATGTTACTTGACCTTTTTCCCTTACTGCTTTTAATATTCTTCTAAGTTAAGTGCATTTGTTGTTTTGATTATTATATGGCCAGAGGAATTTCTGTTCTAGTCCAGCCTATTTGGAATTCTGTAGGCTTCTTGCATGTTCATGGGAATCTCTTTCTTTAGGTTAGGAAAGTTTTCTTCTATAATTTTGTTGAAGATATTTATTGGCCCTTTAAGTTGAGAATCCTCGCTCTCTTCTATACCTATTATCCTTAGGTTTGGTCTTCTCTTTGTGTCCTGGATTTCCTGTATGTTTTGGGTCAGAAGCCTTTTGCATTTTGCATTTTCGTTGACTGTTGTGTCTATCTCTTCTACTGTATCTTCTACACCTGAGCTTCTTTCTTCTATTTCTGGTATTTTATTGGAGATACTTACATCTGTATTTCCTGACCTCTTTCCTAGGTTTTCCAGGTTTACCTCCATTTGTGTTTTCTTTATTGTTTTTACTTCCACTTTTGGGTCTTGAATCACTTTATTCAATTCCTTCACCGGTTTACCTGTGTTTTCCTGTATTTTTTTCAGTGAGTTATTGATATACTCCTTAAGGGACTTTTAAGGACTCTATTATCTTTGTGAGATATGATTTTAAGTCAGCTTTCTGATTTTTAAGTGTGTTGTATTCAGGGCTTGCTGTGATGGGAGAACTGGGTTCTGATGATGCCCACATATATTGACTTCTGTTGCTTATGGTCTTGTGCTTGCCTTTTGCCATCTAGATATCCCTGGTGCTTCTTGGTCTGTATGATTTTCTGGAGTCTGCCTCTTTTGACCCTGGGTTGCTTCTATTCTCCTCGTAGGCCTGCTGCCCTGGTTGTAGCAGACCACCTGTGGGGCCTTCTGATGGGTGCTCTTTATAGGGGCAGAGAGGGTTCTGAACTGTTGCCCTGGCCTTCAGACTGTTAGGTCAACTGCTCTGAGTGCAGCGGGTTCTCTAGGATGGATTGGAGATGGTGTCTTCACTGGAGCAGACCAGCCAAGAGTCTGCCCCAGCAGTAAGTACTGGGTAGCAGAAGGGGACACACTCATTTCAAAGCAAAGAATAAAACTTCGAATTTTAGCAGTTGACTCCAGAATGGGATGCAGTTGCTCAGATGCAAGAGTGAAGAACTGAAACACTTGGTAGAGTAGGAAGAGCATCTGTCTCATCCATAACTGAAAGAGATCAGGCTTTTATGGGTCAAATCACAGCTGTGTTGATAGAAAATAAATGGCAGCACTGAAACACAAAAGCTAGCAGGAAAATCATATTTGTTAGTTTGGTGTCATTGTATGACTTCTATTCATTTATTAATTATTCACGTGCTTGCCAATTGCTCTCTGTCTGTCATGTACCAGGTCAAAGTCAGTAGAGAGTGAATTAATTTAGAATCCTAAACTCAACTCACATGTCCTGGAACAACTTTATTGATTAAAATTTACCATTTTCTTATTTACTTATGTTTTTGTTACTTTTTAGTTGTCTTGCTATTTGGCATGAAATCTTATATAGCCCAGGGTGACCTTGATCTCATGATATAGCAGAGGATGTCCTTGAGCTGTTTCTCCTGCTTTATCCTCTTATAAGGATAAGAGACACAACACTCAACACTGATTTTAATATTTATGAAAGAGACAATACTTGGAGAAAAGAAAGATAATATTGATTCTCTATACTTAGCTATTATTCTTAGCCCACCTAAGTAAATAATAGATCTGGGTGCTTTATATAATAAGTCATTAGAGTTCAAAGAGGATGATTCATGTTGAAGCAAAGATAATATCTGTGCCAAATATGTAGGCAGAGGGTAAAAGATAAACCTACAAAATTTGAGTTTAAGCTCTTGAAAACCCAATATATTTTTTTTTAGACAAGACAAATTTTAGGTCAAGAGTTTTGTGGGTGGGTTGGGGATCCTGCCTGGCTACTGGAGGTGGGTTCTTCAGGTTCCATGTCCCCACTGTTAGGCATTTTGGCTAAGGTTACCCTCACTGACTTGTGGGAGCCTCTCCCATCTCAGGACTCTGGGATTTCCTAAGGATTACCCCAAACCCTGACATCTGGCAGCTGTAGATTTCTGTTCATTCTCCTGGCCCTCTGGATCTCTCTTCTGTCTCTCTGCATACATGATCCTGTCCCACATTCTCCTCCCCCTTCCCTCTCCCACCCACTTCCCTCCTTCCCTCTGCCTCCTATGCTCCTATGACTATTTTGTTCCCTGCTTCTAAGTGTGAATCAAGCATTCTTGCTTGGACCATCCTTCTTGTTTAACTTCTTTGAGTCTATGGGGTATATCAAGGGTATTCTGAGCTTCCTGGCTAACATCCACTTATCAGTGTGTACATAGCATACATGTCCTTTTGGGTCTGGGTTACCTCACTCAGGATGATTTTTTTTAGTTCCATCCATTTACCTACAAATTCACGATGTTCTTGTTTTTGATAGCTGAGTAGTACTCCATTGTGTAAATGAACCACATTTTCTGTATCCATTCTTCAGTTGAAGGATATCTGGGTTGTTTCTGGTTTCTAGGTGTTACAAATAAGGCTGCTAAGAACATAGTTGAGCATGGGTCCTTGTAGTGTGGTGGAACTTCTTTTAGGTATATACTAAAGAGAAGTATAGCTGGGTCTTCAGGTAGAACTATTTCTAATTTTCTGAGTAACCACCTGATTGATTTTCTGAGTGGTTGTACAAGTTTTCACTCCCACCAGCAGTAGAGGAAAAGCAGGGACAAAGGCTGAGGGAATGGTCAAGCAATAACCAACCCAACCCGAGGCCCATCCCATGGACAAGCACCAGTCCCTGACACAATCCCCCTGGCAGTCTGTTATGCTTGCAGGCATGAACTTAGCATAACTGTCCTCTGAGAGACTCTACCCAACAGTTGACTAAAACAGACTCAGATATCCACAGCCAAACTTTGGGCAGAAATTGGACACTCTTATGGAAGAGTTGGGGGAAGGATTGAAGGCCCTGAAGAGAATAGGAACCCCACAGAAAAACCAAGAGTAAACTACCTGGACCTCTGGGAGTTCTCAGAGACTGAGCCACCAACCAAAAACACACCCAAGCCCCCTGACACATACGTAGCAGATGTGTAACTCTGTCTCCCTGTAGGGCCCCCAACAACTGGGGCAGAGGCTCTCCCTAAAGCTGTAGCCTGACTGTGGTATTTGTTCCTCAATAGGGCTTCCTTGTCTGACCTCAGTAAGAGAAGATATACTTAGCCTGTCAGAGACTTGACGCATCAGAATGGAGACATACTCAGGGGGACCCTATGCTCTCTGAGGAGAAGGGGATGGGGGAGGGTCTCTGTGAGGGGGGACTGGAAGTGGGTAGTGTTTGATGTAAATAAATAAATTAATTAAAAATAATAAAAAAGAAGTAATAAAATCACAAAATAAAAGAACAAAACCCAAGATTTTTCTGTTACCTGAATTTTATTATTAATAAAGAGACAAAATTCTAGACTAAATGGATGAAAGATTTTTCAAATAAAAACTATAAGAAATGAGATTGGATTGTCGAACTGTTAAAAATGTAATAGTAATTTTTAAAGATTTAAAATACAATGAAAATTTAAAGTATAATAAAATAATGTTAAAAATACATTTCCGGCTATACCACTCCTGGGCATATACCCAGAGGCTTTACCTGCATGCAATAAGGACACATGCTCCACTATGTTCATAGCAGCCTTATTTATAATAGCCAGAAGCTGGAAAGAACCCAGATGTCCCTCAACGGAGGAATGGATTCAGAAGATGTGGTATATCTACACAATGGAATACTACTCTGCAATTAAAAACAATGAATTCACGAAATTCCTAGGCAAATGGTCAGATCTTGACAATATCATCCTTAGTGAGGTAACCCAATCACAAAAGAACACACATGGTATGCAGTCACTGATAAGGGGATATTGACCCAGAATCTCGGAATACCCTAGACACAATCCGCATATCAATAGATTTCTAAGAAGATGGAAGGAGAGACCCCTGGTCCTGGAAAGACTAGATGTAGGGGAACGCTAGGACAGAGAAACGAGAGGGGGTTGAATGGAGAAAAGAGGGAGGGAAGGCGGCTCATGGGACTTTCGGGGAGGGAGGAAACGGGAAAGGGGAAATGATTTGGAATGTAAATTAAAAAAAATAAAATAAAATAAATAAATAAATAAAAAATACATTTCTACTTGAAGAATAATAATAGATAAATTAAGTGATTAAAATATATCACTTACTATTTTGGTTTTTCACTTACATCTTATATTAATCATTTAAAAGCTCAATAAATATAGTTTTATAAAATATTAAATAAGATTATGGCCAGAAACTTGATGAAATATGATTTATTGTTTTTATAAGATAACTTGTCATTTTGTTGACAATGATTTATGGGAAAATAAATATGTTTTCATAATAAAAACAGATAAAGTTGAGACAAAGAATGAATATCTTTATTAGCTTTAAATATTTATATTATCATGTGTTCTTGCAAGATACTCTTCCTGCATACCTATTATATTAGGGAGACTAAATACAACCCTCTTAGTATCAAGATATCTATACCATATATACACTATTAAGTTTGATTCACATATCCCAAAATAAATAGAGGTAGAATGATTAAGCATTTTAAAATATGCAATTCTATATCGCCATTTTCTCATGGAACCAGTATTAAATATTATAGCATGTTATAATTCTCTCATTTCCCTCCTGTGTCCTTTGCTCTTGGGCATGAGTGCTTAATGCACTTACATAGGAGTTCTTTATTCTGAGGTTTTACATCAGGAATAAATGAATGGTTTCCATTCATATACTTGTCTGTAAAATGCTGTGTGTCCATGGTTTTCAGTATCAGGAAGTATGGAAACTTTAGCTAACTTTGGACTCAGTGAGAACAGTAAATCGCAATGGCTTCATCTGCTGTGATAAGGCTTTGTTGAGTCTCACCCACTTTAGAAAAGAGTGAGCCCTGGCGACCTCTTTCTTATTAAGTTAAAAGATGAAGGAGACCAAATGGGAGCACTTTTTTTTTTCAATTTCTTTTCTCTTTTTAGTCAAGTGTAAAATTGAGTGCTTTTCTTTTATTGATTCACGAAACGATTCACCCAATACAGCTTCTAGAGCATTTTTATCAGCACAATAATAAGTCTTTGACCCATTAGCAGTCAGCCACTCCAAGCTACTGTTCTCAACCTCTGGAAGCCCCTCACCAACCATCTAATTAACCTTCTATGTATGTGAGTTTGCCCGTTCTGGGACTTAGCACAAATATAATCATAAAGTATGTTTGTGAGTTTTCTACTTTATTCTATTTTTCCCTCTAACAAGTGGTCAACCCTGAAGTCATAGATATACAAATAATATTATATATATGGATAAGATTATATATATGAATAAATAAAAATATGTTTATATACATATATGTACATACACACACACACACACACACACACACACACACACACACACACACACACGAAAAAGAAAAATAAGACCGAGGCCAAGAATTTGAGAGGGCTGCATGGGGGAGGTTATTGAAAGAGTTGGAGGGAGGAATGGTAAATGGGAAAATATTGTAATTATATTTTAATTTCAAAAAATAAAAATAAAACCATTTCACTTACTTTGTACTTTAAGCAGATTTGTAACGGCTAATCTTGGTTTTCAACTTTGACTACATCTGGAATTAAGTAAAATCTAAGTACCTGGACACACCTACGAGGCATTCTTCTTGGTTAAATTATTTGAGGAGGGAGACCCACCCTTAATCTAGACCATAGATTCTGGTGGCACCCATTATAAAAGGACATAGAAGAAATAAGACTTTGTTTACAGCTCTCTTGCTTGCTCCTATCCTGTTCCTGGTGTCATCCGTTCACTGGAGTTAAAATCTGCTCCTTTGGGATTCCAATGTGGTCTGAAAACTGACAGCTGTCTAGAACTTCCCTGGCTCTCAGCCTGTAAGCCACTCTAGTGACTCCCATGTAAGATTAGTCCATCACAGAGAACCCTTCTAAGGGAGAGGTAAGTCGTGCAAGGTTGGATGATTCAGGGATATGAAAAAGCTTTAGGGTGTTGAATGGGGAAAAAAAGAGGGAGGGAAGGGGGCTTATGGGGCTTTCGGGGAGGGAGGAAACGGGAAAGGGGAAATGATTTTGAATGTAAATAAAAAAAAACTTAGAAAATAAAATTTAAAAAAAATTCAAAAAAAAAAAAGAAGAAAGGAAACTAAATCAACAACAACAACAAAAAAAAAAAAAAAAAAAGAAAAAGAAAAAACTTTAGGACCTGAATACTAGATACCAATAGCCATGAGAGGTTGTACGTGAGACTGAATATTCATGCTACCATAATTTCCAAGGACTTTATCTAGATGGGCTTTTCCAGTTGCCGTGTGCTTGGCTCTGGGAAGATTCAAGTAGAAAATTCTCTTGTGTTGAAGAGGCCAGACGAAATAGGGGGAGCTCTGGCTTCCATGGTTCTCATATTAAAGCCGTGTTCTTTACCTTGAAACTATTCTTTTTGAGAATTGACCAGACAGTCTTTGAACATCTGGTATGTTTCTCAAGATGTCAAAATATCAATGCAATGAACACTTAAGAGACTATTACAATGTATGCTTTCAGCAGGGAATTCTTATCGAGTTGGTAAAGTGTGTTGTTTTGGTCTTCCTTCTGGAGAACAGTGTGTTGGGTGGATTGTTAGCTTTCTGTCCTACAGCTATTTCAATATGAGTTCTTCTCTCTGTTTCTCATCTTTGTCTGTACTCTTGGCCATAGGAATCCTAACAGTTTGACTTCACCTTCTCTGTTCCACTTCCCTCCACTCAATTTTATATCTAGTTTATAAAGTTTAAGGTTCTCGTCAACCTGTTAGAGCTTGGTGATTGACTTCTGGTATATTTTGGTAAACTTGGATCAGTAAAATTTATGTTATGTAGCCTCAGTGTGCAGTCTCATGCACGACCTCTCATGGCTCCTGGTATCTAGTGTTCAGGTCCTAAAGCTATTTCATTGTGTACATTCTCCTTTTTACTCAAGCCGTGCTATCTGGGAATTTAATTCTTGTTATTAATCACAATGTTAGGTAAAGATGAACTTATATGGCACTAGCCTCATTTGAAGCCTTGAAATTTCCCTGTAAGTAGGGAACTTATAGCATTTAATAGAAATGTGTGACTAAGATTTCATGTTCCAAAGCTGGTGTTTTACTGTGACTTCTCATTTTAGTAAAAGGGTCCCACTTTTCTGTTATGGGCTCGAACATCATTTAAGATACCTCCTGGGACAGAGAATTATCACCAGTGAAGCTACTCTGCTGTGACTGAGTCCATCTTTTGTTTCTCTGGTTTGTGTTTCTCTGGTTTCAAATACAAAAGACTGAGGTTTAATCTAGATGCTGTCAAGAAGCGCCTCAGAAGCCTACCTTGTGGGGCTGGTGATTGATCATTCTAACCTTGTAATTACATCTCTACACAACCCCATGGAGACCAGGAGCACACAGTCCATTCCATGATATTTGTTTATCAAACTCCTGTCAAACTCCTCTTTGCATGATGTCATCCCAACCAGGACTTCCACTGATATTTAATTTTGACCAAGAATTATTAATTAATTAGTAGATAAATATGTATATATATAATATTATATATACATATATAAATATATAATACATATTATATATAATACACATATATACATATTATATATTATATATACACATAATATATATATATAAACATGTATATATATAATATATATTGCATCAGGATGCCAAAAGCTGTCCATGCTGTTACAATACTGTCATGGCTTCTTATGGGAAAGCATGTGACAATGATTTGTGCTCTGAGATACGCATATTTGCTGCACTGCATTTAGTATATCATTTTCAGTGATTTTGCATTAATTTTAGTGCAATCTCTGAAGCAAATGGCTTTGTTATATAGCAGCAGCAATAGTACTTATGCCTCAACGCAGGTACATAGTGTATTAGAATTGTGTGATGAGCTGCAAATGAGAAATCATTGTTGTTTTTCTTCTTCTCTTTGAAAACTATTAAAGGCAATAAAATCAAAGTATTGAAAAATATTGAAAACTGCATTTGCTGTGAAAGTGGTGAAATAGAAAATTCAGAGAGAAGGCCATAGAAATATCATTGTTTTCCAGACAATAACCCCATTTTTATTGTCCCAGAGTACTTCCCTATTGATGCTTACATTTGTGTGAATGTTATCATATGAGCACATTATACATTTTTATGCATGTTCATCATTTTAGAAATAAATTCTTGAATAATCTTAGGTGAACAATATTACTTTATTTGTAATTATCTCTTTACACTATTTTTTTCCTGTCTTTCTGCAAGTGTCACAGTCAGCCCTGCCTGACCTAAATGCAAATTCTTACAGGTGCTCAACTAACTCAGACAATTTATTGACTAGGAAGAAAAATAAAAATAAAATTGGCTTCTGGGTTAAGATTCTTCTAAAGCAATAGTAACATAGAATATAAAAATGGACAAAAAATAAAACTAGACAAGATATATTGAGATCTGCTAGTTGAGCTTGCAGAACACAGGAGTCCAAAACAAAAAAAAATGTATGGGTTATAATGGAAAAAATATGTAAATGTGTGTATGTGTGTGCATATATATGTCTCTATATAAAATCATGTGTGTATATATGGTATGTGTATAAGTAGCTATATGCATGCATATCTTTTCATCTTGTATATATGCTGTTGAAAAATAAGTTAGTGACATATTCCTTTCAAATAAGAACCTTGAAGTGATGTCTTCACCATGTGGTTCTTAAAATGCCCTTAAATTAAAGGGGGAAAAGGTAAAAGGGAATATTTTTGTTCTTGAGAATCTTTAGCACACCATGTTTCCTTCTCCATCATTGTAATTTCTCGCTGTTCTCTTTTATTGTATTTGTATTATGTGGAAGTTTTGACCATAGTGACTAATGTAAATACTTTCATGATCTCTTTTACCGACCAAAAGCAAGGCTCTCATTACAGTCTTTTAATATCATAATGTTCTTTTTCCTGAATTTTCAATAAATGTGACTTTTACATTATGGAAATCGTTTTATGTTCAGTGAAAAGTAAAATACATTTAATACTTCTAGAAGTCAAAAGAACCACTGAAAATAGATCTCAATTTACCTTTATAGCATCCATTTCTCTTTGTGAGGCAAAGAAGTCACACTGGGAGAGAAACAGGTGCCCAAAGCCTGCTTTTACAAGAGAGCATTAGCCTCAGCAAGTGCAAAGTGTTGAGAAATATTTTCTTTGCCCTGATTTACACTCAGGTGCAACTTTCTGTCCCTTAGCTTGTCAAATGCCATGTCTGCCCACATTCTCCCTCTCTTCAGCAAAATACTGCATGTTGTACTTCTAAATCTTAAGGAAAACTTTCTTTTAAAAAAGCTTTGTGTCTGGCTGCTGCGATGGTTTTCCCTGATGCTTTATATTTGTTTTTAGAGCAAGGGTAAGTTTTCGTCAGGTCGCTAGTTTTTAGTAACATATATTTAACGCAATGATAATTTATTCTGGTGGAATGAGGAAAACTCGGTATTAAATCTGGCTGAAATTCTTGTTGCAGAGAATGGCATACGAAAGAATAAGAATACAAAGATGTAATAATTAAAGTGTTGTATCATGAGGAGAGTTCAACCTGCCGGCACATATCAAATTTTTGTGAAAACATAATTATGTACCACTCAAGAGTACTTAAAACATAAAAAAAAAATCTAAACTCCCAAACAAGCTGTCATAAACAAATTCCCATTTGCATTTTTGCTAATCAGAAATCAAATAGTGTATTTTAACAAAATATGCATTTGCTAGTTTCAAAAAAAGAAAATGAGTACCACAAGTAATTTTCTCCACAAATATTTACTGTGCTTTAGCTGTGTTTCCCAGATTAAAAAGCACTGTCCAGTAAGAAGAGCAACCTAGTTTGGAGCTGCTATGCTTTTAGCATAGTTGTTCAAAACACATTTCATTTTGTCAAGTTTTCTCTTTGGACTGATAATGCATTTTAAAAGTTTCTCATTGAAAAGTCCCGACATATAAATTAACGAATAAGATTTGTGCCTATTGGCTATATATGTTATGTTATAACAATATGTTATATTGTTATATATGTTATGACAGCTAACCACTATTAATTCAAGTAAGCATACCATGTAACATTTTATAAAGCTTATCATCAGAACTGAATAGTCTACGCAGAGCATTTGATACATGGGGCTAGGTTTTTCTGACAGAGTGTTTATTTGTCTATGCACACCGACATAAACATTCATTTCATATACACATATGTGTTGTATGTGTGACATTTACAGAAAGCAAATTTTATATCTAAACATGATACATTTATAGGTATCATCTTTATATCTCATTTAGCCTTAAGTGCAATGGAATAGACTTACCTTACCTTGGCTGCTGTAAATAAGTGTTTTTATCCTCACTAGTACTGACTAGTGCTCATAAAGTCACTATTTCCCTCTCTATTAACAGGAGCATTTATTTTAGAAAGATAATTCTAATCTCCTTTCTCATTACCTAAAATGTAAGAGTCACTGGATTAGCAATAAAGAAGCCTGGGTGTTCAGTAAGGGTGTCACAGTGCCTTAATCTCTCAAGTGTTCAAATCTTTTCACCTATGAGACAAGAGAAGGCTCCAGGGGTTTCCCACTAGGTATACTGCCAATGCCTGAGGTTTTATGGCTTTCAGGTTCTTATTTCCTGGTATCAATACATGTGGATGGAGGTCAGGAGGGGGCTCTTCCCTTCTCTGCTCTAGGTTCTTATTTCCTGATATCAATACACATGGATAGAGGTCAGGAGGTAGCTCTTCCCTTTTCTGCTCTTCTATTTTATTCTTCCCAACTTCCAGAAAATCCACTTGTCCTCTTAACCTACCAGAAATCTTAAAATTTACAAAACTAAGATTAGTCATCCAGCAGACAAAATTATTCTACACAGTTAACTGCTTCTTGGGCCCCAATGGCTTTTTAAAATGTTCTATTTATATGGTTAAATTTATGCTAATCAAAATGCACAGGTCTTTGCTGTGGGAAAACCCTTTGCTATGACTTATTTTATCAACAGAGTCTATAAATGATTTGCTTTTTACCTACTGAACATAATTATCAAAATTTATTGCTTTGCTAATGTTACAAAGTTTAGATTACGCACTTTTAAATTTCATTTTTTTAAAAATTGCAAGTGGATGATATCATCTGAATAATCTTAAAACTATTTAATTTTACTTTTGAGATTATAATATAGTTACATCACTACTCCCTTCCTTTTCCCCCTTCCAAACCCTTTTACATATCCCTCCTTGATCTCTTTCCAATTCATGGCCTTTTCTCATTAATTGTTATTACATATATGTATATTTATGTATATACATATATATTCTTAAATACATAAATGGAACCTACTCAGTCTGTAAAATGTATTTGGTGTGTGTTTTCAGGCCTGACCATGCAATGTGTACAACCAATGGTGTGTCCTCTCGCCAGGAGGATTCTCAGTGCTACTTGAGTTGCCTGTAGTTCTCAACCCAACTAGTAGTAGGCAGAAATGATTCTGAGTAAAGATATTTCCCTCCAGAGTTTTAGAATATCTGAGTATAAGTGATGAGTGTAGAGAATGGGGCTTGCCTCTAAAGCAAAAAATTTGTTCATATAACAGACTTAGGATGATTATAATTTGAAACAGTACTTTTGAGATTTAACTAGCACTCATAAACTCAAACACGGATTTTTCACACATGGCACCATGTTAACATTTTTTTTTTAAAGTTCAGATTTGTAGCATTTTAGATTTCTAATTTTTACATCATCGATATTCAGTATATAACACATGACTCATTTTAAATATGTGAATTATTTATGGGTTTTATAACTGGAAATTCAGTTTATCCTTCCACTATAGTCTTTGAGCAGGGGGGAAAGGAACTATGTAAACATGGAAGATTGCCAGGAAAATTGAAATTATAGACAAAGTCAACAAAATGAATTTTCTAAATAATGGTTTTGTTTATCTGAAGACAAGCCAGGCAAACCTTTTACTTATAAAGTAGAATTCCATGAATGGTTGTGCTGTTTCCAAGAGGAAAAGAAAAGAAGAGAACCTGATACTACAGGATGTGACATTATAGGGAGGGAAACACCCAGGCAGGAGTCAGCATCAGAGTCTGAACATGTTCTAAGCTTACTCAGTATAACTTGGCAATACTGATAGCATGCTCTGGAGATTCAGAGGGTTTCATATGATTGGTGACACCATCAGAACTCTTCAGGCATGTAGATGTAGTAAAGACGGGACAGACCTGTTCCTCCTGTACATATGTAACAGATGTACAGGTTGATCATCATGTGGGACTGACCTCTGACAACAGGAGCATGGCTTGTGTCTGGTTCAGTTGTCTGTATTTGGATCCCTTTCCTTACTGGTTTTCCAAGTCTAGCTTTAATAGAAGATATGCCCAGTCCTAGGCCTATGGACCTCCCCTTGAACTGGCTGCCACTTAGGACTATCACTGGAACTTCTTTTCCTCAGGCTCCTCTCCATTTCCATCCCTGCAGTTCTTTCAGACAGGAACAGTTATGGGTCAGATTTGACTGTGGGATGGCAACCCCCTCCCTCACTTGATGCCCTGTCTTCCTGCTGAAGGTGGACTATAAGTTCCCTCTCCCTACTGTCAGGCCTGACACTATTACTGAGGCTATGAAGTGCTCACAAAAAGGGACCTTCATGACTGCTCTCCGGAAGACCCAATAAGCAGCTGAAAGAGTCAGATGCAGATATTTGCACCCAACCAATGGACAGAAACTGCTGACCCCTGTGGTTGAATTAGGGAAAGGCTGGAAGAAGCTGAAGAGGAGGGTGACCCTGGAGGAGGACCAGCAGTCTCAATTAACCTGGACCCCCAAGATCTCTCACACACTGGACCACCAAGCAGATAGCATACACCAGCTAATATGAGGCCCCCAACACACTATCAGCAGAGGACTGCCAGGTCTGGGTTCAGTCAGAGAAGATGCACCTAACCCTCAAGAGATTGGAGGCCCCAGGGAGTTTAGAGATCTGGTTGGGTTGGGGGTTGGGGGAAACATCTTTGTGGAGACGGGTTGGGGGAGAAAGTATGGGATGTATAACAGACATGGGGTGGATCGGGACAGGGGATAGGAATAAAATCTGAAATGAATAAAGTAAATAAATGAGTTAACAAATAAATAAAAGATTTAAAAAAAAAGATGTGCCAAGTCCCATTACAACTTGATATGGCAAGGTGGGTTGATATCCATGAGTGGTCTCTCCTTCTCCGAGGGGAAAGGAAGGAGAGCATAGGGGTAAGGGAAGAGAGGTGAAGTTCTGATCAGGATACAAATTAATTAATTAATTAATTAATTAATTTTAAACAGCCCCCTTCTCTAAACCATGCTGGACCAGACTCAACTGTCCTTTCTTCTCTTCCTTCCCTCTCTGGATATTTTATTTTGAGCAAACACTTAAAATTGATCATATATTCAACATGCATGTGTAGATTGACAACCAGACTCATTCTAGATATCAGTGATAAACTTTCTGGAAATTCAATAGCAAATGGTGGATATTTTGATGCATCTTAAACATTTTATATGTATTTTCATCTGTTTTTTTCTTTGTTTAGCCAACCATAGGACAAATAATTCTCTGATGCTAGCTAAGGAATAAAATATATGTATGCTTTGACCATTAAATATGAAACTTAATATTTGCATAATGAAAGTTTAGTTTTTACATTAAAAGATACATTTTATTTTAAAGTTTTTGTTTCATGACTAGTAATTTGGAGTTCTACATCTACTCACTATATAACAAAGACCAACTTTATCCTTTGACTTGGCAGCATATGTATGGGGCAGAAAATATAAATTAATAGTTTGAAGACACTAGAAATCAGAAAGAGAAACAGAGGAGATGAGGCTTATGATTTCCCTGGCCTTGTTTCTGTGTCAGAGTTCCAGGATAGACATGAACAGAGCTCGTGAAACTTTCTTAGTCAAGGAGACAATGATGAAAGCCCAGAGAACGGATAGGTAGAGTTCATTGGTTAAAGTATGGATATAACATGTTGTGCAATAGAAAAGTGTAGATCCCTGAACTCAGTAAATTCTGAACTCAATCATGGGTGATGCATGTGGGTAAAGGAACTAAGAGTGCAAAGTAGTAATCAGGACCTAAAAGCACTTGCTTTTTATATTCAAAAGGAAAACCTGAAGAAAACTGACATAATGGATATTCTGAATGCGTCCGACATTCAGAAGATTCTACTTTGGTAGCAGGAAAATTTATAGCCTCTTAGCTGAGTTTTACTCTTGTTCTGGCAAACTAGAAAAGTCAGATCCAAAGGGATAAAACTGTTTTCAAGGAACTTAATCAAAGGGTAGAACACATTTCAAAAGTATTTGGGAGAATATAATATCCATCAATCCTTCACCCAACAAAATTAAATTCACCTATCTTCTGTTCACTGGTTACCAGGCATACAAAGGGGAAACCTGTTTATAAAAGAACAATAAACAATCAAAATGGCCCGTGTTTAAAATAACATTAGAATTAAAAGATAAGAACTTTTGTTATTACTAAAATTGACTGTGAGGTTATAGTTATGAAGATAAGGATCCTGTGGACTAGTAGGAGTGTGCACTGATTCATGAAAATCAGCTTTGACAGTTGACCTTGACGTCACACACCTAAACCTTTCAGTCTGCCACACAGTTTTTAAGAATATAGATGGCAGAAAAGTGGCAGGCAGATTTGATGTAGGAATAGATGAATCTACAGCAGTGGTTCTCAACATATGGATTGTGACCTCTTCGGTGATTTACGGACCCTTTCACAATGGTCTCCTAAGACCTTCGGAAAAAACAGACATTTGTGCTGATTCATAACGGTAGCAAGATTACAGTTATGAAGTAGTAATGAAAATAATTTTGTGGTTGGGGGTTACCACAACCGTAAATAAATATCACCATCAGGAAGGCTGAGAACCACTGAATTACAGGAAATGAACACAAGCAATTTCAAATAAAGCTAAAGAAGAAAGCAAACCATACTAATGAACAAAAAATACTATTCATCCTCTGGTTGTTAATGTTCACTCTGGTGGAAACCAAACCAAACCAAAACAAAAAAACCAACCAACCAAACAAACTTTACCTTTAAAGAGGAAAATGTGCATATTGACAGTGACAGAATATAGATAGTATTGTTTTGTTTCCTGAACTGTGTCCACTTTAGCTGACATCATTCCCAGGAGAAGTCAATGAGTTGTTTCATTGATCTCCTGCAAGACTCAGAAATCAGAGTCCTCTGGAAGACAGCTTTATGAAGGGACAGGAGAACACTAACAAGTCTTTGCCAGCAAGAATTTTTAAAATAGACTGTTGGTAGGATGATTATGTCTCTGATAATAGATAATGCTGATGGTCTTCTCAAGTAGCTGTTTATGTATGGGAGAGAATTGTTGATGATTATGTAAACTGGTCTTCTGCAGTGAGTTAAGTAGGAATCTACTATAAGTTTCCTGTGAGAAACAATTTCCCTGTACTATTGTTTTCCTATCAAATGTACTTCTTATTTTTTTTAATTTTAAATTTTCTTATAATTTCATACATAAGTACACCTTTTAATAACTTCATAAATAAGTATTTACATCATGTTCACATCTCCCCTTCTCCCCTCCAATCTCTCTGTGTGTGGCCCCACCCTCTCTCAAATTCATGACCCCTTTTCTGGAATTGTTATTGTTACATATAAAAGTATACATGTTTTTACATACTCTTAGAGTTAACCACTTGGGATTGGGAAAACCAAACTCTGGAAAAATATTGAATCTTCCTCCCTTAGTAGCCATTGATTGTGATTGCCAATAGATATTCATCTAGGATTGTGGCTCTGTGAACAATTTCCCCATCAATACTGTCAGGTCAACTAATGTAGTTTTGTGCCAGTCTTGCTCAGGTGACCATATTGTTGGGGATTCATAGGTACAACAGCCCTGTCATGTGAGGAAGTAGCTACTTGTTACCCTAACTGAATTAAGGTGACAGGTCCAAAAAGAAGTTGTTGACAGAGTTCATGATAAATGTCTGATTAAATAGAGCTCTCTACTTTACGTAAGGGTCCTTTTGTGGGGTCTTTGTGTGACCTTCCTAAAAGAGTTGTTCTTCATGTGACTGGCTGATAGAAAACACTTCTGCCATCTGCAGGAAGCTAAGAGGAACAATGACCAAAAGGAGGGATGTAGGGAAAAGAATTCCTATTTAGCTAAGCCCAAAAGCTCTTAATAAAACACTGAAATTTAAATTTCAACTATAAGATATACTATCAAATTTAGGTTTATAAGCTTGAGGTTTCTAGTCACCCCAGTCATGATTCTCACACCTCCAAAAGTGATCTACTTAAAGACCTCTCAAAGATTTTTTAAAAGTGTTTTTATGCGAGTGCCATGACTTGAAATAGGAAATACTGGAGGATAACACACATTTTACCATCTCAGAAAGATAAACTGATTGTAAAAATAGTGGAGAGAAAGCTGAGATCAGCAGGGAATCCAAGGCTTTTCACAACTCCCGTGGTCAGCAGGGCTGAGGTGGTCTGCAAAAAGGCTTGGGATTAGTAGCCATCTGAGAATGATTCTCATAGAGGAAGAGGAATGTACTCTTGTGTGATCACCCATGAAACATAGAGGGCATGTGAAGGACAGAGAACACCTGGCCTATAACTTTATGTTAAAAATTAGTAACTGAAAATATATCCCAAAGCTCTGCTGCCGATACTTGATGTTTCCATGGAGTTTGTGTAGTGGAGAGGATGCTGGCTCCTTTCTATCCGCCACTCTGAGTAGAATTACTGCAGTGCCCAACTATTGCTCTATAGGACAATGAAGCACAAGGAACTCTGCAAGTTCAAGAGGGATTTGTTTTATTAAGAACATGGCCATAGTGAGAACATTAAACTCCACACTCATCAGATATGAAAATAGCAAAGTGTTTCTTCTCTTTATGAGCCCATAATCAATGTAACAAAGCCATAAAATATTCGGTCTGACCTTACATGGATTATTTTTGAAATGGCTTTCAGTACGTATTTGTGGTTTTTCACTTAACATATAGTTTCACCTCCTTTCATTACAATCTAGAGTAGTATTTTCTGAATTCAGTAACAGTGGTAGTAAGTTGGCTTCTTGGATTAATGGTATCATGAGAATGGTTTCTTAAAAAAAAGTAAGTAAGAAAATTTGTCACTGTGTGATATGTAGAGGACATTTAATTGTGGCTGGCAGTGCTATGAAGTTGATCCTGAGTGCTAGGTTGTGAGTGATTATGCCTACTGGAGAATACAGAGATATTCTACAAGTTGTGAGGAATAAGTCATTATATTTAGTGACAGTAATGTAGGTTTTGTGAGCTGCATTTCTACTCTGTTAGAGCTGATTTGCAAAATCACCTGAAAATGATATTCAATTTGGTGGGAACTGTGAGAGAAAGCAGGCACTTGCAGACCTTTGACCCTCATAACCTGTCAGATGACGTCAGTCACATTTGTAACCATGTGTACTGACTTAAGTCTTTGGGAAAAGGCAAAAATCAGACTCTTCAAAGATCACTGGGGATTCGGCTTCCAAAGCTTCTCGATAAGGAGGCACTTTTCAGATCCTTTAAGGCACGCTTGTCAGCTTATTACTGGGGTTAGAAGTGAGAATGACCCCAAGAATGAATGACAGCATGTACAATGAAGAGCATCTCAGAAGCAGCTCTGAGCTCAGCACTGAAAGTGTTCTATTCCAAATGTCAAAATTCAGAAGTGAATGTCATCCACAGGCTGTCTACCTCACCTCTAAAACCAATGACAGAACTCTGTGGTCTACTGCTACTAGCCTATACCCCAAATTATTTCCCATTACCCCTTGTAGTTCGCTTGGTTCAGTGGGTAGAGTCCCTAAATTAGGGGCTACATTTTGATCAGAAATTGATACATCTCCTACAGACCTCAAATGTCTGATGCAGAAGGAAGAGTAACAAATAAAACAGAAAGCTGTTTAGAAATAAACTAGAAAATCTGGGGTGGATGGGAGTCTAGTATTGGGATATTTATGTAGCACTGTGCCCAAGTTAATACCATTTCAGTATGATCCCGACAGTTAAATCAATAGCCACAGCCCTCCTTTCCATGTGGAAGAGCTGTTTGCAAGCAAACTTAGCTGTTAATGATTTGGATGTGAACTGTCTCATCCAGGTTGGTGTGAAAGACAAGGTCTCTAGTTGGTGACCTTCGCCAACCTGTATGAGATGGTTCAAGGTGTTGGACGCCTGTAAGATGGGGTGTGGTTAGAGATGTAGACGGTCCCTGGCACAATGCCTTTGAAGGTTTTGTCCTCTTTCTGGCCACCTACACTGTGATCTGCCTCACCCAGGCAGAAGATAAAAATACCAGCTCAGCAAAGGTTGAAACCTCTACCTAGCATCCCAAATAAAGTTCCTTTAATTTGGGTTTCAGGAAGTTTTGTCAGAGCCGTGGAAACTCTTTTACATGCACCTGCAAGGCTGTCTGCATTAATCCGATTTAGCTCTTACACAGCTGGAAAAGCTTTGTTCCCAATAGACATTTATTGATGTCAAATATATTGTTAAATGAGTTGTTTACTCCATCACTCCCCAGAGTAGTGGATATAAAAAAAATAACTGGGCAAATGAATTATTAACCATGCCTAAAAGGAACAAAATGTTCACAGGGACTGGGAAAACCTCTAATATATTTCTGGGAATCTAGAAAACCACACGAGAACAAATGTCCTGAGCAGCACACGTGAACAGCAAAGATTGGAAAGGGTTCTGAATTCTTATCTCTGTGTAATCTTAGCACCGCACGTAGCAGGAAGGGAAGATTTAAGTCTGAGATTTATACTGCCTGGCTGTCAGCTAAAGGCACATCCCTCTTTGTATCCAGAACCCTTAAAGAATGGGGAGAGATTTTGACCCTGGGAATTTAAAAAAGTCTGCATCCAATCAACTGACCATTAAATCATAGATTTTTTTTTAGAAGCCACACACAAAGGCTATAGATTTCACAAATACATTAAGAAAGTACATCTGTGAGCCCAAACAAAAAGCATAATACACAGTAGCAGCAATAGTTCTTGAAGGGGGAAATCTGCTTCCATGGAGCAGAAGGATTTTTATACACTGAAGCCTAACACTTGCTTGATAATATATTCATCCATGGTCATAAGAAATATTGATTTGCTCACAGAAGAAGGGGAGGAAGAATTGTAGGAGCCAGAGGGGTCTAAACATCACAAAATAGCCCACAGAACCAGCTAAACAGGGCTCATAGGGGCTCACAGAGATTGAAACGACCTGTATGGGTCTGATACATTCCCTGGATACACTTTATGGTTGTGTAGCTTGGTGGCTTAGTGGTTGTGTGGGATGGCCAGCAGTGGAAGTGGGGATATCTCTAACTCTTGTCTTTTCTTGGAACCCTTTTTCCTCCTATTGAGTTGCCCTATTGGGTTGCCTTGTCCAGACTTGATATGAGAGTCTGTGCCCAATCTTATTATATCTTGTTAAGCCATATTTGGTGGATATCCCTGGGAGGTCTGCTCTTGTTTTTGAAGAGAGATGCAAGAGGAGTTAATCTGGGGGAGGGGAGAGGTCTGAGGAAGGATTGGGAGAACTAGAAAAAGGGGAAACTTATAGGGATATAATATATGAAAAAAGAATAAAAGTTAAAAAATATTGGTTTATAGCTTCTTATATTTTGTCTGGTTTTGGAATAAGGATAATATTGGGTTCAAAGAATGTGCTGAGAAATGTTTAATTCTTTTCTATTTGGATAGAAATTTTGGTAAATTTCATTTCTGTGTATATATCTAGAAAGTAGAGTACAAACAATACCGAAGCTCACACAAGAATTTTCTTAAAAATATTATATACAGCAATAAGAGAAAACAATCATATCTGAGTCAAATATAAAATGTATTATCTTACTGCAATGTTTAATGAGATGCCTTGGGTTTGCTGGAGAACCAGCAGAGGTGTGCCTTACGGCTGCTTGTGTGGTTTTATTTTTCCTTTGAAGGCATTTCTTAATTTGATAAAATTTTGTGAATGAAGCATAACGAAGGGAAACCACCTAATTTTTCAGTACAGGAAATACTTTCTAAATTTGCTTTAAGTACTTTCAGATGCTTAATTATTTATGCAGTTCTTCATTCCTATTTAATATTTTATCATAGTGATATAGGAGAACCCAGACACATTTTCCTACATTCTTACCATGATGTCTTTATTGTCTTATCCATCAAATGATTAATATATAAACAAAATATCACATAATAGAAATAAAACTCTTTTCATCCATAAAGGTAATTTAATTTCGTACCCATGCTAAAACATGTTTAGATGCTAGGAACAGAACTTAATAACTTAGACACTTTTCTCTATGGTCTTGCCCATCATTGACAGACACTCTGTTTCCATGTTACTTTAAGAAAAATGGTTGCCAGTCTTTCTTCCATTATCTAATAAGTGTATTCTAGTGCCTGATAGCATCTGAATCTCTGTTCTTCATCCTCTATTGAAGCATCTCTGAGGTTTACTTTTTTGTTTGTTTGAAGACACAGTCTCAACGCATAGCCAACCTGACCTTTAAATGCATACTTTTCCTTCCGTGTCCTGAGCAATGGATTTGCAGGTTTACACCAGCACATTCAGCCCTGACAGTCATTGAGAAGCTTCCTACATTGTGGTTAGTGTTCAGCCACTGTGAAACACTACATGTTTTTGAAATATTGACTTCTCACTTCCAGGCACCTCATTCTGTTTATCTATTAATATGTAACAGGCTTCCACAGAGTTCCATCTTTTTGTTGGACCATATTCTAGTTAGGAATTCACACAGAGTTTGCCTAGGTAAATCTCTCATTCCAGATATTAGTTAAGACCTTTCTTGTACATTTCTGAATTGTCTAAGGAGGCTAATAAGCCTAAAAAGCCATGGTTTGAGCAGCTCTCTGTAATCCCAAGTCTGCTTATTTGCTAGTTTGGGCTTCCTCGGAACATCTTTTAACATGACAGGTGTGCTTGAATACTTTTCCAAGCTTAAAACAAAACCTCAATATACTTTCCTTAGCTGCATTCATAGACATGTCTTGTCAATTCTAACATTATCTATAAGAAGATTACAGGACAAAGCCATGTTTAAGGACTAAGAATCATACAGACCTATGAATGCTATGAAATAATTTTTACTTAGGGAGATGAACATGTTTGTCAACTATTAACCACAGATTTTTTAAAAATGTAAATTGATGTATGTAATATAATTTTTATATATAATGACATATAGCTTAAGTATATATTTATATATAATTATATATTTCTTATAATTTATTACATTATGTGGTTTTATATAATATGTTATCATTTATAGTAAATATGCCACAGACTACCCCAGCCGGGTATGGGGGCCCCTGGGATGAGGGTTCTCAAAGTCCAGGTGGGTAAGGATTCAGCGATGACAAACAAAAACAAACACAGAGGCAGTTTGAATCTGAGTGTATTTTGCAGCTCACAATCAGGGGATTTTATACATTAAGAAAACCGAACATTACAACTCTTAGAAACTGTATCCAGCAAAACAATCACAAATACCAACAAAAGTCATTTGGCACAGTAAAGTACAAAAATCATCTAAGCATTACGACTCTGAAACTACATGTTCAGTGAATCACAAACAGAACAGGTAATGTCGTCATCAAAAATGTAACAATTCGCCGGGCAGTGGTGGCGCATGCCTTTAATCCCAGCACTTGGGAGGCAGAGGCAGGAGGATTTCTGAGTTCGAGGCCAGCCTGGTCTACAAAGTGAGTTCCAGGACAGCCAAGGCTACACAGAGAAACCCTGTCTCGAAAAACCAAAAAAAAAAAAAATGTAACAATTCTAAAAGAATATATTCAATAGGGTGATCATTCAAAGCTAGTGGCATATTCCCAAAAACAGGTTAACAAATCTTTATGGTCAGTGCTCTTAACCACTGAGCTAACTTTCTGGCCCCTATGGTTAATTATTGCTTAACATCTAATACCTGATTTTTTATAAATCTTCAAAGCATAAATTTAAACTATTTTAATTCTTTCTAATTGAGGCTTTCTTTACATATACCAAAACCCACCTCTGATGACACATGTGTAGCCATATAAAATTTTATTGTTGGGAAAGTTTTTATCTATCATAATAATTTTGTAAATGATTTGAAAAGTAAAGAAAGCATTGGTTTCCCTGGAGATAGGGTCATGTTAGTTACCTGTCTCAAGGGGTGGTTTCATACCCATTATTCTTGCTTAAGATCATTGTCTAGGCTACCAGGAACATGTAGGTAAGAAAAGGAATGAAAGAGAACAAAACAGAAAAATGGCCATGAGAACTATGGCTCAATTGTTTTCTCCGACCGAGAGTTCCACAACCAGTTAGTTCCAGGAGCCCTCCTTCTTTTGAAGTCTAGTGCCTCAGTCTGTGGAACTTGTCACACAGATTCTACTGGGGTCGATGTGGCATAAATTTATATATATATAAATTTATACATACATACATATACATATATATATTTTTTTATGCTCACGTCTGCACATAGATGCAAAGGTTTCTAAACTGAAATTCTCCATTTCATTTTAGAACTCTGTTACTACCTTCAAGAGAGAGCACATTGTATGCCCTGCTCAATCTATGTATATCAATATGTACACCTACATATTCACATACATACGTGTGTGCATGTGCATGTGTGTGTCTGTGGGTGGCCATTTGTGTGTGTGTGTGTGTCTGTGTGTGTGTGTGTGTGTGTATGTGTGTGTGTGTGTGTGTGTGTGTGAAAGGTCAGAAGAAGGTGTTGGATTCCTTGGAACTGGGATACAGGCAATTACCAGCTGCATAAATGGGTGCTGGGAACAAACTGAAGTCCTCTGCAGTCAGCCAGCACTCACTACTGCAGAATTCACCCTGCCTCAAGTGTCTCTTCTAGACTAAACAATATCTAGGGTAGCAGTTCTCGGCTTGAGACACTTTGACCAATGTTTATCTCCAAAAATATTTATGATTCTTTTTTAAGATATTTTTATTAGATATATTCTGTATTTACATTTCAAATGCTGTACCCTTTCCTGGCTCACCCCTCCCCAGAAATTCCCATAAGCCATCTCCCCTTGTCTCATGAGTAAGGCAGAGAAACACTATTTTAGGGCACACACAAAAAACACAAAAACAAAATAAGAAAACAAGTTGTACACTCCATTTCATATGAACTTTAAATATTGAATTTTTTGCTATAAATATTCCAACATAATACTATTTGAGTACAGTTCATTTAACAATTTAATCTTGTATGTTGTAATTTTGATACAAAAGAAAACTTTATGCCATCATTTTGAAAAAGGTCACTTGTCTTACAAGTTGACTTTCCATTGTTTGAACATTTTGTTATTTTCAAAAATCGTCAAATCTGACCTTTAGCTCAGAGGTAACTTTTGGCCTCTTGCTGCTACAAGTTCACTAAATACTAGCTTCTAAAAATATATCAGAAGCGTATTGCAGAAGCTGGTATCCTTAGGGAAATGTACCAGTACAAATATAATGTAAAAATATATGATAAATAAATTCTGATATTTTTATAGTGCTCTACTGTCTATGGTAAGTGAAAGAAAGTTTTAAAACAACCTACTGCATGCTTCTTTCTAAACCTTGTTTGTCTTTATAATTCTTTGTGTTTGTGGGTGTGTGTTATTGATTGCATGCTTTGATATTCTTGGTATAAGAGAATTTGTTCATGTATGGGAGGCAACTCTTTATTCTCTAGTAAACAAATCTTCTAAGAAATGTAAATAGATATACTTCACAAATCACAATTTTCATAAAAGAGAAAGAAATTGGTGTTAAGTACCTCTTGAGAGCTAAGTACCAGTCGGGAGATTTGATGGTTGAACTCATAGTATGAAAGTTCTTGAGCCATGGAAAAATATCCTTGAAGCTGACGAGAATATTAACCTCTCAAGGAGAAAAACAAATAAATCTGCATGAGAGAAGGCAAACATTTATGCAGATTTTCAGTCTTATTGCTACTGCAGTTTAGAAAACACAAGAAGTAGTTGAATCTTCATTTTCATTCTTTATTTTCAACGCAGTGTGCCTCTATATCCCCGTGTGATGATATCTATGACAATGTCACAGACACATCAACATTTAGAACCTTAGAGCAATAAAACTTCACCACCACACACTTTCTGGGGTTCTCACTCTGTGTCTCTTATGGAATTATTAATAAAGATGTCAGCCAGACTGCAGCATCTGAAAAACTGAATAGGGAAGAGAGTCTACTTTACAGGACAGGCTCACTTTAGAGGCTTCTGTTCCTTACAATATGTCTCACAGATACAATAAATGACTTTCTCCAAAGTTACAGTTGGAGAGAGGAGTGAAAACACGGTTGCAGCTCAGCCTAATTTAGAAGCGATCCACTGGTACTTGTGCTATATTGTGTTGGTTACACAGACAGAGAGCATCCTGAGAGAAAAGACATTCATGTGATGAAGATCATGAGTCACTTGACTGCTTTGAAATGACCACAGTCAAAACCACAATATTTAAAATGAACATTTAGTTTCAAGTCTCAATTCTAGTCAATCTGCTTTCTTTTAAATATAATTTACAAATTAAATATATATCATGATAATACATGCAAACATGTATGTGTACTATACATAATTTTAAGTCATATATGCATATATATGATTATGTATATGTGTATGTGTTTTCTATAATTTTATTTGACAGTGCTTTTGACAAAATATCCAGTGTGAATTTTTTCACCATTTTCAGATGCCATTTAACAACAAACTATTTAATAACTCTTCTTAATTAAATCAACATCTCATATATATATATATATATACATATATATTTCCATGAAGAAATATTTTGTGCAATTTGCAATTTATTATACTGTAGTATATGATATAATATACTACAGTATAATATAATATACAGTGTAATATAATATACAGTATATGGTATTAACATTAAATTAGTAAATATATGAATCAATTACATTATATATTGTATTCTTGCATCTTCAATAATTTAATCAGAAATATGGTAATTTTGCATAATTATCAGAGGTTGTACTATTATAAACAATATTATTAAGACTCTTTTTACTATTTTATAAAATGTTTCCTGACTTCACTTTCTTTGTTACAAATCGCTGTACAATAATAATTTAAGTTTCATTTGTTAGGGAGTTCGGGTGTTAGGGTTAACAATATCTTATATCTAGTTTTCAGTGCACAAACTATGCCTTTCCTAAAATTTGCTAAGATTCTTTTAGTTCGGAGTAGTTTCAGGTATTGTTTATATCAAGGATGACGAATGAAATAGATACTCCTTTGAAAAAAAACTTCTCTCTGTCTTCTCTATCATGCACTATCTCCTCTCTCATATGAAGGACCATTCTCTGAGGATGCAGATGATGTTGGTGCTCCTGAGACAGAGTCTTCCATTGTCAATATACAGCTTATTAATATAAATATAACATGTAGATACATGTTTTGTGCTAGAATTTATCTTGTTAGATTGTATACTTTTTCCTTTGAGGGACAAACATAAGTTCAAAATACAGTTCTCTGTCATTTTCAAAGTTGACTTTTCTCTCTACAAACATATTTATAAAGAAAATGGACAAACTTCAAGATTAACTACGTTGAATGCTGATGGATGTCATCTAAAGTATTTAATAGTTATATAGTGTTGACCACCATGTAAAATGCTCACCTAAATAACTGATATTGATAGAAGAGTATTTAATAATTTCAAAGCTGTATATCTAAACTGTCAACTACTCTTGGTAAGTCATCCGTTCACATCAACCCCTAATACCTCTAAGATAAGCGTTATCAACTTTGCTTCAACCCCTAATACCTCTAAGATAAGCAGATAAGCGTTATCAACTTTGCTTACCTATTGTAAGGTGTCAAAGTAAGCCAAGTGACTCACTCAAGGCCCTGAAGCAAAGATGTGACCAGTCACTTTTAGTGGGATTTTCGAAAACCCTCCAAAAAAAACTGTTAAGGAAATGTTTCCAATTAGGCAAAATGAAAGCACTTTCCAGTTGAAATATCTGCTTAAGTCACTGTTTGAGAGCCACAGTCAGAAGATGAAATAGTTGTCAGTCCTATTGGTACATGCCCTGCTGTTACTTACAAAGATGACCTCCCCTTCACATCTTCTATACAGGAAGCTGGTGTTCCTTTGCAGCAGTGATTTCTTCTCTGCCTCAACTTCAGTTTACGAGTTTTAAGTTTTGCTGACTTAGGGGCAGTTCCACCATCTGTTCTAGTTCTATACAGATTCAGATTCCTTAAGATAATTGGTTTTATGTCACATTCTAGATTTCAGTCCAAAGTAGTCGTAGTTTTGATCCTTCTGTGTAGTTTCTTTCTTGCTTCGGGAACATGGCAACATTTCAAAGATGAGATTTTTTTTTTGAAACTATTTTCCTGGTTTCTCTGTAGAGAGCTTATGCTGTCTGCCTTTGTGCTTGGTTCCTGAGGACTTCACCAGAGCCGGGGCAGCCAGTGTTCATATACAGCTTTACTGCCCGACCCCTTTATTTGTTCTGTGGTGAGCACAAGATCATTTTGTGCTGTGAGCTCACATCACATTCTACACAGAAAATATGCACATCTGCTAGAGTTAGTCTAGGAAGGTAGATTTCCCCAGGTTTTTGCATTTTTTTTTTTTGGGATGTCTTACAGTGATGCAACTAGTCGAAAAAGCCCCCGTGGTGTTTCAGACACTTAAATTTACCTTGCGTTGAAGAGAATTAGAAAGAGTTAATTTTTTTTAAACTGTATTTATGACTGAGACTAGTATGTTCCATGTTCTGCCCTTGGCTTGAGTACTAGTTAAAAATAGCTGTTCTAACCTCCTCCGTTCTGTAAACACGTTTACTCAGAAGCCTCAGTCATGTAGGCTAAAATTCAAACCATTACCTCACCGATAACAAGAACCAAAAATCAAAAATGCTATTCAGCATATAAACATAAGAAAGTATGGACTGGGACCCTCCTCCTTAGCACATTAGCTTGCTGGCTCACGGCTGATCCTTCACTGTAGTGGGCTGACTTCTCCAGCAATCACGGTACCGCTTGACTTCTTGAAGGTCTGATTTTCTGTGACAGTCTCAAAACCCCAAATTAAAAATATTGTAGCCACCACGTGTTAGATTCAAGCATTTTGCTCTTTAAGTCTGTTCAGAATGCAGTACCCTTAATTCTCAGAAAATGCACCTCTCAATCAGTTTCAATAAGTATTGTAAGAATGACAATTTAGCTTGCATTATTCTTATTTTTGAATGAGGAGATCTTTCTTTCTTTTCACAATTAATTGTTAACTATGAGATTAATACATTTATGAAAAATTAAAACTTTTTATATTTTCAAAAATATTCCTATACTCGGTGTAGAAATTATTATCTTACACTAGTCCCCAATGCCTATAGATGTTAACATCCAGGCATCTCACTTCAAGTATTATCATTATTAATATGAGCAACAAATATCCTACATGTATAATATATACATGTTATAAAATTGTATATTCTATAAAAGTCCATGTGTCAAGAATATTTATCTGCTCATTTGTTTTTGTCAAGAGTAACAATATATTATGAAGTATGTCATTGATGCTACCACATTGTCTTTTTCTAAAATATAAGTGGTCTTAAACTATTATTATGGTTCTATTATATATGTAATATGATGTACTTTAATATAAATAATAAAAATAAAGTCCAATATTATTGCTCTTTTATCAGGAACTCAGTGAAGGCTGTTGTTTCTATTATCTGCTCTAATGGTGTAAGTGACTCCGTGAAGTTACTGGTATTCACATTTTTATATGACCAAGTTGAAGCTCAGTCAGATAGTAAATTGCTAATGATCATGTAAAAACTGAGAATGGCTATGGGATCTACTCGTTTTACCTTAATGTTCATAAAAGTGGTATGTTACAATTTGTTCTAAAATTTGTAACCACCACACACTTCTAATTAAAGTCAGGAACTCGAGTGGATGTTAAACCTGAATTTATAATAAGTAATTCTATCAAATTATGCAAATAAATTTCACTCTATTAGTACAAAGTAGAAGTGATTCTATCTACTATATATCTGTATAAACACATATACAAAACATATCCTAATATATATATATATATATATATATATATATATATATATATATATACTAATTAATTAATTAATTAATTGATATCACAAACACTGCCCCTTCCTAGTCTTCCCCTTAAAGAGTCCCTTACCCACTCCTTCCCCTTCTCCTCATCAAGGGTGGGCCCCCCAACCCCGTGTATTTCCTGATCCTGGAGCATCATGTCTCTACAGGATTAGGTGCCTCCTCTCTCAATGAGGCCAGATGAGGCAAACATGGAGACTGAGCTACATTTTTCTATATATGTGCCAGGGGACTTGGTCCAGCCCATGTATGCTCTTTGGTTGGTGGCTGAATCTCTCAGACCTCCAAAGGATCTAGGTTAGTTGATTTTGTTGGTCTTCCTGTAGAGTTCCTATTCCATTCAAGGGCTTCAATCCTTCCTCCAACTCTTTCATAAGAGTCTCTGACCAATTTTTGGCTGTGGGTATATGCATCTGTTTCAGTCAGCAGCTGGGTAGAGTCTCTCAGAGGACAGTTATACTAGGTTCCTCTTATGCATGTCATTTTTGGCCTGGGTTACTTTACTCAGGATGATATTTTCTAGGTCCATCCATTTGCCTGAAAACTTCATTATGCCCTTATTTTTAATAGCTGAATAGTATCCCACTGTGTAAATGAACCACATTTTCTATATCCATTCTTTGGTTGATGGACATCTGGATTGTTTCCAGTTTCTGGCTTTATGAATAAACTTCTATGAACATAGTGGAGCATATGTCCTTGATCTTCACTAACTTTAGATCCAACAGAGGGCTAATATCCAAAATATATAAAGAACTCAAGAAGTTAGACTCCAACAAAACAAAAAACCCAATGAAAAATGGAGTTCAAAGCTAAACAGAGAATTCTCAACAGAGGAATATTGAATGGCCGAGAAACACTTAAAGAAATGTTCAAAGTCTTAGTCATGAGGGAAATTCAAATCAAAACAACCCTGAGATTCCACTTTACATCAAGCAGAATGGCTAAGATCAAAAAGTCAAATGACAGCACATGCTGGTGAGGATGTGGAGAAAGGGGAGCACTCCTCCATTGCTGGTGGAATTGCAAACTTGTATAATCACTCTGGAGGTTTCTCAGAAAATTGGACATAGTTTTACCTGAAGACCCAGCTATACCACTTCTGGGCATATACCCAGAAGATGCTGCACCATATTCATGTGCTCCCGATATATTTTTAATTGAAGATAATTATTTAGATAAGGTTGCATTATTGCTATTTTAGATTGAGATAAATAAATATTTATTAATCAACAGCCTAATCATCCTACAGTTCTGTATACATTGGTCTCAGAAACTTTAAGGTGAAATAAAAGATGAGGGAATTATGATTTTTTGGGGGGGGAAAGTGATTCTGTTTTACTCAGTTAAACTGAAGTAGGTTACCAGAGTTCTAATAATACCTGTTTTTTGTTCTGGTATATAAAGTAGGATACTAGTGTGATATTAGAGGAAGAAAAGCCATATCATTAGTAACCAAAGAGCATAAAGGGCTTTTATTACATGTCTCTGATTTCATTTAACCTCTCATTTACCTGTAGCAATGAGGTGTGAAAATCGCTCTTTGGTTGTCTTAAGTATCAGTGAACGGCACCATGCATGTCTCTTTACGACTTAATGGAAATGGGTGAGATTCACTTTACATTTGATTTCTGTGTATAAGTGAACAAGATAATATGTGAGACTGTGCTGTGCTCCTGCTCCAGTGGAGAAGTCATTGGTTCCTTCAGGTTTAGTAACAGAAAGTTCTCTTTCATAAGATCTTTTTCACAGGAAGTGCTTTCCGAGTCACTACATCCTTACACAAACTGCTCAATGGAATTTAAATTAGCCCACAAAGCATATTTTTATCCTGGTGGCAGCCATGTAGACCCATATACAGTAATGGCACAAAGTTGTTATTGAATAGGACACTAACTTCTCATTCAAAATTAGAATAGGTAGAATTTTTTATTATTGTTGTTTTGAGATATGTCTCCCTAATGTTGACATGGTTGGGTTGAAAATTTTAAACTCAAACTAGTCTTTTGCACCAGCAACCCAACTAGTTGGAACTATAAACACATGCCACTATGCTCAGTACAAAGGTGCAATTTCTTATACTTTATTATGTAAATATTTAAATCTGTCTCATGTCTACATAAATGAAGTTGGGGGATATTCAATTTGTGAAGATTTCTTTATTCTGTCCTCCATAAGTGGTTAATTTCATATATATTAATTTAATTATTAAGAGCTTAGTTCAAAAGGAATTCGAAATCCCATCCTTTATAATTTGCCTTGCTTTTATTTGTAATGTTAATTGACTTTCTGTTCCTTCTGTTCTATGAGTGTATTTAGTGAGACAGTGAGTTCTAAGGAATATACTCCATTGGAAAGTTTCTTTAAAGACAACCTGATAGTGCCCATCTTCCAATATGTATTGTATGTGAACTCATTGCAAGAGTAAGGAAAATGATTTTTAAACAATTCAATAAACACTTTGTATTTTCCTCCAAAGGAAAACATTTTTTGCCTAAGGTCCTGCAGTCTCCTTATTAACCTAATTTCCATAAATGCTATTAATTTCTCTTGATTAAACCTTGTGAGGACAATTTTTTTAAAAAAAAATTGAAGACAGGCTGGGGAGACATTTCAGTGAATAAACTTGGATCCCCAGAACTCACAGAAAAGCCAAGTAGGCATGGCATGCTTCTGTAATCCCATGCTCAGAGAGCAGAGACAGGGAGTCTGCAGTAACATGGACAAAGTCAGAGAAGACCCTGCTTCAGTAAATACAGGGAGGAGCAATTGAGGAAAACACTTGATGCCCACAATTAATCCCCCCCCACACACAGTGTGTAACATCATACACACACATAGTGGAACAAACACCACAACAAAACAAATCTTTCGACCATTTCTTAAGATCTTATAGCCTACGGGACAAACAATAAGACTGTTATAAATCAAGCCTAAGAAATACGTAGAATCATTCAAAAAATTAATAACTTGTAGGCCATAACTTGCCATATAATATGGCAATTTAAAAATTGTTTCCTATCAATGGCTTCATAGAATTATTTTAATTTTTAATAAGAAATTATATTCAAAATGCTGAAGAAAATATTTTTCTCAAAACTCTTTAGAAATTTGTATCATCTCTCATTTCTGTCAAAATACATACCTAGAAAAAACTCATTCTTCAAGGGAGATTAAAACCAATCATTATAAATGATATATCACTTTCTTTTCTCAAAGGAGAGAACTAAATCCTTGAAAATGTTTTTAACTTCTAAAACTCAGGTGTTATAAAATATATAATTCCTAAAATTAAATTATGCAATAATTTTATAAGTAAATTCTTACTGTGTGCAGTGTACACACAGTATACCTAATTATGCTAGGCCAATGATAATTACATTCCTTTATTTTTCATAATTTGGCTAAGGTTAAGTGATATTTGAGTATGGTGAATTTTAACTTTTAACATAATGAGATCTAGAACAACCTAGGAGATGAGCCTCAAAGCACACCCTTGAGAGGATTATATCAATTATGTTAGTTGTTATGGAACATTTCTCCCACCATTACTAACACCTTTACCTGTTTGGAGCTCTGGCTATAGGAGAAGGTGAGTTGACCCCAAGAATGATATTTCTCTGTTTTCCAACAGAGAATGGAATAGGACCAGGTGCCTCAAGCTCCTTTTGCCTTAACTTCCCCACCTTTCTGAACTGTATCCTGGGTCTCTGAGTCCAAACACTTATGTTGCTTTAGGCAGAGTGCTTTATTAGAGCAACAAAACCCAACAACAATAACAATATTACTAGTTCAATCTATTCTATGTTGTTATACTGGTAAAATGAATACTTTCAAAGATCATTTATGAAATGCAACAGCATGCATTCTGTTCATGTAACCTCTTTGTAAGCTTTTCTGTTATTGTTAATATTTTCATTTGTATCAAAATTAAGTAAGTACCTTCTTTAAAACATTTGGCCTCTCTCTTCTCCATGTGACCACAGTCACTTATTTAAGTTATGTTACTCAACCTTGAAAGAGCAATGCTCAACTTTCTATGCAAAACCAAAAAAGACAAAAAACAAAAAACAGGATAGCTAAAACACTCCTGAACAATAAAACAACTTTTGGAGGAAACACAATTGCTCATCTCAAGCTGTACTACAGAGCAATAGTGATTTTAAAAAAAATCCCGAATGATATTGGTATAGAAACAGACAGGTTGATCAATGGAATTGAGTTGAAGACCCAGAAATAAACCAACACAGATAAGGTTACTTGGTTTTTGACAAAGAAACCAAAAACATACAATGGAAAACAGAATCTTCAACAAATAGTGTTAGTCTAACAGGATGTCTGTATGTAGAAGAATAAAAATAGATACATATTTGTCACACTGCACAAAACTCAAGTCCATGTGGATTAAAGAACTCAACATAAAACCAGATACACTAAATCTCATAGAAGAAAAAATGGGAAATACCGTTGAACACAATGGTACAGGAGACAATTTTTTGAACAGAATTCCAATGGCTCAGGCTCTAAGAGCAAATATTGATAAAGGGGACCCCATGAAACTGAAAAGCTTCTATAAGGCAAAGGACACTGTCAATAAGACAAAACAGCAGCCTACAGAAGAAAAAAGATCTTTACTAACCCTACATCTGACAGAGTGCTAATATCTAAATATATAAAGAACTCAAGAAGTTAGAGTCCAACAAACCAAATAATCCAATTAAAATTGGGGTACAGAGCTAAACAGAGAATTCTCAACAGAGGAATCTATAATGGCTGGGAATCACTTAAAGAAATGTTCAAAGTCCTTAGTCATCAGGGAAATGCAAATCAAAATGACCCTGAGATTTCACTTTACACCAATCAGAATGGCTAAGATCAAAAACTCAAGGGACAACACATACTGGCCAGAATGTGGATCCTATTGCGTAGATTCTTTGTGTAAACATACCTGAGAACACAAATTAGCTCTTTCTTATCATTGTTTCTTCTCTTTTACTTTTCTCCTCCTCTTCCTCTCCCTTTCTCTTCTCCTCCCTCTCTCTTGTCCCTCTTCCTTCTTCTCCTCCTCCTCTTTCTCCTTCACCTCTTTCTCTTCCTGCTTCTTCTTTATATTTGGTACTATTGTTGTTGAACCAACCAGTACCCCTAGAGCTCCCAGGGACTAAACCACCAGCCATAGAGTTCACATGGAGGGACCCATGGCTCCAGTTGTATATGTGTCAGAGGATGGCCTTGTTGGACATCAAAGGGAGGAGAGGCCCTTGGTCCTGAGAAGGCTCGATGCCCCAGTATAGGGGAATGCGAGGACAGGGAAGTAGGAGTGGGTGGGTGGGTGAGCAGGGGGAGGGGGAGGGGATAGGGTGTTTTCAGAGTGGAAACCAGGAAAAGATATAACATTTGAAATGTAAACAAAGAAAATATCTAATAAAAATGGAATATAAAGAAATAAAATAAATTAATTCAGTAGACTTGGAAAATAGTTTTCATTTTCTACTTTAGGACCACCAGTTTTGTAAAACGGTGATGTAAGAACTGCACATCACTGTGAGACTTGTTTTTTAGGGTTTTTGCAATTTATTAATCTCAATCAATGTTTTCTCTTAAACTGGGTGAGGCTGCTGTGTTACATACTTAAAGAATAGTACATTTCACAGGAACAGGAAGACTCAAATTTTACACAGTCGTATAAGAAGTGTACTTCCTCAAACCTTTGGCAATTAAATTGGTGGAAGGCTATGGAATAATTCAGCATCCAGGAGCTGTAAGTGTAAAAGTGAGTGGCAGTGTTTTGCGAAGAACATTTGTCATAGTTATGTTTCTATTGCTGCAACAAAACAAAACATCATGACCAAAAAGCAAGTCGGTAAGGAAAGGATTTATTTGGCTTACACTTCTGCATTGTAGTCCATCACTGAAGAAACAGGAGCTCAAACATGGCAGGAAAGTAGAGGCAGGAGCGGATGCAGAGGCCATGAAGTGTTACGTACTGGCTTGCTCTCCTTGGCTTGCTCAGCTTTTTTTCTTATAGACCCAAAACCACCAGCCCAGAGATGCCCTCAACTCACAATGGACGGGCCACTCTCCTATTATTCACTAATTAAGAAAGTACCCTACAGCTGAATCTTATGGAAGCAGGCATTTTCTCAATTGAAGTCACTTCCCTTCAGATAACTCTAGCTTGTGTCAAGTTGACATACAACTCTACGGCACAAGGTTTCTCATTTTTCTCCACAAAATTTGAAGACACAGATCTATTGCGTGTGAATGCAATAAGGAATCTAATCCCAGATTATGTTAATATCATTTGTAAGCCAGTACAATATAATTCATAAGAAAAAAAGTGATAAAGGAAAAATGAAGAAAAAAGTTTAATTTCAGTACTTTCATTTATAATACTAAAAGGAAACTAGTGGTTAATCAACACAAATTTAATGCCTATCACTTGCAATCTGACTAGGCATTTATTTTAATGACTGCCATTATCACAACTCTTAGTATGAGATCTGTAACAGGCAATAGGACTCTGTCTTAATGTGATACTTTAAATAGCAAATGCCTATATCAATTTAAATTTTCAATGAAATTCATTGAATTGGTAGCTCACGACATTTAATAATCTATTTTTCATATTAAACATGTACCACAAAGAATTACTCTTACGGTTTTTATTATTATTCTCTATATTTTACTTCTTGTTAAGCTCTCTAGAATTCATGCCTCTGTGAGTAATTCTTTACTACAGTTGCTACATGTAGCACAATAAAACAGGCTGTAATGAAACTCCCTAAGCATCCAATTTTATATGTGAGAGTGATTTTGGTACTGATGAAGAGCTTACTCAATATAAAATATAGATAATCAGTCATCTTGAGGAAATGGTGGTTAGATTCACTTTAATTGAGATTCTTGTTACAAATGGGAAGTTTTAAAAGTGCTGATGAATTAAGAATCCCATTTAGAGTCAGAGTTAATGTTTGGCTATAGGGCTAATGTCTAGGGTATATTTAGAGCACCATGAGAATGGATGTAGACAAAGTAGGAATAATTCATGCATCTGATGGATAGTTGAAATACATGACTTCAAGGTTCTTTTAAACTCTGAGAGTGCACGGTTCCATGCAAATTAGAAATCCAATTCCAGAACAGTTATGTATGAACAGTCACACTGTGAGTTCAAAGTAAGGAGAGAAAGTATAAAAATAGCCAGAGTGTAGGGGGAGAGATGAAGCACTGAAATAGTGAACTGCATTGAGTCTAAATAATTTAAATAATTGAAATATTACTTTGGATATCATTGATTAGTAGATTTTAGAATTAAGGCTTGATTTTATAGATTATTACATTTTAAAATCTATTATAGAATCTAATGGAAAAAACATGTCCCTAAATGATTTTCATTTCAGCAAATAGGGATTTGGGAAACACACCGTTTACACCATCAGTACTCCAGACTTTGTGTACATGTGTTTTCAGTGAAATAAGCCAGGGGTCTCTTTGAAGCTCAGACTCAACTGATATACAGACTGTTTTTTAAAAGAAGATATTATTTCTTAAAGATAGAGAATATCTCCTCAACTAAACGTTTGAAGTTGACTCTTATGTCCTTGGCATGTGAGATTTCACACACACACACACACACACACACACACACACACACACACACACACACACAGAGAGAGAGAGAGAGAGAGAGAGAGAGAGAAACTAATATGGTCTGTTTACTAAAACCCAAACACTAGGAATAGCACGAAGTGCTATATATTGAAGTCTTAAAAATCAAAATGACTGTTATTGATTATTAAATGATGATGATGATGATGAAGATGATGATGATGTCTATAACATAGGGGAATGTGGCCAATAGCATATAATCTTCACGAATATACATGCTAGGTTCTTATTTGCAAGTATATACATTTTATATTTAGAACTTTCCAAATTTTGTCATGAGGATGAGTATCTTGGCTTTCTCATAGATGTCGTAACATAAAATATCCAATAATGAGACACAAGTTTTCTCTCTAATGATGTGTATAGATTTCTTGTGGTATTGGGAAATTAATTACACATTGAACACATTTGACTACTACAGTAACAAACATTTAAAATCAACAAGTAATTATTTTCTTTTTACCCATGATAATCTAAAGATATAAGGAAAG
Source organism: Tokudaia tokunoshimensis (assembly GCA_036184795.1). Classification (NCBI taxonomy): domain Eukaryota; kingdom Metazoa; phylum Chordata; class Mammalia; order Rodentia; family Muridae; genus Tokudaia; species Tokudaia tokunoshimensis. Next base: position 96,159,239 of record BTHU01000016.1, read on the forward strand.
TTAAAGGATATTCTATAAATTTCATAAGCCTGAATCATAACTGTGAAAGTCTAATTTTGAATTCTGCTTTCAATTCATTGCTTCATATCAATACTTATAAAAAGATAGTTGGAAAGACTCTCCAACATCTCAGATTTAATATTATTTTGCTATAAGATCAAGGGCAACATAAGTAGTTAGCACAGGAATGGAAATTTGTAAATCTAAAGTAATATCATAAGCATTTTTTGGGGGTTTAATGGAATAAAATATTTTACCCAGCTACCAACGACAAAACTAAACAGAGAGAGGTGATGTCTTAGAATTAATAAATGTCAGATCTTCTCAGTGAGCAAGGGTTACTCTTTATTCCCTCCCTAGTCTTCTATCAATCTAATAATTTGCATAAACATTTCATAATTTACATAAACAGCACCTTAGGTAATTTCTATACTTTATGATTTGGGGACTTGACTTTAAGCTTTAAGAATATTTTGTAATGAAAAACTTTTGACATAATTAACTGAATTGGAAGTCAGAAAGGGTTCTTTAATAAGAACAATTACAAAGTTAAAATAATCACCTTGGGCGTGACTATCTCATGATAGCATGACCTTTTAAAATGATTTTGGTAAAATAAGAGTCATGGGCATGTGTGCATGGACGTGTGGTTGTAAAGAATCAAATCGATGATAAAGTGTAAGCCCTCACTGATATTTGGTTCCCTTCCCTCGTTCTACACAATTTTACGTATGCACTTAAATTATAAAGGAACTGATTTCTAGACTAGACTTTTGAGCTACTGGCAATATTGATAGAAATTTGGGACTCAACCATCAGTACTTGGCTAGAAGAAGATGATGGGAGATGGCACCCAGTATGGCCACAATGATGAGGCTAAGGGGATTGGAAGGGAAGAGCACCAGGTGAGCAGATTCTAGGAATGGAAGGAAAGGGCTAAATGTAGAAGGACAACTGCTTTGAGCAGTTAAAAAGAAGATTTACAGCTGTCTGTTAAAGATTTTAAGGTTAAATGTGTGTGTGTGTGTGTGTGTGTGTTTATGTGTTTTTGTGTATATGTGCACAGGTTTGTAGTGTTTTAGATGCATTTGTGCGATTATATTAACTTGACCATGTTTGAATTTACCTTAAACCTAGTCTTAAATGACTTTTCTTAATTTGGTTAAAAATACATGCAAAAAGGCTATCCTCTGCCACATATGCGACCGGAGCCACGTGTACTATTTGGCTGGTGGTCCATCCCCGGGGAGCTTCAGGGGTCTGACCAGTTGACACTGTTGCTCCCCCAATGGGGCTGCAAACTCCCTCAGCTCCTTCAGTCTCTCTTCCAACTCCTCCATCAGGGACCCCTTGCTCACTCCAACGGTTGGCTGGGAGCATCCGCCTCTGTATTTGTCAGGCTCTGACAGAGCCTTTCAGGAGACAGCCATATCAGGCTCCTGTCAGCAAGCAGTCAGAGAAGCGGTCCTTGGGCCTGATGGGGTTCGATGCCCCACTGCAGGGGAATGCCAGGGCTGGAAGGATGGAGTGGGTGGATGGGTTAGGGAGCCCCCTTGTAGAGACAGGGGGTTTCCGGGTTTCCGGAGGGGAGACCTGGGAAGGGGATAACATTTGAAATGTAAATAAAGAAAATATCCAATAAAAGGAAAAAAATACATGCAAGAGAAGTAAGTGAGGCTTAACTGAAGTTTGCTTTACCATCGATGTCTGCACAGACCTCTTGGTATCTTTGCTTCTTTATTTGAATGGCATAAGAACTACCGTTGGCAACTTGCCAGAGTAATGCTCCACAGATGAATAATCCCCTACAAGACACTCTAACTTTCACAGTACAATTCTCCAATCAGCCAAACAACTTACTTAATCTTTGGGAATTGTCACACATGATTCTGGCCTGATTAACAAGGTAGAGACATTACTTTATCTCTTTTGGTTGGGACGAAGCAAGATCTTGTGTATTGTGAACATTCGTGACCTTGTGAACACCATAGTTAATTGAATAAAGACCATAATTAAATTCCAGTTTACACTGAAAATGGTCTACTGCATTTTGCAATTAATATAAGAGCAAGGTGGCAGCTAATGTATCAGTGTTTGGGTTCAACTTTGGGTCATTGGGGTTGTTTTGTTCGTGAATATTGCCTTTATGATTCTGCCCATGAAAGTTGTTAAGGCTTTTTATTACTAGACCTGTATTTAGCTTAGTGTCATAAGAATAAGAATGAATAAATTATATTCCTTTTATTCTTTCTTTTAGAAAGCCAGTTGGATTCCCTATGAAGTTGACATCTTTACAGTAAGTTTGGAGAATACAGTTGTTTTACTTAAAGCAGGTGTATTAGTCAGGGTTCTCTAGAGTCACAGAACGTATGGGTAGTCTCTATATAGTTAGGGAATTCGTTTCCCTAACTTGTAGTCCAGCTCCCCAGCAATGGTCAGCAGCAGCTGTGGACGGAAGTCTGAGGATCTAGCTGTTGCTCTGTCCCACGAGGAAAGCAGGCAAGGAAGAGTGAGTGAGTCTTCTTCCAATGTCCTTATGTAGGTCTCCAGCAGAGGGTGTGGCCCAGATTAAAGGCGTATGCCACCACATCTTTAATCCCAGATGACCTTGAATTTGGAGATCTCCTTGTCTTAATCTTCTGGAATTTATAGCCACTACGCTTCAAGATCTCCATGCCAAGATCCAGGTCAGAAGCTTGTATCTCTGAGCCTCCAGATTAGGATCATAGGTGAGCCTTCCAATTCTGGATTGTAGTTCATTCCAGATACAGTCAAGTTGACAACCAGGAATAGCCACTACAGCAGGTTTATCTTTAACTTCACTTCCGTGTGGCTTTTCACTAGTGACCTATAGAAATAATAGTTTTTGCAGTCATCTGTTCTGAACATTTTCAACAAATGTTTAACTGTGGTAAGTTTCACAGAAAATATCTGCATAAACATGTAGCTACCCTAAGCATGAAAAATGAAATATGTACTTTGTGTCTACTCAGAATCCTTATCAAATCTACTGTTAAAAAAAAGCAGTGGCAAATGTATCTAAATAATGTGCAATTATATGGGGATAACAAAATGATTATTCAAATCTTTTTTTGAAGGTGCTCCCTATGTAGGAGAAGCTAGCCATGAGTCTCTTAAGTCAGCCTCCCCCCCACCCCCTACAAGAGCTAAAATTACAGATATGAGCCACCATGACTAGCTACATTGACCAATTTTTATCATTTGGCTCTCAAACGTTATTATTGCCTATTAAATCTTGATTAAAATTTTAATAATGACATCCAGCCTGCATTATTAGTCAGATTAGGTTACGCCACCCTTGTGTATCAACTAGGCTCAGAAGTATTAATGGTTTCTATTTATTCCTTCAGGGAATACCACACAAGAGAAAGTCCATATAAAGTCCATATTCTGTTGTTTTGTATCATAAATATGTCACTTCCTAGACTGCTATTGTGGGTGTTATACTGAAGTATGGAGCAAAGGGCTTTGAATGTGTCAGCCGTGAGTAGCAGGTGGGAGTTTTGTCTATAGCACATCCATTAGAAAGAATCATAATATTGGAATCATTCTAAACTTAGAAACTTTTGTCTTTTAAGTGTCCAGGATGGGAAGAGAAATTTAAAATGGTGAGAGCTGGTAAGTGTTCTTGCTATTAGAAGGTTATCATGGTTAATTATGAACAGGGCCCAGTAAAGTTGCATATAATTTTTTTGCTTGCTGCTTTCACACTTTATTGGTCTTTTGAGCCTCTGAGCCTACAGATATAAGCTCTATAGAACTGGGACATCTTGGTTTTCTCATTAACTTTTATAGGCTACTTAGATGCTATTAATCCCTACTTATTGAAAGGTTGATTCAACCATTCAACCTCTAAAATTTCTTTGCTTTTACTATTACCGAAGATAGAAAATAAAGACTGAACATTTATAGAAAAAATTTATATGACAGATGACTTCAAAATTGTTGCATGCATAATGGGTGGAAACAGATGCCTCTTACTGTGAACCAGGGATAATACTCTTCTTGGTGCTTGCCATTTGAAGAAGCCCTGATGATGCTGATGCTACTAGCAGGTTTAGAATAACTGCTAAGCAAGAATGTGTGTGTGTGTGTGTGTGTGTGTGTGTGTATGAATATGTATATGATTATATATAATGTCCTTCATTTCAGTATTTTCAATTCATAACAAAATAAAACAAAAGGCTACATTCCACAGAACCCACGCCTGCTATTTATTATTGTTCTGCCACGCTGCTATTTATTATTGTTCTGCCTTAAGATTCCAGACTAGAATAGAAGAAAAAAAATCAACCAGCTATCAGCAGAGGGGACCAGATAGGGCAATGATTGTCCAGGCTGCTATAGAAGCTCTGATGAAGCTATACAGAATTATACAGAGTTATACAAAGCTATGCAGAGCTATACAGAGCATAGACTTCCCCTTTGAAACTTAGTCTATTTCTTCTTATAAGAACTATCTCTTCAACACCATCAAGCAGAGTGATTTCATTAGAAAGAGCAGTAGTGAACTCCTGTGCATCTTATCTTCATATGCCTGGACTTGGTCATGAAACTGATCTCATTGGGATGGATCTGGATATCCCCAAGAAATGGACCAGAAGAGAGAAGGGAAGCTTAAACACCTGAAAAGTTACTTGTTGAAATATAAAGTATCAATGATAGGAGATGAGTCATGAAATTTCTGCCTAAAGGGCAAAGTTTCCACATCTCCCTCTCCATAGTATGTTTCCTGAGGTGTCTTGAAGGAGAAAGTCTAACATACTATAGAACAAGGTGGGTCTGGACTACATCCCATTTATCTTTGTCATCTTGGTTGCAGTTTAGTGACTCCAAGAAAACCTATTTTTAAATCAATTTTCTTTACATAGATAGTCGAATGCACACCAAAAGGATTTGATGAAGTGGGTTAAATCTTTAAGTCACACACATAATCTCAACAGGGCCAAAGCTCCAAGAATTGTTTGCTGATTTCACATTGTGAGACTGATTTAGTCTCTGTTTGGGAACCTAGAAAAAGTATAGAGTAAATCTGATGAGTAGGGTGGGTAAGGAGGACAAGAGGATCTGGGGAGAGTTGACAAGAGGGGAACCTGTGATCAGAGTGTATTGCATGAAAAAAGAAGAGATGAGCTTCCTTTGACCTGATCTTACTCTTGTGCGTACGTAAATGCTGAGTTCTTGTGGATCAATTTGGTATAAAAATTTTAGCATAGCAAATTACTCTTTCAAATATAATGGTGTAGTCTTCTACTCAACTGTCAATGTATTTGAATGATGCTTCACATTAAATATATAAGGCTTACATATTGTTCTTTACATTATTTATAAAGGTTTGATGTTCCCAGTGCTTTCACAGACATTTAAACATTACATATAGATATTATATAATTATATATTCTGTTAATCTTTATGAAAGTCATAATTGCATTCCCTTATTAGCTTAAATAATTTATATGATTTTAAAAAGATTTTCAACATGCATGATTACTTCTTGTGAATAATGACAGTTATTGTCTTCTAAATTTGCTTAAATATATTCTACTATCTCTGGCTTGATTTTGTTTTAATCTAAAATTTAAGATCATATAAAGGAAAAATCCTTGATTTTCAGCTCTAAATCTTAGCATCATTCATCATGCTTCTTTTTTGTTTATAACTTTCTAAGGTATTTTTGGGAGGTGTTGAGAATGGGATTCTGGATATTAATATATGCTCAATAAGCACTCTACCACAGAAATAGATCTCCAGCACCCCAAAGTTATTCTTTTTGTTGTTGTTTTCTCTATTTTTCTTTTATTGAAAATATTTCTCTATTTTGTTTTACTAGAAAACAAGAAGGCAACCAAAACCAATTCCAAAAACAGACCCAAAACAAACAAACCAGAATACGACAAAATAAATAGTAAAAAGAACTAAAGGAAACAGCACAAGAAACACAGATATAGAAACACGCACACTTTCATACTCAGCAATCTCATAAAATATAAAATCAGAAACTGTAATATATGTGCAAAACATAAGAAAGGTTAAAAAATCACAACAAAACAAAAACAAAAACAAAAATACAAGTTATTATGAGGCAAAGAACTGCCCATGATGTCATTCAGTTTGTTTTGAGTTGGCCATCCACTGCTGCCCTGTCCTAAGTGTTTATATCACTAGAGAGACTTTCTCAGAGAAAACTAACTTTTCATTTATGAGTAGTTATCAATTGGAGTTAGCTTCTGGGTTAGGGATGGGGACTTGCATTCACTTTCCTCTCAGTGTTAGGACCCCATCTAGCACAGACCAGTTCAGGCACTGTGCATGCTACCACAGTCTCTATGAGTTCATATGTTCTTCAGTTGTGCTGTGTTTAGAAAGTCTTGCTTCCTTGGTGTCTTCCATCCCTTCCAGCTCTTAAAGTATATTGCCAGGACCTTCCCAGCATTACAGGTTCAGTACCTGGGACACAGCATTGAATGAAGGCCAAAGACTGATGATCTCCTCTCTTGTAACTCTCTCTTACAGTTTTAGGGATCAGCTCTCTCTTGCTATTCTGTGGCTAACTGTCCTTAACTCTTTGCTACTGCATGGCCAAAAGCTGCTATTTAACTCTTGCTATTAGTAGCAGAGGGTTAAGGAAAAAAAGCTACTGGGGCTCTTTGTTCTTTGACTGGAGGGTCCCTCTCTGATAAGGCAGAGAGGCTTAGAGTTCATTAACTCTTTGTGAGCCAGAGAGAAAAGAAGAAGAAAGGGAGAATTCAAGCATATATAGATAGACACACAGAGACACATACACTTTGCCTGAGCCTGACCACCTGTCTCAACAATTCCATAAGTGTTCATGCATACACATATACCTATAGACAGACATATACATTTGGTAGATAGGGCTAAGCTCCAAATGCCCCAGTTTATTTCTTCTCTCTGGCTATATACCTTTCCGACAAAAGTTCTTTATAAAATTACCACATAGATAAAACATTACACAAAAGGGGAGTTACAGAAGGATGTTGATAGTAAGTTCAAAGCATGTTTCACTCTATAAGCTCATTATAACTTCAAAACAACAGTTTCACATGGACTTGCCTAATCATAGTACACACTTGTGGCTTCATCCTTGGACCTGACCTGAAATGAATGTTTTTTTCTTGATCACTAATTTATTTCAAGTCTGCTTTTTTATCCTAGTGTAATTAGCCCAGCATGTGAAGGTTTAAAGGGCTCCATTTGCAGCTTTATTCTATAGAGGGCTCGAAATTACTTGTACAAATTTAGAAATTCTATACAATCATTATCCAGAATTATGAAATCATCAACTTGTCTACACAGCATTACTATTTAAAACTTCATATTGATTCTGCAGAAAATCTGCCCAATAGGGTGGGTTAATGCCCAGGAATCATTAGACTATCTAACAGAGGCAGAAAAGGCATATCAGCAGCAAGAAGCAATCCTGGGATGAAGTCTTTGGTGACATTGCATCTCAGAGCTTACCCATCGCATATCATGCAAAATGGTGGGCCATCTTCAGAAAACTCACTCTCATATCTTAACTTTTTATAGATGGCTTCTGACAGTATTTCATCATTTGATAAAAATTTGTCATATCTGTTTCTCTTTTTAAGATGAAAGGTATTTGTTTATAAGCTTAATTATTTTCTAGATTTATTTTGGAGTCATCAAGCCACGTCTGATTGAGCAGGTACATGATCCCAGCTAATTGAGAGACTGAAGCAGGAGGAGCAAAATTGTAGATTATCTGGGGTGCAGAGTGAGCTCACCATCAGCCTAAACAACTTACTGAGATTCTGATTAAAAGTAAAAATGAGAAGGGATGGAGACATAAATGCTAGAGCAATTGTCTAGTCTGTATGAGGTTTGGTTCAATCTAGAAAGAGAGGAAGAGAAAGAGGACAAGAGAAAGATGGGAAGGGAAAGGGAGAGAGAGAGAGAGAGAGAGAGAGAGAGAGAGAGAGAGAGAGAGAGAGAGAGCAGGAGGAGGAAGAAAAGTTTTTATATGGGGCCTGGAGATACAGGGGCACAGGAGACCTTGCTTAGTACAGTGGAATTAGCCTCCGGCACCACAGATTTATTATTTTTATTTATAAAGTTATATATTATCATAATATTTAAACCTGAAGTATCATCCTGCCTGACAAACTCAGACATATGAAGCTCCAGTGATATTTTTTTTATTCTTTTTTTTTATTTTATTTTATTTTTTTAATTTACATTCCAAATCACTTCCCCTTTCCCGTTTCCTCCCTCCCTGAAAGTCCCATAAGCCCCCTTCCCTCCCTCTTTTCTCCATTCAACCCCCTCTCATTACTCTGTCCTGGCATTCCCCTACATCCAGTCTTTCCAGGACCAGGGGTCTCTCCTTCCATCTTTTTAGAAATCTATTGATATGCTGATTGTGTCTAGGGTATTCTGAGATTCTGGGTCAATATCCCCTTATCAGTGACTGCATACCATGTGTGATCTTTTGTGATTGGGTTACCTCACTAAGGATGATATTTTCAAGTTCTGACCATTTGCCTAGGAATTTCGTGAATTCATTGTTTTTAATTGCAGAGTAGTATTCCATTGTGTAAATATACCACATCTTCTGAATCCATTCCTCCGTTGAGGGACATCTGGGTTCTTTCCAGCTTCTGGCTATTATAAATAAGGCTGCTAAAAACTCACCTGAAGAATATCTAATGGCTGAGAAGCACCTAAAGAGATGTTCATCATCCTTAGTCATTAGGGAAATGCAAATCAAAACAACCCTGAGATTCCATCTCACACCAGTCAGGATGGCTAAGATCAAAAACACAGGAGACAGCAGTTGTTGGCGAGGATTTGGAGAAAGAGGAACACTCCTCCACTGCTGGTGGAATTGCAGGCTGGTACAACCACTCTGGAAAGCAGTCTGGCGGTTCCTCAGAAAACTGGGCATGACACTCCCGGAGGATCCGGCTATACCACTCCTGGGCATATACCCAGAGACTTTACCTGCATGCAATAAGGACACATGCTCCACTATATTCATAGCAGCCTTATTTATAATATCCAGTGATATTTAATTTAAGATTCAATAACACTCCAGACTTCATTTGCAAGAAGCCATTGAAGTCCCAAGTTTCTGGCCTTAGACACGGCTGCTCTTTGATGTTTTCTCATTTTACCACTAAGAAGACACTTGATGTTTCCCTACGTCACATACCATCAAATATCATTGATCTGGATATCTCATAGGCTTGGGGACAAAAAAACTAGCAATTAGAGGGCTGGGTTTGTTGGCTTCAACCAAATATACCGTTGCCACAAAATTATGTTGTAGAAGGAGAAAACCCTAAAAATATTCAAATTCATGTTTCTTATACAAAGGAGAGTGTAGAATAAAAATTATTAGTATTTTCTATGTTGGATATTTCCTTCACTGAATTATGTGGGTGGAAAAAAGTAGAGATGGTCAAAATTGGTTGTTTTTTTTTAGACCAGGCTGGCCCCGAACTCAGAAATCCTCCTGCCTCTGCCTCCCAAGTGCTGGGATTAAAGGCGTGTGCCACCACCGCCCGGCTCCAAAATTGGTTTTGATTCGTGAAGAAGAAAATGAAATAAATAAATATTTAAATACAAAGGATTGGATTCACATTTGTAATACCATACTTGGGATGGCAAGGCATAGAACAGTGATTTTTGAGATTAAAATATGCTACCTACATAGTTCTAGGACAATGTGTCTCAAAAACTGGTTAGTCTGTGATGCTGTCATCAAGCAATAGAAACCTGACTACTCTGCAGATACAGTAGCAGTTATTCATATATCACTCTAAGAACATAACACAGTATTGGTGTCTTACAAGAGGAGTTAATTCATCTCAGTTTTGGATGTTGGGAATGATACACATTTGCCGATGAATTGTTCCTGGTGAGGGCTCTGTCTTTGTAATCTGCTATCACACACTATCCTTATAAGATCTCTCCTATGTAAATCCTGGGGATTAGTCTCAGGAAACTGGTGGTGTGCAAGCTATGATATTTCTTCCTACAAGAGTACCAACACTCTGAGACCAGAATTATACACTTAGCACCTTATATGGCTTTGCATGCACCCTCATGGCCCTTGCCCTAAATAACAAGGATATGTAGAGAGAGCTTAGGTAATGGAAAAATAAGGACTTCTAATATCACATTGGGATTGAGTATATGCATAATTAGTATATAACAATATAATCCTATTAATAGGTATATATTTAGGCAAATCATTTGTGACAACAAATGGTTGGGGCTAAAACAATAAACATAAAGTTTTCTCCAAAGCTTTGAGAAAACAAAATTCTGAAATGTTGACTTAAAGCCTCAAAAGTAATTTTGCAACCCCTCTTCTGAGAGCACAATGCTTTTTTCTGGTGATGACTTAAGGCTTCCAGCCCTGAACATGATTTTGATGTAACACTTCTACTTTACACTTTGTCCGGGTCTAGCATCCAACCAAACAAAAGTAGGGTATGTTTCCTGAGCAGTGCTATGTCATTTTGAGTCTGTCCTCTTCTGATGCTGTAACCATTGAACAGAAGGTCAAGAAAAAGGACAATCTTCCATGTGTTTTGACACTGCTGCCTTGTTCTCCAGTACCAAGACTTTATTCTGAATCACATTGATTTTATGTAAATATCAACATCACTTCCGAATTTAGAACTCCAGGAAAGGAAGTTGGAGGATCATGTTATCTGGTTTGTGGTGAGTTTACACTTTCAGGCCCTAAAATTGATAATGGAATTTCAGCTGTAACTATATTCCATGAATTACTCTGGAGGAAGAGAGTTAAAATAAAGCATGAATAGAATTAGAAATAACCTATTAAAACAGGCAACAAGAAGTAATCATTTATAAGATATGAATTTATAGCCCTATAGAGTTTCAGGCTTACTCACTGGCCTTTCATATTTGGAATAATTCTTCCATGTTCATGAGTGTGCATTTTATACTTTGTTTAATTTGATACACAGAACTTTTGAATTTTGTATATATGTACATATTCTCTCTTAGTGGGTACACTTACCTAATGGAATTTATCTGGTTTTGGCAGTAAGCTAATTTTAACTTCCTAGCTCCGAAGTGATTTTACTTATGCTTTCTAGAAGAGACTATATTTTAGGAGTAATTTATTATTAGTTTTTATGTGCATGTCTATTCATATGTGCACTTATGTTCAGGTATACATGCCGGTATGCTTGCAAATGATAGAGGTTTCCCTTTTTTATTACTACCCACCTCTAACTTTGAAGTAAGATCCCTTTCTGAATCTACGGCTTATTTTTCTTGGCTAGGCTAGAAGTCCGAAGGCCCTAGCTATTATGTCTTGGAGCTGATGTTTACTAAGTATTTACTCAGTTGACAACATGTAATAAAAATTAAATGTTGGTAGTGTAAAAAAATACTAGTATCTGAACCATATATTTCTGACTGGATATCAATGAAAATAACAGAGTACTAAGCTAAGGTTAATGGCAATGAATTGTGTCTTACAGATAGAGACATCTTTGAGAAGGTTGGAAATGAAGCTTTGAATATTTATAAAGGCTTAAGGAAAGTCCAAGGTAAACACCATGCTTCCAGAGGGAAGAAAAGAAAATGAAAGAGAAAGTGTGTTTGTTGGAATAATAAATGAAACAATTCCCTTGGGGAATTAGCGAGGGTTTGTATAAATAGGTCAGGAGCTTTTTATAAAATTAAGGTCTCACTTATATTGTTGACAAGAAAGGTGAACATAGATTAAAAGTAATGGGAATTCATTTAGATGAGAAGATTTATTCATAAAACAAGTTAGAGTAAAAGAGAAGAAGGTTTCTTCTTCTTCAGATAAAGTCATTTGGAGATGATTAATAGGTTTTGGAATCAGCTTTCCCTAATGATTGAAATTAAGATGTTTTCAATCTTTCCTAATGATGGAAATTGTGTGTGGTGTGTGTGTGTGTGTGTGTGTGTGTGTGTGTGTGTGTGTGTTTGTGTGTGTCTATGTGTGTGTCTCTGTGTGTCTGTGTGTTGTTGTTTGTTTATTTCTATTTATTTTGTTTTTGAGATCAAAGTACTTGAACTCAAATAAATTAATAATAGTAGAGTTGTATTGAATCATGGCTAGGTAAATAATAAGAGCAAAAATCAGATATGAAAATTTTAAAATTTACTCTCTCTTATTGACAAGACTTAGAGGCTAAATAGCAATGAAGTAGGCCAAGCCGGTCCACATGACAAGAGGAGCAGAAGAATTAGAGGGACAAGGAGTCTAAAGGATTTACGCAAACATGAGTAATTGAACAGAATTCATGATTACAGATAGAAGACAGAGGGTATAAACGAGGTAGTGTTATACAAAGGATCAAGGAGAAATATACTAGTTTTCATAAAGAAGAAGCCCAATTTGGAATCTTATATGTTAATTTCTGAACAATACATTAATGGATATAGCATTTGCAAAACAACTGTCAAATTTTATAATCCCAGTTTCTTAACAGAGCAGTTACTTCCTGCTCATTTCTCACTAGTCAGAATCAGAGTCTTGAGAGAGGCACTCTCCCTTCTCTGATGCTGCATTATTTACTTATCATACTTTTCAGCCAGAAGATGAAGGGGGACAGAGGGCTAGAGATGGTTCTATTACAAGAATGCAAACACACTCACGTATATTAACATTCCAGAGTTAATTTCAATAGCTTTGAGTGAACTATCTAGTAAGCTGGGAAATGTTTTCTCCACATATGTAAAGAAGACAGGTTTAGTGAATATATAGCTATGCCATGTCAAGGGAATGATCATATAACTATTGGTGGAAGCTTAATTAGAATGCAAATTAAGTATCAGTGAAGTTAGGAAATAAAAATAAGTTGTTCAAGAGTTGGCAGGAAAAGTCACAAGGCTACAGAACAACACAATTGGGAAAGAAAACTCAACCCATGTTTCTATTTGAATTTAATTAAAATTGAAAGGTCACCAAAGTGAGATCTAAAGGAAGAATGTCTTCCACATATTAGGCAAAGGACACAATTTTCTTAGTATAAAAGATTTTGGCCAAATATAGTTTTGTAATGATATACTTAAATTTTAAAACAATCACAGTCACATGATAACACAATTATCCATCTTTATGTGTTACTAGAATATATACACACATACTCACACATTCACACACATGAAAATATATATGCATATATGAACACACAGAGACACATATCTCACTTTATTTAATTAATTTCCTCCATATACCTACTATATGTCAAGCAAAAATAATATGGAGAAATTCTTGCTGACAAGAATTTAAGCTGTAGTATGCTATCACCTCAGAAACCAAAAGGATAAAGGAAGAGAATTCTTTAAATGGTATGAATAAAGTTTGTTAGCCAGCTTGGGAAGGAGCATTTGAATTAGCAGGTGGCAATGCGTAGCAGCTAAAATCAGTGATGTTTAGAGTTAGACACAACAAGAAATAATTCTTCCCTCTGCTTCCTATGTGCCTTTGTTATCTCAGATGAGGAACCTAAGATCTCTGGTGCTTTGGACCTCATCTGTAGAAGAAAAACAAAACAATAACAATAACAGTATCAATAACAACCCAAAAGATTACACTAATGTCACTAGTATGTTTAGCTAATCAATTTATTTTAAAATATCAACAAAATTTTAAAAGCTCAACCTAGGGAAAAAAATTCTATCAAAAAGTAGGAAGAGCTAACTTTATACCATGTATTTGTGCCTTGAGCATTTCTTATGTGTTCCCAACTCTATCTCATTTACTCCTTCTGGACCCCTCTTTCCACATTCCTACTCTCATGTCCTCCTTTTGCATATTTATTTAACCTGCTAAGTTTTGTGCTGCCTATTCATGCATGGGTATGTAGAAAATATTAAATATAACTCTTTTCTATCAAATACTATAAAACTTGTATTTAGGACAAAGAATTAAGATATGATAATTTCCCCCATCTTGTAGGACTTTTATGCATATGTTTTAAACCCCCCCTTGCAGTGAAACCTTTGCTCACACAAAGACTCCTTACTCTATTCTAGAATTCGATAGACTGGAGCAGTGAAGCTTCTTTGTTTCATCCTTCATTTCCTGTTTGCTATGTCTTTCCAGACTAATCAAATGAATAAGACTGTGGCGTTGGATTCTGGTCAATGGAGGAAAGATACAGCCACCACTTGTGTTAGAACAAATGTCGAATATGCTTTGATTGAGTGCCTTGATTGTAAAAGCAAAATACCTATAAGGTTCCAGCTGATCTTAATCATCTGTTATTGGTCAGCCACAACCCAGAAAGGAAAGTTTGAAGTTCCTTGTCTCCCAAGATAATCTATCTTGATTGAGAAAAAAAATCCTAGAAGAGACCACAGATGCACCCATAGCTTCTAATGCATTAACTTCTGTAATCCTAAGTTTTTCACACATCCCCTAAAGGATCCCAGTCAGCTTTTTCCCCTCAAATAACTTCCATTGCCAAGGGAGTGTGTCTAAAATAAACAGTCTCATCCTTTGAGGTCAAACTCAGGTCCCTTTTCTTCTTCTGTCTTCTCTTACTCTGTAGTCTAAAATGGAACATGCTGCTTTCCCTAAGCACATACTATTGATCAAGAATGAATTACACATTCTCCAAACATCTTGTCTGGAATGGTGATCTCTTTTTATGAAACCCTAGCAGGGTATACAACCCTGAAGAAAACTGACTCTTTCTCCCCAAGAAGCCATTAAGTGCCAATAGTCCTCAGCTAAGGGAGGGACCTCCTGAGCTTTGAACATTTATTTTCCTTGCTGGAGTATTTATTGGCTTAATCTCAGACAGAGACTAGAGCTATTGTGTGGTCATGGGTACAGCTATGCTATCAGAGTCAGAAGACACCATTTTACAGCAGTCTTCCTGATTGCCAAGCTCTTTTAATCTTTCCCTTCTTTTATGATGCTTCTCTTTGAGGAGAGGGTTTGTGACATTGGTATTTTATTGAGGTTGAACACTCAATGGTCACCATCTGCATACTATCTGCAATATGACCAGTTGAGTCTCTGTGTTAACCAACATGCATCACCAAAAAGAGAAGCTTCTTTGGTAAGATTTAGGAGCTATACTAATGTGTGACTATAAAGGTAAATACTTATAAAGGAATTCAGTACTGTGTCAATTTAGCAAAATAATAGCATTAGATTCTCATTTAGAGCCTATTTTTCTCAACATTGATAGATTCTTGGCTAGGTTTACAAATCAAGTGTAAGTTCCATCCTGTGGGTCATTCCTTAAGTCCATTCAGAAAGCTGTAGGTACTATCAAGATTTTCATACCATCATGTACTAACTGAGTTACCTTGTCAGATAAGTGTCATTGTAGCATGTAGAGTTCACAGCTTGGTAAGACTGTTGCTAACTCTTCTCTCGTAACAGCCTCCTTCTTCTGAAAATAAAGTTATCCCAGATAATAGAGTAGAGAACAGTAATCAAACAGGAAAAAAATTGTCTTAAAAGAGAAAACACTGTGGAATTGTAGAGTGAAGTTTTGTACCATCAAGCAATTAATAAGAAAGAATATAAAATGTAATAATATATGTAAAATGTAAAAATATAAAGAAAACTATACTATATATAAAATGTAAAAATATAAAGAAAACTTTATATCTATGTAACCAGGCACATAAGCTATGTCCAGTTAGTAAAAATACATATGTCAAAAAATATTCCCTAGTTTGGAAGTTGGCCACTGAAAGAATTTGTTCATAATTTAACATTTAACTGATTAGTTTTGAAGTAATAATGTTTCAAATATGAGGAGAAAGTTGGAAGAAGGAAAATCATGCCAGTGTAAATGAAAGAGAAGCTATCACATTAAGAGAGTCTAGAAATAGAGAGTAGTCTTTATACATCAGCACCCACCAGTCCCTCTCCACTGAATTAGATAGTCCAACTAGAAAACAAGGGAAAGCCATACAAATAGTATGTATCAAGTAGAAGATAGACTATTGGGATTAAAAAATAATATAGAGGGTCTGGACCAAATAAGCTTGGAATATAAAAACCAACCAACCAACCAACCAACTAACCAACTAACCAACCAACCAACCAACCAACCAACCAACCAACCAACCAACAGAAAAGCAACACTTAGGAAACATGGGGCACTGTTAAAAATAACAAACATCTGAATTATGGGCATAACTGAGAGAAGAATCCCAAATCAATTGCATAGATCAGATGTTCAACAAGATCATAGGAAAAAAAAACTTCCTCAAAGTAAGAAATGGCATAGTCATACATACACCAGAAGCACACAGAGTGATAGCTAGATGAGACCAGAAAGGAAACCCACATAAACATATCATAACTAAATCACTAAGTAGACTTAATAAAGAAAGGATATTGAGGAGATAGAGGGGAGCACATCCTTCTAATCAAGGGAACAGTTAAACCAAAAGGCATTACTATCCTAATAATATATGTTTCACACCCTGGGGCACCTGATTTCATAAACATGTAGTACTGGCTATAAAGACAGAGAGATTGACACCAATCCATTAAGAGTAGGTGATTTCAATATCCTGCTTTCTCCAATAAATATGTCTCTTGTAAGAAAAATTAACTGAGAAATATCAGAATTAATTGGCATCACAGGTCTGAAAGATTTAACAGATATCTACATAATATTCCACCAAAACACAAAAGGACAGATGTTCTATTCAGAAACTCATGGGAGGTTTTCTAAACAAGATCACATCCTGAGGTAATAACCCCATTTTTACATATTTGGAAATGGCGAAATAACTCCTTTTACTCTATTAGACCACAATACAATAAAACTTCAAATTGACAATAAATAAAACTCTAGTAAGTACACAAACCCATGGAGATCAGATAAATCATTAGTGAATGACTAATGAATCAAAAAAGAAATCAATCAGTCAATGTTTTTGAACTAAGTGAAAATAAAAATATAATACAGTAAAACTTCTGTGACTCACTAAAAGCAGATCTATGAGGGAAATTTATAGTTATGAATGCCAATGCTAAAAAAAAAATCAGAAAGAACACAAGTAAGTGACACAGAGATCCAACTTAAAATGTTGAAAAAACAAAATGACTAAAATAATAAAAATCAGAGGAGAAATTTGTAAAACAGAAATGCAAAAAACTATGCAAACAATCAGTGAATCTAAGAGCTGGTTATCTGAGAAGATAAACAAAATTGTCTAGCCATGGGCCCAACTAACCAAAAGAAAGCACACAAATGAACTAAGTCAAAAATTAATGGGAAAACATTATGATAGATGTCAAAAATTCAGAATATTATACTTCAAAAAGTCTCTAGTACATTAGGCTAGAAATCTAAAAGATATGGAAGAATTTCTATATTCTGCAAAACCACCTGTTCCCTAGAGTCACAGAATTCATGAAATGTCTGTCGATATTAAGGGTATTTATTGTAATGACTTATAGTCTTCAGTCCAGCTAACCCAACAAAGGGCAGCTGTGAATGGGAAGTCCCAGAATCTAGTAGTTGCTCAATCCCACCTCAATCTCATGAGGCTAGGTGTTTCAGCCAGTCTTCTGTATAAACTGGAATCCTGGAGAAGTAGGTTCCAACAGATGTGCTGGCAAATAAGTCTTCCTTCGTCCATCGTCCTTGTATAGGCCTCCATCAGAAGGTGTGACCCAGATTAAAGATGTGTACCACCACACCTGGATTTGGAACTTGCTCTGTTTCAGGCTTGCCTCAGTTTCCTGGTATTAAAGGCATGTACTACCTCACCTGGAACTAAGATTTTCATGGCCACGATGGCTCAACATCTGAGTCAAAAACAGTCCCTCCATTTCTGGATCACAGTTCATTCCAGATGTAGTCAAGTTGACAACAACGAACCCATGGCTACAGCTGCATATGTAGCAGAGGATGGCCTTGTTGGACATCAAAGGGAGGAGAGGCCCTTGGACCTGAGAAGGCTCGATGCCCCAGTGTAGGGAAATGCCAGGACAGGGAAGCAGGAGTGGGTGGATTGGTGAGCAGGGGGAGGGGGCACAGGATAGGGTGTTTTCAGAGGGGAAACCAGGAAAGGGGATAACATTTGAAATGTAAATAAAGAAAATACCTAAAAAAGAAAAACGGAATAGCCATCACACCTCCAAAATTAAAGCAAGACTAAACTTTATTAAATCAAAAAAGAATTAGAAAACTCTATACATCACACCTGTTACATGAAGAAGCACCAAATCATGATTAGATGTGGTCATTTTCTAAGATGGTCATGATCTAGAATAGAATAAGAAACCCCCAAAACAAACATACCAATAGAAAGAGAATTCATTTACAAATACGACACTGTGTGTGTTTTGCTTTTCTTCCAAAAATCCAACACATCTTTGCTATTGTTCTCAGCAAATACCCACCCACATATCCAGAGTTCTCAAGAGACAAAGGGATTTCTGATCTTTAGAGAAAACATGTTCTTCCTCTGATCTCCAAGCACGCCTTGCAGATAGAAATGCCATATTTCTTAGTAGTTAGAACTTCAGTGTGTAGTTGCTTTCTGGAAAGGAAGGTGTTTAGACACATTTCCATTGTTCTCTTTGATAATTAACTGTCTAAAAAAGATCACACAAGGGAATTTCATTGAGAAAGTTTTTCAGTTACTCCTAATACAAAGCAAGGAGGTAAGTTTGCGTGCTGAGCAAAACATATGGACTTTGGTTTCAGAAAACAGAACCATGATAAACAAGCAAACAAACGACAGAATGTGGCCATTCATGTGCTGTAACTGCTTCACTTTAATGTGTAGACAGACATTGGAGGATTGAGCCTGGCTAGCTGCCAGATAAGTTCCAGGTTCAGTAGGATACTCTGTCTCAAAGAAATAAGGTGGGAAGTTATAGAATAGGACACCCAATGTCCAATGCCCTCCTCTAACTTTTAAGCATGTACACTGGCACCTAAACACACATGTGCACATACACTGTACATGGGTACCTACGCATATACATATATACACAAAGATACAAAATATGTGGTAGCAGTATCTTCATGCTCACGTAGTAGACAGATATCTAACTCATGAGTGAACCAAGACTTTGTTTAGGGTTTTGTACTGGGTTCATTCTCTCTTTGTTTAAGCTCCCTTATCAGTCAATTCTTAGCTGGAACACATTTATAAATGCACAATATATGTTTGACATCTAGTAGTAACAATGAACCTCTAATTCTCCCCAATGAGCATTCCAGATAATTACACATTCTTTTTCATATTTAGGCTTAACCATTAATTGACTAGCTATTATTATTCTCTCCTAAATAATATTTAATGGTTCTTTACATAAATAAAATATTTATCCCTACCAAATGCCTTGGCTACATTGTTTTTGCTAACAGTAAAGTCTTTGATAATTTAAAAACAATGTTTTACTTGCTTTGCAGGATTGTATGCATTTAAACTACAAATTAACAGCCTTATGCTCTAAAATATAATTATGCAATTGTAAAATAATTACTTGCAACAAACTCAACATCTCTAACAGTAAACAAGCTAAAAATCTATTGTCAATATGAACTATTATGATTATATATGGAGCATAAAAAATAATTAGTTTTTTTTTAGTTGTAGCATTCAAGAAAATACATGAAAGATTAGAATGTCAACTGAAAATTCTAAATTAACAGTGACAGTAAATTCAAAAGCTAAGGTATAATTATCTTCCACAAGTAAGTATGGAACGATAATGCCATGTTTTATAAAATGAGATAATCAACTTAAATAAAAAGCATAGAAGAATGAAACGATCTAACTGGTTTCTCTTTAGATTTTCTAAGTAAAATTCTTTCTGTAATGATCTTTATCTTCTGCAAAAAGAAGTTACTTATATGAGGGTGACAGCTATTCATGGGTAAGTATAAGAATAAGCATTTGGAATGTTAGTAATTTAAATATATGTAAAAATTGCTATCTGGTCATATTCCTGGCATCTGTAATGACACTGACCTCCTTGATTACTTACATAAATATACTGAGCTGATTCCACCATTAGTCTGATAATAGGAAAAACACCTCAAGACACAGGCACTGCCAATGTTTTTCTGGCCAGTTTTACAAATGTTATGAAATAAAAGCAAGAGTTAGGACCATGCTGTCATCAAATTTAAAAGCCACTAATTTTAACAAGATAGTTTTGGCTGGGCAGTAGTGGTGCACACCTTTAATCCTAGCACTTGGGAGGCAAAATCAGGTGGATTTCTGAGTTCGAGGTCAGCCTGGTCTACAGATTGAGTTTCAGGACAGCCAGGGCTACACAGAGAAACCCTGTCTCAAAAAAACCAAAAACCAAAACAAAAACAAAAACACAAAAAACAAAGCAAAAAATAATTTTAAGAATGAAGAGAAGTATGGGAAATGATATAATTATAATCTCAAAAATAAAATAACTTTTTAAAGAATGAAAAGAAAGCATACAAAATGGGAGAAAACATTTGTCAGCTATTCATATGATGTACTCTGGATTGTTTTGTCAATGGGGCACAATCTAGACTCATTTGAGAAGAAACCTAAGTTGAGAAAATGTCCTCATCAAACTGGCTGGTGGGCAAGCCTGTTGTGCTGCAGTTCTGGGTTGATGTGGGAGGCTCCAACCCACTGTGGCTCGTGCCACTCATGGGAAGATGGTAATGGGTGGTATAAGAGAGCCGGCTGATCATGTCATTGAGAGCAAGCCACTAAACAGCACCCCTCCATGGCATCTTCATCCATTCATGCTTCCAGGTTCCTGTTTAGCCTGCGTTCCTGCTCTTGATATGTTTTTAGTGATGATGGGCTGTGATGTGGAAATGTAAGCAAAACAAATCCTTTCCTTCACAAGTTGCTTAGGGTCATGCTATTTTACCACAGAAATAGAAGCCTTAGCTAGGACAATATGCAAACAATTTACACACACACACACACACACACACACACACACACACACACACACACACGCACATACACACACTACAGACACACTATAATAATAATTGATCAAGTCAATATGCACCCAATAAATTGAAGAGACACTTCTTATAAGAAGTACAAGTGGTCAATAAGTAAAAAATGTAGACCAATATCTATATTCCATTTGCCCCACTCACAAGAAAGCAAACAAGCAAACGATAACAAATGCTCATGAGGACTAGAGGATATAGGAACACTTACATTGTTGGAGGAAAGGCAAATTAGACTAGTTAGGATAAACTCAGTATGGACAATTCTTTAAAAATGAAAACATACAGCTACCATATGACCTGCTGTACCACTCCTGGGCATATAATACATATTCAAATAAATTTAATGCTGTATTCATAGAATGAGTCTAAGAGCACACGATTTTAAAAGAGCAGAAAATAATGCTATAAAAGAAGATAAACTGCATTAGTCAAAGCATAAAGGAGCAGGGAGAACAGGATGTTGGAGAAACAGTGAACACATAAACACCCTCAAGACCCTTATGAAGGAAGCTGACTCTAGAAGTGTGTCAGAATCACTGTAAATCAATCTGACAGTTCCTCAGAAAGTTGCAAATAGTTCTACCTGGAGTCCTAGCTGTGATACTCTGGGCATGTACCTAAAAGATGCTTCACTGTATTACAAGGACATATGCTCCACCATGTTCATAGGAGCTTTATTCGTAATAGCCAGAAACTGGAAGCAACCCAGATGACCCTCAATGGAATAATAGATACATAAAATGTGGTTTATTTACACAATGGAATACTATTCAGCTATTAAAAACAAGGACATAATGAATTTTGCAGGCAAATGGATGGAACTAGAAAATATCATCCTAAGTGAGGTATTCCAGACCCAAAAGGACATGCATGGTTATGTATTCACTGATAGGTGAATATTAGCCAAAACGTACAGAATACCCATGCATGATACATTCCATAGATCCTAAAATGTTAAACAAGAAGGAAGATCCAAGTGAGGATATTTAAATCCTACTTATACTGGGGAACAAAATAATTACAGGAGACAGAGGGAGGGATGGAATTGGGTGGGAGAGGGAAGAGGGAGGGGAAGAAGGGGGCAGGATCAGGAATGGGGGTGACAGTAGAGAGACCCAGAGGGCCAGGAGAATGAATGGAAATCAGTTGCTGGGAATAGGAGGTGGGGGCATCCTCTATAAATTCCCAGAGACCTGTGATCTGAGAGGCTCCCAGGACTCAATGTTGGTGACCTTAGTAGAAATGCCCAACAGTGGGGATATGGAACTTGAAGAGACCAATAGATAGATAGACAGGAGCAGAGACTGGCCAGTGGCCAGCCCATCCTGGGATCCATCCTATGGGAGAGCACCAATCCCTGACACTATTAGGGACCAACAGTGATCAACACTGTCAACTAACCTGGACCTCTGAGGGCTCCCAGAGACTACGCCACCAACCAAAATAATACACAGGCTGGTCCGAGGGCCCTCCTCCCGCCGCCGCCCCGACCCCCTCTACCCCCACCCCAACCTCGGTACATATATAGAAGAGGGCTGCCTTGTCAAGCCTCAGTGGGAGAGAATGAATCTAATCCTGTAGAGACATGATGCCCTGGGCAGAGGGGATAAAGTATTTGGGGAGAGAGACCTTCTCAGACACAAAGAGGAGAGGAGATGGGGGAAGAGCTCTGTGAGGGGGGACTGGAAAGGGGGTGCAACATTTGGGATGCAATAATAAATAAATTAATTAATTAAAAATTGATAATTATTAATTTAATAAATAAATGAATTAGCTTAAAAAATCATCTAACACTTCCCAATTTCCAGAATTTCAAAGCTTGTTTTTTTTTCTAAAAACTAATTTCTCTATGTATCCATAAAGAGATAAGAAACTCAAAGAGGTATACATAAAGACTACATAATGTACAGTCAACCCATATATCTATACCATATATCTATATTTTAATGTATAGTGTATTTATTATCTTCATTTATTCGATGCCTTCTAAGCTGCATGTGGATAGGGCTTGCTTCTCTTCCCTTGCCCCA
Source organism: Tokudaia tokunoshimensis (assembly GCA_036184795.1). Lineage (NCBI taxonomy): Eukaryota > Metazoa > Chordata > Mammalia > Rodentia > Muridae > Tokudaia > Tokudaia tokunoshimensis. The sequence continues at coordinate 96,182,259 of BTHU01000016.1, forward strand.
CTATCCTATCTGCATGAAGGAGAAAAGCCCAACCGACAGAGGATCCACCCTTTGGATGTGTAGTTATCTGAGTGAAGCTGAAGGCAGGAGTATAATCATAAACAAATTTCACTCTCAAACAAAAGAACATACAAAAGAATTTTCTCCTAGATTATATATAACTCCATTCTTAAATTCTAATCTCATCAGAAAATCAATATTTTTTTTTTTGCACACTGAACCACACGTCCTTCCTGTGGCCACATCTTGTGTAGCTTGACCTTGGAACATCTCTTTTCCCTTGTTTTATTCTTGCAGATTTAACTGGCCCTGAGTCCTGCCTTATTACTGTGTAGACCACATGGCAATACCACAATGTCATTATAACTGATATCCAGAACAATCGACGTTGTAAACTAAAACTGTGAGCACAGGAATTCAGGCTCTAGAGTGATTTATCTGCTTTGATTTCTACATGGTCTCAAGAGTCTAGATCAGAACAGGGCAATGGAATGTATACAATAAATAAGGATGGATGAAGTAGTAAATGGATAAAAAGACACATGTGGAATTGACCCAATGTGTTAAGTAAAATAAATCCTACTGGGAAACATAGATGTATTACATGTCTTCATTCTCACACAGAATCTAGTTTTAACGTAGGTTAAAGTACATGAACGTAGATGTGGACTCTTGGCAAGTAGAAGGGTGCCATGAAGAGAATACCAGAAACACGAAGTTAATAGAGTGTGTGTGAAAATGAACTATCCACATGTCACAAGTAGAGATGTGGGGGATATTTCATTTTCAATATTGAATCATAATAATTTTATAAGGGTGAGTAACTCTTATGTTTATATCATTTATGTTTATTGAAATTTATTAATTGAGCAAAATAGATGTATTGTGACATATTAATGTCTTTTATCAAACTGATGGAAGTCTTCCCTCTAAAATTACTACAATTCAAATTTGAAAATTAAATACAACAAAAATTCTTTATTTGCTTACTAGTGAATATTTGTTTCTAAGATACCTAACAATGTGCATTATGTATTTGGAAAGCTCCCAGCAGTTTGAAAAACATATTAGTGCTGTTATTTTCTAAAGATGGGCATTCTATAAATGTTACACTTTACTAATAGAGCATCACATCTGAAATTATCTCTTTCTAACACAAAAAGCAACAAATAGACAAAGTTTCTATATGAATTTCAATTTTCTTAAAAGTAAATTTTACCATGATTTGAATTTTTCATTTTTGCTTTGTTTTACATTTATGCCAATTTAAATAAATAACAATTTGTTTTATTCTGCCAAGTCAGTAGAATATCTAAATTATTTTTATATTGATATTAATTATATATGATGCAGTGATTATATACTAATGATTTAGCAAATACACACACACACACACACACACACACACACACACACACATATATATATATATATATATGGTTTTGTCAAATAAGAAACAAAATAGTATGCTGTCTTTCCAGTCTGGCTACTTAATTGATTCACAAAGTTTTAGAATTCTTAAATACTAACTGCCAATTTTTGGCTAATAAAATGATTATTGGCTCATTGGCTCATCTGAGACTTGGTAATACATAATTTTCTGTGTGTTCTGCCTCATATGACCACAGAATATTTACCACAGTTTAGGTAAATGTCAATAAACACACCGGATATTTAGATAAACCATATAAAACTTGCAGCCATTTCAAGCACATTCATTCCAGAATGGAATTTGACTTTTACTACTGAACATTAGTGCATGACACATGTACACATTTCATTTCCTTGGAGAGACCGTGTTGACAGATTGCCTGACTGCGATCCATATTTTGACTGGCATTCCCATTATTCCAATTAGGAACATGTCAACAACTATGCACCACTCATGGAATGGCAGGTACTGTTGAGGTTTGTACATCTTCTTAGTTTTCTACTTGGCTCATCATGTAAATTTTTCTAAAAAAAAAAAAACTTATGTCTCAAATTCAATGCAGTCTCTTGTAATTTCAGAGACCAGAAGAAAGTACTAGGTATTCAAACGCTTTATATAGCAGGGAGAGGATATCCTCCTCCTCCTCCTCTTCCTCTACCTCCTCCTCCTCCTCTTCCTCCTCCTCCACACATAGTGAGCTATCCCATGGCTATAAAAATAGCTGCCTGCAATTGCTTCCTTGATATTACCTTTCAGTGCACATACTTTCTTACATCCCCAGTTCCTTATTTTCAGAGACCAGGCACTTCACACAATAGTTACAACTGTTCTGCTTGGAAAGACTTGCTTTCTATGCATCTGCTACCTTGTTCCTGCAGGGGAAAATTATAACACCATAGTGAATTCTGCCTTATCAACGGAGTGAATTATCTTGCATGGATTATTAATTTGAAGTAATATACACCACCATACTGTGTTAACCCTTATCATATATCTTTCTCTGCCAAAGGGGAATTTCTTCTGAGCCTTATCAGAAATTGAATCCAGTGCATTAATCTTCAGGACGCATCTCAGTCTCTTTCAATTATTAGCAATTGTGTTTTATTTCAATGTATCTTCCCTGGTTGATTGTCATAAGTCTTGTACCATGTCTAACTCTTAACCATATCTGTGCTCTCCAGGCTTTTTGTATAATTCTCTAATCAGCTTAGGTGTTCCAGGTGAGACTTGAACATTTTTGGTCTACTTCTGTAACATTTGGTTTTTATTTTGATTTTTTGAGACAATATAGCTGAGTGTATATTAACAGAATTAGTTCTATTATAGTGACTTAAATTTGAGATAAGAAACTTTTACATAAATTTATGAACTATAGAATTCACTCATATTGAATGCATAGTATTGGTGGGCCCTGAAAAATACATTTACGTCAATGAAGCTGCATTGCAATGAGACACAGAATAGTTTTATCAGCCCCTAAAAGAAGCTGACTAATACCCTTGACTCTTGCAAACCCTGATGAATGTTTATGTGTAACTGAACTGAGTAAGATTACTAAATATTTTCATGACTTTAGACAGTCAGAAAGTGGAAAATTAGCCAGGTGAACAAACACTGGGAACAGTGTTGTCCTAAAATATGGAGACGCCTGGAATTCTACACCTTAAGGTTTGTTGAATTTTTTGCCAAAATTGAGTATCTAGTATATCATAACCCATCTCTCAGCAAAATTCCAAGTCAATAAGAATTTATTTCTGGGCGTGAAAGTGATTATATCAGGAATTAAAATGTCTTTACATGCAACAAAAATATTAAAATAAACAAGAATGTCATACTGGTATTCAATTGTTTGAAGAGTTCATATTTATCACTAATTTTTATATAATAGAAAAGTAAAACTTGTTACAAAAGTAAATGTCAAATGTTCCACTACAAAGAAATGATAACTTTTGTATGATGGTTTGATTTGTTCATTTGCTGTATTAAGCCATTACACAGAGAAATATACAAAATGATTGTATTGTGTCTATATACATATATGATTACTGTTGTATATGCATAAATATTTATTTATGGAACTGATACATAATAATGAGAAATTTAAAAATGAGTAAAATATGAACAATATGGAATAAATGTTTATGTTAACTTATAATTTCAATAGAGGCGTGGCTTCAGCTCAAACAGGAGGGATTTCTTGATCCCCAAATACTTCTGTCTCCCAGCCTTGTACCTGTCTTTTAATAGCTCACAAGGTTCAATTGGTGGTGAACATATGTGTAGGTATGTGTGTCTGTCCACCAGAGTATGGGTAATGTACAGTGTCTAAACTCTCAAAGAAGAATGACTATTCCACTCTAAATGTTATCAATAGCCAATAGCTCCTCAGTAAGTAGGGAGCCTCGTGAAATTCTATGCTGAGTCTATGCTGAGACCTTGACTGGCTTAAACTTGTACAGGTAGCCATATTAATGGTGAAGTCAGGAGTTAATAACCATGTTCTGTCCAAAACTCAGCATTGCATATCACTGCTCCCTACTCTCTCTGGCACTTTTTATTTATTTATTTATTTTTTTTGCCTAGTTTTTCATTATGTCCAATGGTCCCTAAGCTTTGGAGGCAGGGCAATGCTGCTGATAAAGCTGTCCCTTTTAATGCTGAGCCTTAAACAGTCATTTATTCTCAGAACATTGCCGAGCTGTGTTTATGCACTGGCTGTTGCCTACTGAAGAAGAGGAGGAGGAGGAGAGGGAGGAGGAGGAATAAGTAGAAGAGGAAGAAGAAGAAGAAGAAGAAGAAGAAGAAGAAGAAGAAGAAGAAGAAGAAGAAGAAGAAGAAGAAGAAGAAGAAGAAGAAGAAAGGATGAGGAAGAGGAGGAGGAGGAGGAGGAAGAAGAAGAGGAGGAGGAGGAGGAAGAAGAAAATCATTCAAAAAATTCCTTACAATCAACATCCACATGTATTCTTTATTAGTGAAAGAAAACTTGGAGAAACATTTCTCTCTTCAAATGTATGGAACTAAGGTAAATATTTTATAGTTTTATAGTCTACTATCTGTACTTGAAATTGATGAATATTATAAAACAATTTTTCTACTTGTATATTTTCTGCATAACATTTATTCCACATTGTTTATCTTTTACTCACTTTATTTCCTCATCATTATGTTTCAAGTCTTTTTGTTTGCTTTGCTTTTGTTTAAATATTGGTTTTTAATTTAATTTTTTATTTTTGAAATTATGAATATAATTAAAACATTTCTCTCTTCTCTACCTTCCCTCTCAACCTTCCCATATACCTCCTCCGCTCTTTTTCAAATGCATGGTCATTTTAAAAAAAATTAATTGTTCTCGATGTGTATGTATATACCTATATATTCCTAAATGTTACTTACTCATTCTATCTAATGTTCCTTGTAGCTATGTCATCTGGGCTAACCATTTGCCCATGAACAATATAGTGTGTCTTCCCTAGGAAAAACCACTTCTTCTGTTCCTGGCTTTTCTCATTTGCTGGTTGTATTCTTTGTGTAGGGTTGAGGTCTACTGGGCTCTTCCCTACTCACTTTGGCATAAACATGGATTTCATCCTGTTCGGTTCACGTCTGGGCTATTATGTTCCTAAGACACATATATTGCACAAGGGTTATTTTCTCCCTATCTAGTAATTTCACATATGCTGTCCTCTGTCCTATTTTAGAAATAAATTATCATGTATTATTTACATAAGACTAGTAAGGTTTGAGTAATTGGATTCTTTACATTTACCCTTAGATCAGTTGTATGTTTTGTTGGCATGAATTTTCCTTTATCCTGATATGATTTTTCTTAAGTCGTCACTGACCACGATATGCCAGCAAAATAAAAAAGATGTGATGCTATATTTTCAGCTTCATTCAGATTTCATTCTTTCTATTGAAAATTTATTTTATTTTCTTCTTTATATTGTGTTTGTCAGCCTGTGGGCATATATGTGTGAAAGAATCCATGGAATCCAGATGGGGCATTCTGATGCCTTGGGTCTGGAGTCACCTGTGATGATGAACTGTACAACATGCCTGCTTACACTGGCCAACTTGATGTGATAGTCCGCAGCTTATTGTTATTTGGGGTAATCTTCTGGTAAGTGTTGAATTTGTAAACTAGTGAAGAAATAGATTATGCACTCTCTGGAGTTCATATTGTAATTGAATTGTGAACTTCAATATGTCTCAGTTATTGAGTGCTTTTCTGAAATAATTACCACCAATGAGGGCAAAATATCTTAGACTTATTTATTCACTGTTGTCTTGCTTTAATATGCATGAACTGTATCATCCTGCTTTTGGGGTTTGTTACACTATTAGGACAAGACACAGAGAAAACCACACTGCCTCAAATCAGGTTACACCAGCCAAGTTCTGCTGTGTTCCAGACAACAAGAAAATTTGTGGGCCTCACTTTTATTTGCCTATTTTCTGCTGCTATAGGCATTTTTCATCATCTGCATAGTAAGCTCCTTTTCTCTATAAAAGTCCAGCCTACTCAATGATACTGGCTTGTAAAGGATTAAAAAGAAAGATAAGAGACTTTTCACTTGATATATATAAGACCCACTAATGAAAATGCATGCAGATATACTCTGATACACTTACTCAAGAAAACTAAATTTTTCTATTTATTTATTATTTTAAAAAAACCAGTTTCAACTGTTCTATATTATTTAATTTTTTCCAGTTCTTTTTGTTTGTTTGTTTGTTTGTTTGGTGTGTATATCAGAACATCACACTTTCTGTATTAAAGAATAGGGGCAGAGATAACTTGGTATTATCATAAAACTTTAAAATATGGAGTTCCTATGAGAGGCTCTCAAGCACTTAGCAGGCAGAGACAGGCAGGTCTCTTGAGTTTGAAGCCAGACTGATCTATATAATGTATTCCAGGTTACCATCTAAGTAAAGAGACCATGTTCTCCCAGAATGTTTCCAGCTCGGTCTTACAATGTGACACAGAAATACCATAGATATCATGAATTTTTAGTCAGTGTAGAAAACATTAAAAACAAAATATAATAAAGTAAATAATGTGCTTTTTATAGAAATTAATAATTGCCTGGTAATTGGGCCATTTCTTGGGCCTTGAATTTAGTATTTATTACTAGTGAAGAAATTCATACAAATTCATATATTTGCTGACATTGAATTTAAGTTGTATCAGGTTTTCCCTATGGAATTCAGATAATGTAGTGTGTCATTTAAACTAATGTAAAGATTTGCAAAAGTTGCTTTTAAATATTTATTCATAAACTGACCTACAATTCTCTGAATTTAAGCTGATGAATTCAGGTAAACACAAAGAGAAACACCCTTACTTGGCTATTATAAGAGGATTACCTCCTGTGAGACAGACATAAACAAAACAAAAAAGTTCAAAAGAGGCTTAAGGCAAGAATTTCTTTTACAAATTTGATTACTGCCTATATAATTTTATGCTGCCTATATAACTGTATATATATATATATATATATAACTTCATATTATATTCTAGTATATATACTATATTATATATATTATATATTATATATTATATATAAAACATATAAAACTTTATATTATTTATTTATTTTTTAGAGAGAATTGAAAAGACTACATTTAATTTGATCTTCCCTTCCTGGACAAACAGTTTGAATGTAAAACTACAGAATGAACTTTAAGAAACATTAAAGTAATAAAGCTATTATTCCCTATTTCTTTTATTATAAATTATTTTATTTAAATAAATCCCAAATGTTGCCCACCTCCTGGTTTCCCCTTGCAGAGTGTTCCCCCCTCCCCCCTCCCCTTCCCCTCTGAGAGGGTTGTCCACCCTAGGCATACCCTATCTCTGGGGTGCTGAGTCTATACAGGATCAGGCACATCTTCTCCCACTGAGGCCAGACAAGGCAGCCCTCTGTGTGCATATGTGCCTAGGCCCTCAGAGTAGCCCTATATGCTCTTTGTTTTGTGACTCAGGCTCTGGAAGCCCCCAGGGGTCCAGGTTAGGTAACATCGTTGATCTTCCTAGGGGTTGCCATTTCCTTCAGTTCCAAGTTCCTTCAATCTTTCCCCTAATTCTTCCATAGACTTCCCTGACCTAAGTCCAATAGTTGGCTGTGAGTATCTGCATGTGTCTCAGTCAGCTTCTGGTAGAGCCTTTCAAGGGACAGACATGCTAGGCTCCTGTCTGCAAGCATAACATAGTGTCAGTAATAGTATCAGGGTTTGGGGCCTTCCCATTGGATGGATCCAAGTTGGGCCAGTTATAGGCAGGGACAAAAATGGAGCAGAGACTTACCTTCATTACATATATATTACATATATATGGATCTATAGTGTATGGATTTATATATATGTATATATGGATCTATATATATGGATTGATGTAATAAAATCATAGATTATCTTTCAATGTGAAGGTGATAGATTTAAAAATACATTGTATTCTTATTGTGCCTTCTCTTCCCATACTCCTCCCAAGTTGCAAGTTGCAACCAGACAAGGTGCAGAGAGTGCAAGACCTTAGCATGCAGGAGGCTGCAGGAGGAAGCTTCTCTGATGATGGCTGAGCAAGGCACTGATTTCTGAATACAGCAGAATATCATTAGGAGTTATTTTTATTTCTATGTTCTTTCAGCAGAGGTTCTTGGCCATGTAAACAGTGTCAGGTATGGGTTCTACCTCATGGAATGGGCTTTAAATAAAATCAGATCTTGGTTTGTTCCTCACACAAGCTTTGTGCTACTATTACACCTGCGTAGTCCATCTCCTCTCTTAATTGGTGGTGTGTAATGTTTACTCTCAAATCCTTTTTTTTTCTTTTGACAGTTATTAAATTTATTGCTATGTATGCTTACTGGACCTTTCTTTTATAATGCTTAAAGGCCAGAAATTTCAAACAACTAATAACCAAAAGGAAAGCAGATTGCATTTGATAAGTACATATCAAAAAGAATGGGAAGTATATAAAGGAAATTATGACAGGTAAAAAAAAAGGGGGGGCTACTTTTTCCCAAGCGTTGTTTCAGAGTATTTCTACTTCTAATTGCAAAGAAACTAATTTATGTCACTGTAAACATTTTGTGTTACTGATTATCCCGTTATAGTTTAAGCTTGAATACAAATCTCATGACATTCCAAAAAAATGCTGTCAGTAAGGTGTATGCATTTTGAAATGATAAAATATATTGTCTTTTAAAGTGATTGCTCATAACTAAAGGAAAGAAATTAAAGCTAAGAAGATTATATGTCGCCTTCTATTACTAAAATTTCCGACACATGGAACAAAACTGGCTCATTGGAATCGAGTGTTACAAAACAGTAGCTGTAACAGAGCAACAATGCCTGAGAAGTCCTCAGAAGATATTTCACACTGACCTGAGGAAGGCTGCTAATTTAATTTTATCATTTCCAGTGAAAGTGACTTCAAACCAAGGGAGAGTCATCTGAACGGTAAGCATAATTGCAAGTGCTTCAGTACATTATGCAGATAATAATGGTTCCCGGGTGGGTAATAGAAGTTAGCAAGAGTACTAAAAACTGTACTTTCTTTTGCCATGGTGAAAATGAACTGATATGCATCTCATTCCCTGATCCACATACAGGAACGGAAATTGCTTTCTGGGTTTGGCTAATTTTACTGACACAATTTTGAATATTGGGTGAAACTCTCTGTTCATAAGATTTCATGCTAATTAAATGCAAAGTGAAGAAAAACAGGTTTGAGAAATTTTATTCATGTGCATGTTGGTGATTTTGTGTGGCATTGCCATACACATTTGCTATGATAGCCAAAAGAAGAAGTGACAACATCAATCTCAGATGAGTCCACATTAATCAAAAGGTGCTATTGGTTGATTTGACTATGAAACTAGATATGTCTGAAATTAGTCTGAATTGTTTAACCACACATATCAAACCTACTAAATTTTATTATAAATAGGGCTAGGATATCTAAAATTTGCCTATAAATATAAAGCACTTTGGTAAATGATACCTAAAGTAAAATATTAGAGGTAGCTCAGAGGTTAAGAGCATTGGCTGCTATTACAGAAAACCCAAGTTTGGTTTCCAGTACCCACATGGTGGTTCACAACCATCTGTAACTCCAGTTTTAAGGATTCAATGTTGTCATAGCTAGGGTCACTGTTGCTGTGATGAAACACCATGACCAAAGTAACTTGGGGAGAAAAAGATTTATTCTGCTTATGCTTCCATATCACAATTCATCATCAACGAAAGTCAGGACAAGAACTCAAACATGGCAGGAACCTGGAGGCGGGAGCTGATGCAGAGGCCGTGGAGGGATGTTCTTTAGGGGCTTGCTCATCATGGCTTGCTCACCCTGTTTTCTTTAAAAATGCAGGACCACCTGCCAGGGACGGCTCGGCAAACAATGGGGCTGGACCATCTCCATTCATCACTGACTATGAAAATGCTCTACCCTCTTGTTTACAGCCTAATCTTATGGAGGCAATTTCTGAATCAAGGCTCCCTTCTCTTAGGTGGCTTTAGCTTGTGTCAAGTTGACACAAAACTATCCAATGTAATTTCCATTCTATCTTCTGTATATACAAGGGAATTACCTGGTATATGCATGCACATGCAGGCAAATCACTTATATACATAAAATAAATAAATTTTCAAAACATGAGTGTTTTTTTTTTCTTTCTGTATGGAAACTAAAAATCACATCAAGTCATGAAAATGATGATACAGGTGCAGATCGCAGAGGCCCAAGAAATGCTCCATGACACGGAACTTTTGATGGTGTAGTGCTAAGAATAGGGCCAGGCTCCAAGTCAAAAGTTAATTTCTCTTCCTGTTCTGGTTGATGCTACTTATGAGTTTGTTTAGACACTAGATAATTTATATACTACCTTAACCCAGTTAACATATCCTGTTCACTTAATGATACCTTTATATGGCACACATGCCAACGACATTTTGGATGTTTATGGAAAATATGAAGAGTAAACTAATTACTGTTTAAATACAGTTAAAATTTTAGTCATGTCGATGATACCTATTTTGCATGTTACTATCTAATGAAGTTGCCGTTTTGTTCTCACAACCAAGCCTTTAAAGACAGGCTTGCTTCAAACAAATTAATGCAGCATAATATTTTGTCAGGTAACAGAATAAAAGTAAAGTCACCTTGTCTATTCTAAAATTCAACTCCTATTTAGAAATGCTTACTAAAATTGTGTGAATAAGCCTGGCTAGTTCAAAGCATGTACCCTGGATTAGTGAACATAACTGCATTCTGAGAATTTCTTCTCAGTCCTTAACAAGCATCTTACATCAAAATGAAGTTCAGAAATCAGCCCAAGACTGTGGCACGTGAAGTTATCTGCAACAATCTTGGATGGGGGTTGTTGGGCCAAAAGAACTAGTCAGCCAGTATAACTGGGCTTTACCCAAGATACATATAGTTGTGATGTTTTGTGTTTTTAATCGTAGCATAATAATTTCAGTATTGTATACAGAGTATTTGATTCAGTTTTCAAAATCATTCTCAGGAAAAGAAAATACATGTATTGTTACTCAGTTACCCCATTAAGTAAGTCATATGGAGTGTCTCAACCTAATTAAATTGTAACATTTTTATAACAAATACCATATTTATCAGAAAAAAATCCCAGCCAGATATGTCAATCTAATTGTTGAGGTTTTTTTGGTATTAATATTTTTCACACTTCACACAGATAAGAGTTCAATAGCATGGAAAAGTCATACCATATCCCATCCATGAAATTGAGACAACTAACAAGTTTGCTAAAATGTATACCTTGATAAGTAGAGTGTGGATGGATGGTGTTACACCTGCATATTTTAAAGGCTGTAACAAGTCTGGAAGAGCAGAGACTACTCCTTAGATAAGCTATTAGCATCAATGCATAAAATGTTTACACAAATCTCTGTCTACAACTACAATGGCAATGATGCTCTTGTGACAAATATATCTTTAAACAACATACATGCTATCCCCTAAACAGATGTGTCCTATCCCCTAAACAGCATTCAGGCTTCAGATGTGTCCTGTGCCCTTAAACAACATGCATGCTACAAATGTGTCCTTCTACTTCACAGTTGCCATTGAGATATGACCTTCTACAATGAATTCTAGAACTAACACTCTCCACAGAGGTGTGGTCAACAGGGAACCACACTTATAGACATGTGCAACTCTCTAGTGCATCAGTAAATTAATAAAGCTTTGTGGGGCTAATAATGTTACTACTGCCCAGTTCTCTAAGATCTTCCTTTCTACGAACTTTCACATATCCTTGTCTCTGAGCAAATGCAGAGTTGATGAGTTTCCTCAATACAGTTAAATATAGTTTACAGTGTTGGTTCAAAGAAGTGCCCTTTATAAACTCAAATATTTGAACACATGATACCCAGTTGGTGACATTGTTTGAGGGTGTTTGGAACCTTTAGGCGGTGGATCATTGCTGGGAGAAGTATATCTTTTGAGAATTTATAGGCTTAATCAGCTTCTAGTTCACTCTTATGTTTCTTATATGTGGTTGAAATGTGGGTCTTAGCTTCATGTTTCAGTCCCCTGTTTCCTAGTCTTCCTGGAAATCATGGACTCTACTTCCAAAGCAATAAACCCAAAGAAATTCTATGTACCACCAATTGCTTTGGGTGATAGCGTTTTATTTCAGTAACCAAATACACTGACATATTAGAAAGTTTTAAGATAATATTTAGAAATAGGTTTTGTTTTTCTTTGTTACTGAGAAACTGATTGCATTTGTTATCCAAATACTTAGAAAAATCTGTGTTGAAAATAAAACGTAGGTCAAGAAAAAATGTTTTTTAATAGCAAGGTAAGCAGAGGCCGCTGAATTCTCACATTTATAGTCAGATTTGCATTTTAGTATGACTTTGGGATCATCTCAATGGTTTGGTTTATTCGTTAATTAAAGAGGAATGGAAATAATTGCTGAACTGTAGGACTCTTATAAGGATTAGCAAATTCACGCATTTAATATCTTGTAGTCCATGATGAAAGGCTTTTAGATGAGTGCAGAGTATTACTCAGGGAAACCACTTTATCTACTCTCACATTTAGGTTCATAAGTGGCACTGTAAAGGAAAGGTTCATTTTGTGAATTTCTGCAAAAATGTGAGGAAAATTAGTTATTTTCAACATTGGTTGACAATATTTTTAAGTATCATGAACTGTGGCTAGGCACTGAAGAAATGGTCTTTTACATTTTCCAAATGTGTTTTATGATGTTACCTATAGAAAATATCTTGGGATGAGCAACTTTTAAAATCAAAAGCATTCTGAATCAAAAGAAAAGGAAAAAGTACCTAGCAAGATGAAAAAAATTTAAGCAGACAAATAAATTAGGCCCTACAGATCAAAGAGAGCAAAGAAGATGGTGCTATCACTATAATGACATTAAACTATTTTATAAATACTGCATCTTTATTGCAATTCACTAGAAATGACATATATCAGGTAAAGATTCCTTAATTTTCATTCCTTTTTACTAGAAATATCAATGAGAAACACTCAAATTGATTTTACTTATAAAATGTTTTTGTCATGCCTCATTTTACTCTGTATTTGGCTTTTAATAAAAGAAATAAAATTCAAACACTATATTTGAATGTTTAAATGTAGGATACATGATGTGACCATGTTTTCTTTTAGTATGAATTTAAATCCTTCAGACTCAGAGATATAGTGTCCCTTATACTACTGTACGTATATAACAATTACAAAAATACAAAATTATTTCAGGCCCAATGGCCAAGAGCTATCATTCACATTATTTAATACTTTCATTGGCTTTGGAAAAACATTGCATATGGCGGTTTAATACATAAATGGAAGGGTCTATGGTTCCCTCTCTTTACTGTGAATGACCATGTTCGAGCAACAAGTTGCCTGTGTATTTCTGTAATATTTTAGTAAGTCAAAACTGGAAGACATTCAGCTCTTAACACTTCTGTAATGGAGTTGCGAACCATTATAGAATACAGCAAACTATAGGATTACAGTGTGAGATATGATTAGCTTAAATTGCAATATGTTTTTTTGTTTAGGCACCATAATTATAAGTAAGGGCTAGATATACAACTCAATGTATAGTGGGAGACCATTGGTCCAAACTCCAGTACTCATCCTCCCCACCCCTCAAAGAAAAGGTAAAGCTAACTGTGCTTCTTAAATTTACAAAATAATTATTCTATAATTTATAACCTTGAATTAATTGATTTGTAAAGCAATAAATAGGACATATCCTGAAGTCATGATCAATGTAATTTAAATTTTTGGATAAAGGGTTTTTTTTTAAATCTAATTATAAAACCAGTCATAAAAGGTTGATTTTATGTGACCAGAGTCTAGATATGAATGGTCAGTAGCAATTTGATTATAAACTATGCACTTTATGAAGCTTTTATCATCATATAGAACCATAGACATAGACAACGTCTTAAAGACCTTCTGGTCTCATGTACTTACTAAAACCTAAGCAGCTTTGGTCAGTCCACAAGTGCCTCAGCTTTCTCCTCTTTGTCTTTTTTTCAAATGAAACAGTTGTAGGTTCACTGTTTAAAATCTCTGCAAAAAAAAAGAAAAGTTACTGGAAATGACTAAGTCTTTAATACACTTTAAAATCCACTGATCTTTGTTCTCACCTGAAAGGTCGAAAACAATTGTTTTTATGTCATGGAATGACACGGAGACATGATCTTTGAAACCTAAAATCACTCTTCTCCAGGATTTGATTTTCAGTGACTGTGATCTTTAATCCCTGGTCATGTTGTGACAGCTGCAATGACTATGTGTTCATCTTAATAATTCCAGAAGACTCCTGTTTTAAGGAGTTGGTTGAAGCGATCCACCCCCTAACTTATCTCTTCCATATTTTCTTCATATTCTCATTTAAATGTCATCATTCCAGTGGGACGCTATAACATAATTAGTTGGTTGAAAATGGTCATTTTTTATAGTCTTCATATGTCTATATTTTTATAAAATAACTTTGCAGCTAACCTATGATGATAGAGAGAAAATGTTTCCACAGTGCTGGGGAGTGACAAGATTCTAAACCTCAGCCTAAAGTGACTTGTACATTTATGTTGATATTTTAAGAAACAAGTCCCCGGGATGAGGCTGGAAATGAGTGTACATTACAGCCATGGACTCTCCCTCTCATCCTCTAGGTTGACATCTAGTATGTAAACTCCACAGTTTCTACCTAAGTGATTCTGCTTCCCAAGTAGTCATTGGTAAAACTAGGGTTCCTCATGGTCAAGGGTAGTGAGCCTAGGGCCTGGCGTTTGGATGCTCTTCCTGAGTTGGTTGTGATGAGACTATGTTTTGTTTTGTTTATTTGTTTGTTTGGTTGGTTTTTTTTTGCTCAATCCTGGGAAAGACTTTAGGGTTGCAGTGCATGTTGAAAATCTCAGATGGCAGCGGGATGAAGTGCATCTTTATGATTACAGTCATGGCATGTGACAAACCACATTCAGGCTGCTCAAGTTGAAAGCAGGGATGAGTTTTAGGCAGGTTCTACGAGACCACAGGCTTTGGTTTCTGGCTACACTGGTTCTAGTGTGTATCTCCGGCCGCTTGCTGATGTGCACAATGCCTTCATTTCTACTGTTTATTCTCCCAGTTGTCATTTCATATGTAAAACAGTATATATTTCTATTTTATATGGGATATTGTTTCTTTGAGTAGAATTTAAAGTCAACCATATAGCTAACCAAAAGTTCAATTACATTGAAGTATTTTCATGCTGGCTGATTAAACACTTTCTTAAAGCATAATGTATTTGTTAAGGTCAATTTCCCTAAGTAGCGACCACGTGTCACTGAATGCTATTGGTGGGAATTACTTTTAAAGAAAACACCTGTCCTATTTTTTCATTAATATATGTGGATCTAATTAGAACAAAATCTTAAATGACTATTTTTAGACATATGAAAGTTTGGGTATCACCATCTAACAAGATTAGTTTTTTGATTATTATGTAATCAGTTACTCACTTAGCTCCCAAATTTAGGCAAAAATCTTGATTAAAATTACCACTGTTATTTTAAAATAATGTAATTCCATTTCTTGCTTTGAACCAGACATGCACTCATATCCAGGGGAGGGGGAACTTTCTTGATTAAAACATCCAGTTATCTAATCACTTCTTTGCCTTAAAAATGGGTGACAATTGCTGAATAAGCAGCAGTATGTGACTCTTTAAAAACATATTTTATACTTATGGAATTGCTTAAAATATTAACTCTAATTGTTTTTTCAAGCCTTATTCACATCCAGCAATTTACTACTTATGCTTTCTATATTATACTCATTTTATTTTGGAAAATATTGTTAATCTTCAATAAACATAATTTATTTATTGAAATTAGTGGAACTAATTAAAAGAAATATTTTATTTTCTTGCTAGGATAACTAGATTTTCCATTGTGCCTTGTTCTCTTAATTTTTCCTAATTTTATTATGGTTGTACATAGTTAATATAAAATATAATTTATCAAAATGCACATATGGTATTCATTAAATAGTGTTGATCATCACATGAATCTTCATTGCTTAGTTTATTTGTTATCCCTCTGCATGGATTTCTTAATAATTGTGCCTTTCCTTTTCCAGAATGTGTAATTCATAATTCATATTGTTTAAAATATTTCTGTTAAAGGTTAATATTGTGTATCTCTCATTCTCTCTCAGAGAGAGAGAGAGAGAGAGAGAGAGAGAGAGAGAGAGAGAACATGATTCCAGAATACAGGTTTTCACTTAAAAGAATAGAATATAGGAGCTAAAGAAGGTTCTATTTATAGGTCTAGAAGAAAAGCCCACAGCATCTCATCATGGTCGCCCTTTAGCTCTCTTTTCTTTTCTTATTTGATTCTTTCTTCTTCCTGTAGCAACAACTTCTTCATTCTGTTTCCTTTTCCACCTTTTGCCACAGTTACCCTCATTTACAGACACGTACACATTCTCTCTCTCTCTCTCTCTCTCTGTTTCCTAGGCACGCGTGCCCATGCACGTACACACAGACACACAATTCGTTCATTTGACAGTTACTAGACAGATTTATACAAATTTTATGTCTAAGAGTAATTCCTCTGAATAGCTTTTCCTGGAACAAGGAATAAAATTAAGTCTCAATTGTCTTTTTGTCTCATAATACAATGCATTTTGTTCTGCAGCAATACATTACAACCTTGTATTACATAGATAATTTTTTTTTTATTGTCTGGATCACCCAAGCAGAGCCTGAAGTCTTTTTGATTAGAGAACTGAGCAATTTTATTCAACATTAGACACAGCATGTAAAACACACAGAGAACATTTGGTAAGTAATTATGACGATCTTAATGATTAGAGATTTGTCGTCAATATCAGCAGCTCCTCTGGCCACACACATTACATATTTCATTGTAGAAGCTAGAACCTAAGGACAAAAAGACAGGGAAATGTTACTTGCTTCTTTTAAAACAATAGCATTTGGAGCTATTGCCAGAAATAACAATCTCTTGAAAATGGAAAGTAGGCAGCAGTGGTAAGTGCTTGCTTGACCAGAGACCAGAAGCATCTAGTATTAAGTTATGATAACCTTAAAGAGTTCCTGAGCTCAAAGCCTTGTTAGCACATTCCAAGCAAGTGGGTTCGAAATAAAGCTTATTGCGTTAAACATCAAGACTAATCAACCTTGCCCAGTTACAGAAACCAAATGGTACAAAGTTTAATAGGCAGCAAGGGGGACATGTTTTCAGTTTGGGACTTACTGCACGTATCATGTAACAAATACTTTAGAAACATTGTTAATATACAAAAAGAAAGGTAACCTTGGGTAGGAACAAAGGGTTTTCACAGGATTCTTGTTAAGCTGGGTATGGTGGAATATTGTAGCTATCTTAGAACTAAGGAGCTTGAGTCAGACTTTGAATTCAAGACCAGTGGAAGCTATACAGGAAAATCTTGTCTCAAACAAACAAACAAACAAACACAGACAAACATAGCAATCAAGGCACTCTGGAAAGAAACCAACAGTGAAACACTTGTCATTGGTTTATAACAAATGGGTGTACTGGAAACTATGGCAGTTATACTTCCTGTTTCGAAGTATAACTTGGAAGGCATTCTTTGGCTGGTTGTTAGACATTATTCTACACAATGACTATCTCAAAGTAGTAAGTGCTGAAACTTGAGAATGGTTTGGGGGTCAATTTTTGACGCAGTACAGTTCAAGATGAAAATGTCACCGAATTACCTCCTTTTGAATTACCACAGGCTTGCTATGTGCTGAGCATCCTCCTGGGCACTGTACTGTTTGAAAAGTAAATAGGAGCTGATGTTTGTTTCTTCACAATCATTAAATGATCGTATTAAATCCCATGAAAATGTGTTGCTGTATTGATTGAATGTCAATTGAATCAAGTGAATATGTAGACAATGTGAAGAGATGTTTCCAAGTTATAATTCAAAAGGGAAGCTCTAATACATACACACAGGACCTATACGAGCAATGTACTGGCTGCTTTTGTGTCCACTTGACACAAGCTGGAGTTATCACAGAGAAAGGAGCTCCAGGTAAGGAAATGCCTTCATGAGATCCAGCTGTAAGGCATTTTCTCAATTTGTGATCAAGCCGGGAGGGCTCCTTGTGGGTGGTACCAACTCTGGGCTGGTAGTCTTGGATTCTACAAAAAAGTAAGCTGAGCAAGCCAGGGGAAGCAAGCCAGTAAGGAACATCCCTCCATGGCCTCTGCATCAGCTCCTGCTTCCTGACCTGCTTGAGTTCCAGTCCTGACTTCCTTTGGTGATGAACAGCAATGTGGGAAGTATAAGCTGAATAAACCCTTTCCTCCCCGTGGAATAAAGGAAGTGGTCATTTTAGGACAAGACCCAACCCAGCTAAGCTTCCAACTTGTTAAAAGGAATTAAAGAAAAGCTTAAGCAGTGAATATAAACACCTAAAATAGCAAGCTGGTGAAAATGTATTTCAACAAGGGGGTCATGTCCTAGCCCCAGAAAGCAGCAGAATTTGGCAGCTTTGGCCATGTGGTTCTGGCTTTAAAATCAAGGATACAAGAAAAGGATGGTAGACTCTCTGTGACTAAGGAAAAACACTAAGTCCAGGAGTCTGCCAGGGGTGTTCTTACATGGAAGGTCAGAAAATTACATTGCCTGAAGTTGTAAAGGTGAAACCTGGATTTCTCTGGAACCCCAGGCTTCTGGAGATGCCTAATTCAAGGGGTACATGCCAAGTGGAGCTTCTAACAGGTTACAGAACCAGCCCAAGAGACACAATTTCATTGCAGTCAACAATGCTAAAAGGAATTGGAGACCTAAAGAGTACCTTGATATCAGAGATGAAAATATGGGATTAGAAGTGTACCCTGCTTTTTTTGGTCTTATTTTGGCCTAGCATTTCCTTCCTATGCTCCCTTGTCTCCTTTCTAGAATGGTAAAACATATTCTGTGTGATTGACTTTGATTTTACAGGGGGTTACAATAGGAGATTGCTTTGGGTTTCAGAAGACACTTTGACCTTGGGACTATTGCTTTTAACAGTGTTGAGACTGTGGTATACTTAGGGGACTTTTGAAGTTAGGCTGAATGCATTTTTTACATAACAATAGGGGTACAAGCCTATGGGAGTCAGGCAGTGAAATGTGGTTGTTTAGATAAGAATGGTCCAAATATGTTTGTATATTTCAATGGGTAGGGACTGACACTATTTCAAAGACTTAGGAGGAATGGTGTCAAAATGGGTGGGTTTGGGGTATAGAGTCCAAGCCAGGTCCAGTGGTGCCAGCCTGCTGCTGCCTACAGATTTAGATGTAGATCTCACAGCTCCAAGTCCAGCACCATGTCTGTCTGAGGCTCACCATGCAGCACACCATGATGACAGAGACTGAAATCTGAAACTGAGCAAGCCTCGATTAAATGCTTTCTTTTATAAGGGTTTCCATGGTCATGTTTTCTCTTCACAGAAATAGAACACAGACTAAGACATCATTGTTGACATTTACTATATACTTAATTATAATTTTAAATCATTTGTCCTTGTGTCTGAAGCATGAGCATCAGTAGTTTAATTTTCTCAACAGTAAAACAAACATTCCATACGTTCCCAGCACTGTTACAGTGAGAATTCTGAGAAATGAATAGAACATTGGGTCGATATTAGTGCTTTTGATGTTCTGAATAAACAACCTATAACTTCTCAGGGGTAGATTATTTCCCTGGGGTCTAGGACAGATCCCCAGAACAGAGAGAAAAATAAGAAAACAAAGAGACAAAGGGAGAAGAAAAAAGAATGGAGAAAGAAAGGAAGGATGAGAAGAACAGTGAGGAAGAAAGAGGAAATAATGAAGGAAAGAAGAGGAGAGAGAAGAAAATTGTTCCCAATTATTATAAGTTATAAATTTCACTCTTAGATTTAGATATAATAACATTTCAGAAATCATAACAAACACATATGACTTCTTTGATTGTGGTTAAATATTTAAATGTTAGAAATATGACTATCTAAATAGATTACATACATAGTGAAAGATATCCTTATATTTGTGATAAAATTTTCATTTTATTATTATACATAATATATAAAGCAAATGAAAAATGGGCTTTAAGTAATTTCCAATGGGAGCTATGTTTCTTTTAAAAAATGTGCCTTGGCAGACTCCGAAGGAAGAAAGTTGATAAATTGAAAAACAATCAAAATAATGCTTCATTTGACACTGCAAGCACTAGGTTTTCCCTAATGAGTCTATCTTCTTTTCTTGATGATTCGCTGGTCTTAGAAGCATTCTGAATTTTTATTCATATGAACTTAGAAGCTATTTCTCATAATTAGCATAACTGCTAATGGTATTTAAACTTTGGAGTGCACTGCCCTTGATGTGTAAGTTCTAAATTAGTATTTGAGTTTTAGGTTTGTAAAATATGTATGTATATATAGACACACACACATATATATGTGTGTGTGTGTGTGTAATATAATACATTAACACATATAGTGTATGTACATGCCATATAATCAGGGAGGTTATACTAAAGCATATTTTTTTTAATTGAAATGAAAAAAAAAGCTCAGCATGGTTGCGGACAATGGATGATTGAGTTCATTCTTCCTTTTGCTGTATGTTCCTTGAGTACCAGGATGCCTTTTCCAGTGTTGATACTGGAACTTCATCATTTAGGACATGTCATGCTATGACAAATTGTTTGGTTCTCGGGCAATTACATTTTGTCGAGTCTCTCCACCAAACCAGTATAAAGTAGCTGATGAAATCTGGCATGACAAATTACAAAAGACAAGTCACCCGGGGTTGGCAAAAATCAGCATTCCTTTGTTTACTCTAAAAGATAGAATGTGTCAAAATGAACAGCATGAAGCATTCAGGTGGGATGTGTACTAATGTATGAGCCCCCAGTAGGGAAAACAAAGGCTAGATAATGCAGTAGCTAAAAAAAAAAAAAATCTGGTTAAACAAAATGCCACACGAGACTAAGAATACTTGCTGTGTATGAAACACATTTTTTTTTCCAGATAGCTTAATGGTGTGTGTACAAATCTTCAGATTAAGTGCTCATTTAGGGGCAGATGGTATGAGTTACGGCTCCGTGTGTGTGTACCGTGTGTACGGCGCCTGCTGGAAACACACACATTCAGAACCTGAAAACACTCCCTCTGAAGAACACCGGGGATGGTGGAAAGATCGAGATACAAATTTTCAGCTGTGTAGGCCCGACCCCAGACGAACCTTTGAATAACAAGAGCATCCGCTTTTTCACTAGGCTGTAGAGACTCATGTTGCTGGGCAGAAAATTGCTCAAAGAGCGAACCCCTGAGCTTTACAGGTGGGCTCTCTACGGAGGCTGCTGTGATGTCTCTTATCTCAGCTTCTTAGACTCTTATTCCTGCTTTGGAATTTTTTTTTTTTTTTTTTTTTTGGACAAACGTGATATACTGTTTTAAACAGCATGGGCGATTTGGTTTCATGTCTCCTTGTGGAAAGCGTGGTTTATGTGGCTTGCAGATTGCTATTTACTGTGGCTATCAAGGGATTTGTCTACCGCTTTGTTGTCCTTTAAACTTAGTAAGAAATAATAGTAAATATTTTTGAGGATTTATTGGTATTTTAAGGTACATGTTTCCTAATCTCCACAAGACCCTTGGAGAGTCATATCTTGTTATTTCAAAGATAAGGAAAACAGAGTTTGTAAAGTACAGACTGTTTAATCGGAAACAACTGTGTTCTAGTTTACTTATCTTTTCATTAAAGTCCTCCCGGTGGTTTTCACATTGTAAACATCAGTGTCACATCCCACAGGTACATAAAGCAAAGGGGGACTACTGGCTAAGAAGAAAACCACGAAATCTTGTGATAAACCCCAACTTTGACCATCCAACTTTTAGACCATCCTTTCTGCCTTAAGGAAAAACTGCTTAATGCAGCAGAATGCCTCTCTTTCTCATCAGGGAAGCAAAAGAAACACGACGCACGTAAAAGGGGAAATTCACATATGTGTTTGTAGCATCTGAATAACTCAGTACTTCACAGACATTTTACGTTTGCTGAGCCAAATACTTCTGAATTTTAGTTTGGATATGGGTAGGCTGGTGTTTTCAGCCATTGGCTTGCAAGGACAACAGAATACTTCACAACTTGCTTTTTATTAAGCAGCATGTATATCCAGGACTGGTGCTTCCACGAAGCACTTGCTGTGCATGGCGCGCGCCTGTGCATGTGTGTGTGTGTGTGTGTGTGTGTGTGTATGCGCGCACGAGTGTGTTTCCACAATCATATCATGTGTTTGATCCCATACTCACATTTTAATACACACTTGGTTGCTTACTTCATGGTTTCTGTATGCTATTCCATCAGCCTTTAGAAAACTCTTTTCTGGGGCTGGAGAGATGACTCAGTGGTTAAGAGCACTGACTGCTCTTCTGAAGGTCCTGAGTTCAAATCCCAGCAACCACATGGTGGCTCACAACCATCTATAAGGAGATATGATGCCCTCTTCTAGTGCATCTGAATATAGCTTAGATATACTAATAAATAAATCTTTAAAAAAATCTACTAAAGATATTAAGATCTATTAAAGATATACAAATAAATATATGTCTATTAAAGATATTAAAAAAGAAAGAAAACTCTTTACTCATTTATGTTGTAGACTTATTTCTGTTAAGTTCACTAGGAAGAGAAAAATTATTGAAAAGATGTCATCTTCAAGTGACTGAAATCAAAGCTATCAAATGATTAAGTTGTTTGATCATTTTAAAAGCATTCCTACACTTGAGAATGGATAAACAACATGTAAATGAATAAAGCCAATTAATCAAAAGCCTTTCTGATTGGAATTTCTTGTGAAAACGTCATAAAAATGCAAGCAGGCCTGCTATTAGAGCTCCTCAATAGTTTACCTAGTCACAGTTCCTTGCAGAAGTCTTGGCATATCTAATCCATGTTTACAGGACCAAGCAAGGGATCTTCCAGGCAAGGAAGACAGATGTCTCATTTTAATTGTAGGGATAAGAAGGCAGATAAGTAAAATAACTTCAAAGCTACTCCAGGATTTATACATACCCAGCTTGTTAACACTATTATAGATTAAGGCTGGGTGTGGGATGGGTGGGGGGTCAAGCAACAATTCTAAACTTAACTAATTGGTATTCTTTTTTTTTTAATTTAATTTTATTTTCTAAGTTTTTTTTTATTTACATTCAAAATCATTTCCCTTTCCCGTTTCCTCCCTCCCCGAAAGTCACATAAGCCCCCTTCCCTCCCTCTTTTCCCCATTCAACCCCCTCTCACTTCTCTGTCCTGGCATTCCCCTACATCCAGTCTTTCCAGGACCAGGGGTCTCTCCTTCCATCTTTTTGGAAATCTATTGATATGCGAATTGTGTCTAGGGTATTCTGAGATTCTGGGTTAATATCCCCTTATCAGTGACTGCATACCATGCGTGTTCTTTTGTGATTGGGTTACCTCACTAAGGATGATATTTTCAAGTTCTGATCATTTGCCTAGGAATTTCGTGAATTCATTGTTTTTAATTGCAGAGTAGTATTCCATTGTGTAAATATACCACATCTTCTGAATCCATTCTTCCATTGAGGGACATCTGGGCTCTTTCCAGCTTCTGGCTATTATAAATAGGGCTGCTATGAACATAGTGGAGCATGTGTCCTTATTGCATGCAGGTAAAACCTCTGGGTATATGCCCAGGAGTGGTATAGCCGGATCCTCCGGGAGTGTCACGCCTAGTTTTCTGAGGAACCGCCAGACAGCTTTCCAGAGTGGTTGTACCAGCTTGCAATTCCACCAGCAGTGGAGGAGTGTTCCTCTTTCTCCACATCCTCGCCAACAACTGCTGTCTCCTGTGTTTTTGATCTTAGCCATCCTGACTGGTGTGAGATGGAATCTCAGGGTTGTTTTGATTTGCATTTCCCTAATGACTAAGGATGATGAACATCTCTTTAGGTGCTTCTCAGCCATTAGATATTCTTCAGGTGAGAACTCTTTGTTTAGCTCTGTACCCCATTTTTTAATAGGGTTTCTTGCCTCTCTGGAGTTTAACTTCTTGAGTTCTTTGTATATATTGGATATTAGCCCTCTGTCAGATGTAAGGTTGGTAAAGATCATTTCCCAGTTAGTTGGTTGCTGCTTTGTCTTTTTGACAGTGTCTTTTGCCTTGCAAAAACTTTGTAATTTAATGAGGTCCCATTTGTCAATTCTTGATCTTAGAGCATAAGCTATTGGAGTTCTATTCAGGAAATTCTCCCCTGTGCCCATATGTTCAAGGTTCTTCCCTAGTTTCCCTTCTATTAGTTTCAGTGTGTCTGGTTTTATGTGGAGGTCCTTGATCCACTTGGAATTGAGCTTAGTGCAAGGAGATAAGAATGGGTCAATTTGCATTCTTCTGCATGTTGACCTCCAGTTCAGCCAGCACCATTTGTTGAAAAGGCTATCTTTTTTCCACTGGATGGTTTTAGCTCTTTTGTCAAAGATCAAGTGACCATAGGAGTGTGTATTCATTTCTGGGTCTTCAATTCTGTTCCATTTATCTACATGCCTGTCACTGTACCAATACCATGCGGTTTTTAACACTATTGCTCTGTAGTACAGCTTGAGGTCCGGGATACTGATTCCCCCAGAGGTTCTTTTACTCTTGAGAACAGTTCTAGCTATCCTGGGTTTTTTGTTATTCCAGATGAATTTTTGAATTGCGCTTTCTAACTCTATGAAGAATTGAGTTGGCATTTTGATGGGGATTGCATTGAATCTGTATATGGCTTTTGGTAAGATGGTCATTTTTACTATATTAATCCTGCCAATCCATGAGCATGGCAGATTTTTCCATCTTCTGAGGTCTTCTTCAATTTCTTTCTCCAGAGACTTGAAGTTCTTGTCATACAGATCTTTCACTTGTTTAGTTAGAGTCACACCAAGATTCTTTATATGGCTTGTGGCTATCGTGAAGGGTATCATTTCTCTTACTTCTTTCTCAGTCTGCTTATCCTTTTGTATAGGAAGGCTACTGACTTGCTTGAGTTGATTTTATATCCGGCCACTTTGCTGAAGTTGTTTATCAGCTATAGGAGTTCTCTGGTGGAGTTCTTTGGGTCGCTTAAGTATACTATCATATTGTCTGCAAATAGTGATAGTTTGACTTCTTCCTTTCCAATCTGTATCCCTTTGACCTCCTTTTGTTGTCTAATTGCTCTAGCTAGAACTTCAAGTACTATATTGAAAAGATATGGAGAGAGAGGGCAGCCTTGTCTAGTCCCTGATTTCAGTGGGATTGTTTCAAGTTTCTCTCAGTTCAGATTGATGTTGGCTACCGGTTTGCTGTGAATTGCTTTTACTATGTTTAGATATGGGCCTCGAATTCCTGATCTTTCCAAGACCTTTAGCATGAAAGGATGCTGAATTTTGTCAAATGCTTTCTCAGCATCTAATGAGATGACCATGTGGTTTTTTTCTTTGAGACTGTTTATATAGTGGATTACATTGATGGATTTCCTTATATTGAACCATCCCTGCATCCCTGGGATGAAGCCTACTTGATCGTGGTGAATGATCGTTTTGATGTGTTCTTGGATTCGGTTGGCAAGAATTTTATTGAGTATTTTTGCATCGATATTTATAAGAGAGACTGGCCTGAGAATCTCTCTTTGTCGGATCTTTGTGTGCTTTTGGTATTAGCGTAATTGTGGCTTCATAGAACGAGTTGGGTAGTGTTCCTTCTGTTTCTATTTTGTGGAATAGTTTGAAGAGTATTGGTGTTAGGTCTTCTTTGAATGTCTGATAGAATTCTGCACTAAAACCATCTGGACCTGTGCTTTTTTTTGGTTGGAAGACTTCCAATGACGACTTCTATTTCTTCAGGGTTTATAGGACGGTTTAGATGGTCTGTTTGATCCTGATTTAATTTTGGTATTTGGTATCTGTCAAGGAAATTGTCCAACTCCTCGAGTTTTTCTAGTTGTGTTGAATACAGGCTTTTGTAGTAGGATCTGATAATTTTTTGAATTTCCTCAGTTTGTGTTGTTATCTCTCCCTTTTTGTTTCTGATTTTATTAATTTGAATACTATCTCTGTGCCCTCTGATTAGTCTGGTTAAGAGCTTATCTACCTTGTTGATTTTCTCAAAGAACCAACTCCTTGTTTTGTTGATTCTTTGTATGGTTTTATTTGTTTCTACTTGATTGATTTCAGCCCTGAGTTTGATGATTTCCTCCCTTCTACTCCTCTTTGGTGTATTTGCTTCTTTTTGTTCCAGGGCTTTCAGGTGTGCCATTAAGCTGCTAGTGTATGCTGTCTCCAGTTTCTTTTTGGCGGCACTCAGGGCTATGAATTTTCCTCTTAGCACTGCTTTCATTGTGTCCCATAAATTAGGGTATGTTGTGCCTTCATTTTCATTACATTTCAAGAAGTCTTTGATTTCTTTCTTTATTTCCACCTTGACCAAGTTATCATTGAGTAGAGCATTGTTCAGCCTCCATGTGTATGTGGGTTTTCTGTTGTTTTTGTTGCCATTGAAGACCACCTTTATTCCATAGTGATCTGATAGGAGGCATGGGATTATTTCTATCTTCTTGTATCTGTTGAGGTCTGATTTGTGACCAATTATATGATCGATTTTGGAGAAGGTACCATGAGGTGCTGAGAAGAAGGTGTATTCTTTAGCTCTAGGATGAAATGTTCTATATATATCTGTTAGTTCCATTTGGTCCAAGGCTTCAATTAGATTCACTGTGTCCCTGTTTAGTTTCTGCTTTCCTGAACGATCCATTTCAGAGAGCGGGGTGTTGAAGTCACCCACTATTATTGTGTGAGGTGCGATGTGTGATTTGAGCTTTAGTAAAGTTTCTTTTATGAATGAGGGTGCCCTTCATTTGGAGCATAGATATTCAGAATTGAGAGTTCTTCTTGGTGGATTTTTCCCTTGATCAATATGTAGTGTCCTTCTGTGTGTTTTTTGATGACTTTAGGTTGAAAATCAATTTTATCTGATATTAGGATGGCTACTCCGGCTCGTTTCTTGGGACCATTTGCTTGTAAAATTGTTTTCCAGCCTTTTACTCTGAGGTAGTGTTTGTCTTTGACACTGAGGTGCGTTTCCTGCATGCAGTAAAATGCTGGGTCCTGTTTGCGTATCCAGTCTGTTAGTCTATGTCTTTTTATTGGGGAATTGAGACCATTGATACTAAGAGAGATTAAGGCATAGTGATTATTGCCACCTGCCATTCTTGATGCTATCTTTATGTTTGAGTGGTTATCTACTTTTGGGTTTGATTCAAGAAGGTTATTATCTCCTTTTTTCCAGGGTGTTGTTTCTCTCCTTGTATTGGCGGTTTCTACCTATTATCCTTTGCAGGGCTAGGTTTGTGGAAAGATATTGTGAAAATTTGGTTTTATCATGGAATATCTTGGTCTCTCCGTCTATGGTGATTGAGAGTTTTGCTGGGTATAGTAGTCTAGGCTGGCATTTGTGCTGTCTTAATGTCTGCATGAGATCTGCCCAGGAT
Organism: Tokudaia tokunoshimensis; assembly: GCA_036184795.1. Classification (NCBI taxonomy): domain Eukaryota; kingdom Metazoa; phylum Chordata; class Mammalia; order Rodentia; family Muridae; genus Tokudaia; species Tokudaia tokunoshimensis. Next base: position 96,209,751 of record BTHU01000016.1, read on the forward strand.
CTTCTGGCTTTCATAGTCTCTGGAGAGAGGTCTGATGTGATTCGGATAGGTCTTCCTTTGTATGTTACTTGGCCCTTTTCTCTTACTGCTTTTAATATTCTTTCTTTGTTTAATACATTTGATGTTTTGATTATTATGTGACGGGAGGTATTTCTGTTCTGGTCCAGTCTGTTTGGAGTTCTGTAGGCTTCTTGTACATTCATCGGCATCTCTCTCTTTAGGTTAGGGAAGTTTTCCTCCATAATTTTGTTGAAGATGTTTACTGGCCCTTTAAGTTGCAAATCTTCACTCTCATCTATACCTATAATCCTTAGGTTTGGTCTTCTCATTGTGTCCTGGATTTCCTGGATGTTTTGGGTGACATGTGTTTTGCATTTTGCATTTTCTTTGACTGTTGAGTCGATGCTTTCTATGGTATCTTCAGGACCTGAGATTCTTTCTTCCATCTCTTGTATTCTACTGTTGATGTTTGCATCTATGACTCCTGATTTCTTCCCAAGGCTTTCTATCTCCAAAGTTGTCTCCCTTTGTGATTTCTTAGTTGTTTCTACTTCCTTTTTTAGATCCTGGATGGATTTGCTGAGATCCTTCACTTGTTTGTTTGTATTTTCCTGTATTTCTTTAAGGTATTTTTGCATTTCCTCTTTCAGGATTTCTGCCTGTTGACCCAAGTTCTCCTGTATTTCCCTAAGCGATTTTTGTGTTTCCTCCTCATGGGCTTCCATCTGTTGATCCATCGCCTCCTGTATTTCTTTAAGCAGTTCTCGTGTTTCCTTCTTACGGGCATCTATCCATTGATTCATTTCTTTAAGCACTTTTTGTGTTGCCTCCCTATGGGCATCCATCTGTTGACCCATATTCTTCTGCATTTCTTTATGCAATTTTTGTGAGTTCTTTGAAAGTGCATCTAACCGTTGATTCATTTCTTTAAGCGATTTTTGTGTTGTTTCCTTGTGGGCCTCCATCTGTTGATCCATGTTCTCCTGCATTTCTCTAAGCGATTTTTGTGTTTCCTTTGTAAGGGCTTCTAACCCTTGATTCGTGGTCTCCTGTAATTCTTTATTAGATTTATTTGTGTCCTTCTTGTGATCCTCTAATAGCATCATGAGAAGTGATTTTAAATCCAGATCTTGTCTTTCGGGTGTGGTGGGGTATCCAGGACTTGCTGCTGTTGGAGAGTTGAGTTCAGATGGTGCCATATTACTTTGATTTCTGTTAATAACGTTCCTATGTTTGCCTTTTGCCATCTGGTTACCTGTGGTGTTAGTTGGTCCTGCTGTCACAGGCTGTTGGTTGGACCTCCTGTGAGACTGCAAATCTATTTTCGGCCCCCCTGGATTACCAGGATTCCCCTGCCACCGATTTCTTGGGCCTGCCCTGCTCCTGAGTGACTTTGGAGCCCTGATGTGCCTTGCCCCAAGTGATGTTATATTGGGGAGTCCCTGCACATCCAAGGCTCAGCGTAGTGGATTCCCGGAGCAGACGTCACCAAAGGGAGGCTGGTAGGCTCCTGCCCTGTGCAGGGGTGTATGATCTCTGTGGGGGCAGGGGGGGGCGACGATTACTGCAGATCTGCCCAGGTCTTGGAGAAGGTTACACACAAGCTGCCTGAGACCGAGGCAATATTATGCCTGTCTGTCTCTGAGCCTGGCGGTCCCAACTACCTGGACACTGGAGCAAAGATGGCGGAGTGCACTCTGCACTCTCTCGGCAGTGCAGGTCACCCTGCAGGGGGGATGGCCCACAGCAGAGCTGGCGCCCAGACGACTACAGCGCTGTCCAGTTCTTGGGAGCAGATGGAAGCCCCAACAGGCCCTGTCCCAAGTGATGTTATATTGGGGAGAACCTGGGTACCTGTCTCCTCAGTGCGGTAGATCCGGGAACAGAGGTCGCCAAAGGGAAGCTCACTAATTGGTATTCTATTAGGGGCATTGAAAAACAACTTTTGATTAACATAAGAGATTTAAATTTTACCAAGCTACTTCTTTGTCTTAATTATGCCAAGAGAGATCTGATTGTATTGAAGAACAAGCATAGAAAACAGAACAGATGAATTGGTTGAAACTGTATCTGCATGAATCCCAATGCCTTGTGGGTTTCAGACATGATTTCTAGGGACAGCTAGTCCTTTGTTTGCCCATTTGGAGTTCTTCATTTCTGTTTTTATTGACTGTCTAGCCTTGTAATTTTATTTTAAGTTTCAAATCAATTCTCTAAGTTTACTGGTCTGACTACCTTGAATTCAATTAAAAATTTTAGTTTCTACTTAGTAATTCTTTTATCAACCTAACTGGTATATGATTGTGATTTATTTTTGTATGAATTGCTACCTTCTTATACTAGTTTATACTGGAACTTGGATATATTAAGATCTCTTACAATTATATTTTAAATTTTTGTTTAAAACAAAAAATAATATTTATTTGTGCTTCCTGTAAATTCTTGGTTTTCCTCAGTTTTTTTTTTCAGTTTTTCTACATGTATGAATCAGTAGATAAATTTTAGAATTTTATATAGTGATTGTTAACTTGTCTGAACTCTGAATTACTAAATCTATTGTGTGCACTTATTTCTATTTATCCTCAATAAGCTATTGAAACTTTCACAACTTCTCTACTTTATTTAATTATGGGGCAAAAATATCAATGCCCAAAGCATACTAATCAAATTTCTCTAGCTGGGAACCTGCTTGAATTTTGATTCGTTATGAATACTGTATAATAATTTATTATAGCAAATACTATTGTACAATGCTATTAAAATATATTTTTAAAAACCTTCCATTATATTATATACCTATCAGAACTGTCACTAATGCTTAACATTTGAATGTGTTGCTCGTAAGAAAAACCAAATATGTAACCTAAGAGTACAAATGAAAGGTTTCTAAAAACTGACCATAAAAGATATAAAACATTAAGGGGTCTGTTGCATTCGTTTACTTTTTGCAGGAAATGAAAGCCATCTTTTGAGCATCTGCTATTATGAAGTGGCAAAATTTCATAATATTTTGCACAGTCTTCATGTTGAGTACAGTCTCTGTACCACTCCTTTACAGCCTGAAATAATCAATGTCACTTTGTCCTTGGACTCTTACCTCACCTTTCCTTCTTAAATGGCTACATATAGGATGGTATTATGTTTCTTTTTAAATCAGTGGGTTTCCTTTCCCCCAAGACCATCATACATTTTCTGACCAACTTCACCTCTAGATTGATTGTTTCTCCACAACTTTAGCCCTGAAACTAGCACAAAATGCTATTCTGATGGTTTGAATAAGAATGGTCCAGAGAGGCACATAGATTTGATTACAGGGAGAGGCACTACTTGATAGTATTAGGAGATGGGGCTTTGTTGGAGGAAATTTGTCACTGGGGTGACCCCTTTCAAGCCCAGAGTCTCTCTCTTGCTTCTGCCTGATGATCTAGATGTAGAATTCTCAGGTAAACACTAGCACCATGTCTGCCTTAGTGCCACCATGGTCTGGGCTTGATGATAAGAGATTAAATATCTAAATTGTAATTAAGCCCCAATTAAATGGTTTTCTTTATAAGAGTTACCTTAGTCATGGTATATCTTCACAGCAATAGACCACTGACTGAGACAACTATTTTCAAAGATACTTTATTTTGAGGATAATTACGTTGAAAATGTATTTCTGCTAATGTAAACTATTAGTATCTTACTTTGCATTTTACTGCTGTGAGCAGACACCATGACCAAGGCAAGTCTTATAAAGGACAACATTTAATTGGGGCTGGCTTACAGGTTCTGAGGTTCAGTCCATTATCATCAAGGTGGGAACATGGCAGCATCTAGACAGGCATGGTGCAGGAAGAGCTGAGAGTTCTACACCTTCATCTGAAGGCTGCTAGTTGAAGGTGACTTCTAGGCATCTAGGATGAGTGTTGTAAGCCCACACCCACAGTGACACACCTACTCCAACAAGGTCACACCTCCTAATAGTGTCACTCCCTGGGTCAAGCGTATGCAAACCATCACAATTAGCAATGAGAAAAGGTTGAGGAAAAAGAAGGTAGTACAGTTTCCCACAAAAGATCCTACAAGCAGATATTGAACTTGGGAGAACAAAACAAAAACAAACAACTATAATAAATTGTTCTAGCGAGTTAAAATGAGTTTAGTGAGTTGACTACTAGTTGAACCTATGTTTGGATCTTACATCCTCATCAGTTCAGTGAATGGGATGCATTGGTTTACATGATACAAAATGGTTGAGAGACACTAATGGAGAAGCTCTCTGGGAACTGGCTTCCAGAAGAAGGGTGAGGAGGGAGATTGTCAATATCTGATCAGATCATCACTAAAGGCAGTGTCATAGAACATGAGGCTTGCCTATGATAAAGAAGCAAGTACATGAAAGGGTTTCATGAAAGACATAGGCAAGGAATGAAGCCACTTGACAGGTTTAAAAAGTGACCTGATAAAAGCCCTGATATAAATTTTGATTAGCAGTTATAAGCATTTTGTGTTAGGCAGCATATCCATGGAAGAAAAGAGCTACCTTAAACCTCTTTTTTAAAATTATATGGCCCTCCTCATCTCTAAGACATTTCAATCTTCCATGTCAGAATGCTATATTATGCCGAGTCTGTCAGAATGAGACAATTTGCTGTGATCTTCCAGAAATCTGCCATGGTACATAATTAGTCTCTTACAAACATGGAGATTGTTACGAGATACATGTTACATGTTGTCATGAAATTTTAAGTGTCAGCACTGAAGGAGAGTGGCTATTTCCCCCAGAAGATAGTATCAAGGCACTGGTTAGTGACTTGTAATCAATAGGGTGACCCAGTAAACATGAGTGTATTTTCATGAGTATGTATGACTCTTGTTGAAATATAAAATAGCCCAGAGATATAAAAAAAATCTCTAAGGAAAATTAATCACCATAGTGTTGAAATTTTAATATGAAAATATTCTTAGATTATAAACATCACTGGATAAATTTGATGTTCTTCTTTCCTACATGGGTGTAATCAAATATTATGTTGTAACTACTAATAATTTTTTTTACCATGGCATTAGTGGGAGAAAATAGCTGAAGAATGTTAATAAATAATACAAGGTACACCTAGAATTATCCCACTCATCCTTTCAGTCATTTGGACATGTTTTTTTCAAACATTCAACCCTTTCAAAGATTTTCTCGTATATTATGTAACTCACAGACTCTGTATTAGGGCAGCATAGATTAGGACAACTGTAGATATTTATAAAATTGTGATGATTTTAACTTTTAGCAAACTTTAATCATTGGACTTGTACAAAATTGTTATTTTAACCCCTCTTCAAATGTTTGAAATTCTTTTAGCTAGAGTGTGCTTGATTTAAGAGAGAGTGCATTTTTCTCACAAATTTTCTACTGTCAGTAACTGCAGATTAAGACCCATTTGGTGGCTAAGTTCCTTGTAAATGTCCAGAGCTATGTGAAATTCTTTCTTTCCAGATCCATAGAGATCCATCTTATGAGCAGGCAATGGAAAAATTATCTTAGTTTGCTTCTCTCTGATCATTCAGTAGAGTGTTTTGTGGCCGGAATTTCTTAATATGCAGAAATTGCTAAGGAAATCAAGACAATCCTTGGAATCCGACAAAAGTTGTGAGTCCCATCGTGTTATTAGTCAGAAGCTGTTAGGATGCTTCCAACCCTTGGCAGCTGCTAAGGCTCAGGATTTGGAACGCTCTTCAATGTGGTACAGCTAAGAAAGTTCAAAGCAGACACACTGGTGCTCTGCAGAGACCATGGACTCCACAGAGACCCTCATCTCACAGAGCTAATGCATAGCAGATGCCCATTGTTAAGGAGTTGCTATAGAGACCAAGTCTTAGGGAAGTGGGATGAGCCTTTTTGGTGAGTCAGTCTGTGTGTTATTTGCAATGTCCTTTTCCTGATAATTATGGGTGGTTGTACAGGGTGTTTTAAGTTGATCTTAAAATGTTTGCATATTCTTTTGAATGGTTTGCTATTTTAATGTGGAGCATCCAGTGTTCGGGAAACACACATCTTACACAGGTGTGTGTGTGTGTGTGTGTGTGTGTGTGTGTGTGCTTTAAATTATGAACTAAATTTGTTAACATTCCATCCCTCGTTTATTTTACTTTTCCTTAACCTTTCACTTGTTCCTTTAGTGACCTCCAATCACCTGTTTTCCATTTTTTGAAAATAGATTATTTTTGCATATAGTATTTATTGATTACACCCCCCCACACACACACACATACACACCCACATACACACTTCACAGGTCCTCCCTACTTCCCCTGACATCTAAATTCACTTCCTTTCTGTCTCTCATAAGAAAAGCAGCATACTTTTAAGGGATAATAGTAAAATAAAGTACAACATAATAAAATTTAATAAGATAAAACAAAAAGTAACCTATTAGAATGAACAAGATAAACCAGCAGAAGAGAAGAGCCCAAGAGAAGGCACAATAATCAGAGATCCATTCATTTACACATTCACAAATCCCGTAAAAACACTAAAACTGAAACCACAACATAAATGCATAGTTGCTGGAATCGATTTGTGCACAATCTGTGAATGCTGCTTCAGTCTCTATGAGTCTATGTGAGCTTCGTTCATGTTGATTCAGAGAATCTTGTTTTCTCGGTGGCATTCATTCCCTTTGACTCTTAGTCTTCTACAGGGTTCCATGGGTCCTGATGGGAGGGATCTCATAGCCACATTGCATTTGGAGCTAAGTGTCCTATGGTTTCTCACTCTTTTCATATTCTCTATGTCTGTTTCAAAGTGCTGCAGGAGGAAGCTTTTCTGGTAATGATTGAGTAAGACACTGATTGATGACTATAGCTGAAATCATTAGAAGTCATTATTGATACTTCCTTGTTGCTGTTATTTTAGAGCAGTAGTATTTGATTTTACCACAGTATTTGATCTCTAATGTCAGGCTCTTAGTCACACAAGCAGTGTTGGGTATGGGTTCCTTTTAATAAAATGAGCCTTAAGTTAAATGAAACATTGATTGGTTACTCCCATAAGCTTTGTACCATCCTTGTCCTAGCATATATTCCAGGCAGGACACCATTGCAGATTAAAGGCGTTGTGGTTGGGAGAACGTTACATTTTTCTGTTGGTAGCCTGTAGTGTACCTTCCTCTGACAAAGACACTAGATCATAAGGATAAAGATCCTATGTAGGCTCAATTTCTTCATATTCAATGAATTGAATTGGGTTCTTGCCATCATTTTTTGAACAGTAACCTGTAGTAGCTTTACTTTTTGACAGCTTTCTTAAATTCTAAGACTCATTTCATCTATTAAAGAAGAAGTTAGTATGAGACTAACTCGAAACAGTGCTTTAAGGAACTCAAGAAGGAAATGTCTATAAGATTCTTGCTTCTGGCTCTGTCATCTGGATATATTAGTTATTATATAGAGAATCATAAAGATAAATGTCATGTGATTAAAGCAGTTTTTTTGAAATATTCTTGACTGTATCTTAGCAGAATGTATCTATGCAAAACGGTTAGATAAGTTGATCAGTGGTCATAATTTATCACAAAGACATCCTATTAAATTACCATAGTAGAGAACTAATATATTTTTATATAAATGCGCTTTAAAATGTCTTTTTTTAATGTTAACTTATCCAATTTTAGTTCAAGTAATCCTAGCTGCTGTCACAACAACAAAATCAACATCTTAATTTTAAAGTTTAATCTAAACAAAGCTAACAAACAAAATATTCACCAATAAAGAGTACAACCAGCGAGGATAAAAATTTAAAAGGTGGCAAGATTTTTAAATTACATTAATTATTTTAATTAAGGTAACTTTACGTAGAATAAATTACATTTAAAAACCCAGTAAAAACCAACACTTTATTGAAACAATTCTCCTTTCCCTCCTAGTCTATTTTAGTCTCCTTGTGGATAGGTGACACAATGGAACTGTGAATGATAGAGTAGGTAAAGGGGAATAATCTTTTCCTGTACGTTTTAGGTATTGAAAATCCTTCAACACTTAATAGTCCCTAGTATAAAAAATAATTGCTGGAGGATGTACAGATTCTCCTTTTGCAATTTGTAAATAGTATGATTGATTTATATTTTATTGGATGACAAAATTTACAATTCTTCAAAGTAGTGTTTCTATTTTATACATATACTAGGAAACAGAGTTCCAGTTGTTCTATACTCAACCAGTATTGGAGGTTGTCAATGACTTAACTTTTTCTAATACATAAATAGAAATACTATCTATTTAGACTTCAACTAGAATTTTCTTTATAAATAATATTGTTGAACAGATTTTATGGGCTTTTTTTTATTGCTCCATTTTTTCTCTTAAATTGTATCTGATAGTGAGATTTTTTTAAATTTTATTTTTATTTACTGTGTGTGTGCATGTGTGTCTGTGGTGTGTGATACATATGACATGTGGTGCACATGTGTGTTTATGGTTTGTGAGATGTAGAATGTAGTTTGTGTGTGTGATGTGGTATGAATATGGTATGTGATATACATGTATGGTATGATGTCTGTGTGTTATTTGTATGTGGTATAGTGTATGTGCATAGTATGAATTTTGGTATAATATCTGTATATGTGTGATATAGCATAGGTGTTTGTGTGTGATGTGTATGGTATAGGTGCATGTGTATACATATATGTATGTGTGTGGTAGATGTTAATATAACACTATTTTTCACACTAGAATAAACACAGGAGAAAGATATCTTCTCAATAAATGTTTGTGAATGGGAAAGATACTCATATCAATTAATTCATAATGGACTAAATATTTAAATACAAAACTGATAAAATTGCTGAGAGAAAAGGGGAGTGGCATGATATAACTATAGACATTCTTTTTTATATAAAACCCCCAAAACACAGAAAATAAGCATAAAAATTTAAATACATCAGTCTAAATTACTTTCTTGAAGCAAAAGAAACAGTTGTTGGAGTGAAGAGGAAACCTACAGAATGGGAAAACATGTTTGTAAACAACTCAGCTAATAAATGATTAATATCCAGTATCTAGAAAGACTCAAATGACTTAAATATACATTGACAATGGTAACAAAAATGCATTTAAAAGCAAACTAGAGAACTAAACCGACATTTCTTAAATGAATATGTAAGTAGTTAAGTAGTATTTAAAAAAACATTCACCATTAATAATAACGAATTAAATACAAAAGAAAATAAGAAGAGTGAGATTCCCTAGCTCTGGTAAAGGCAGTTACTGTCTAAATGACCCAAGATACCAAGTGCTACTGAAGATGCAGAAGAAAGCCAACCCTTCCTTGTTATTGGAAGGGATGTAAATTAGTATAGTCATCAAAGAAAGCAATATGGAGTTTTCGCATACACAAAATAAAATTAATGCAGAACTACTATGCAAAACTAACAAGTCTGCCATCTAGCATGTAACTAAATGGACTGAAAATCAGCCCTGTTGAAGTGAAAGCTTCACTCTGATGTTTCCTGTAGCAATATTCATAGTGGAGAAATGGATAGGAGCTCAGTGCTCATCTACTGATGTGTGCATAGGAAAATGTCATGCATACACATAATAGAATCCTATTTATAAAAGTGATGATGTGCCACCCTCTGTCACACCTGGGATAGAACCTCAGACTACCCTGGCAAGTGAAATGTGTCAGAGGTCAAACTACTGAATAGTTAAAGATATTAACATATTTGAGAATTTTATAGCAAATTCCAGGGCTCTGTGACAAGTAAGAGAATCAAATGTAAACTACAGGTGTTTTGCAAAGTTTATTTATTTATTTATTTAGTTAGTTAGTTAGTTACAAAATTGGGCATGTACATTTGTTAATCATAGTCATATTTTCTTTATATTTTTCACCCTTTCACTTATTGTAATACGAATTTGTGCTTCCCTTTGTTCATGCATGAAATTTAATTGGAACTTGCAACTTGATAGTCTTATCAAAGCAACAGTTGGATGTTCACCTAATAAGTAAGCAAAAGTATGCATTGGGAAATTATAAACACAAGACTCCACACAAGAATATAAAGATATGCTTACAGAAGAAAGCCCAAAGAAGTTTCTCTCTATATTCCCTTGCTTTATTTACTATATTCAAGTGCCCACCTACAAAAACCATATACACTTCCTGAATATGGTCAGAGGGATAAACCCCTTAGTTTACCTTCCAGACCAAATAAATTCTATGTTAACTAATCATAAACTTTTTAAACAACCATCCTAAGAGCTGGGTGTGGTGGTACACACCTTTAAGGCCAGCACTCAGAAGGCAGGAACAGAAAGATCCCTGAGTTCAAGAACAGTTCAGTTTGCATAGTGAGTTCTAAGGCAGCCAAGGATTCATAGTACCTGATGCTGATACAGCAAAAGCAACAACAGCAACAACAAAAACCATAAACAAGCACAAAAGCAATAAACAACAAGAAAAACTCATGAGCACCCTAAACAGTCATTTTGTATATATAATTAGTAGCAAAATGCAATATGTATTGCCAGGAGTATAGATAAATTTGCTCCAGCTTAATGCTTTGCTGTATAATAAAATTAATAAAAGTATCTTTAATTTTTACTTCCAGAGTTATATAAGAAGCCATGGGTATGTTTAGATTGGTGCTTTATAGATTTATCTCAATAATTAAATTGCACACATATCAAATTCAGGAGAAAATGTATACTTGAAGACTGAATACCTGACAAAGTGTATGCTTTGACTATTAATATTTATTCCTTAAGAGGTTGAATGCCTACCCACTTAGTCTTGAACAGTATATATATGTATGTATGTATATATGTATATATATATGTATATATGTGTATATATATATACACACACACATATATAGACTAAGAAGTATGTGTGTATGATGAATATCTATAGGTAATATAGGAGAGAACAGAAACTGAAATTGATTTGGGTGGATTATTTACATAACAAAAGTAAGACAACCATGACAAGATCTTTTCTTTGCATGAATGTATATATAAAGAATATAAGAGTCTTCCCTTCTGGCCGCCATCTGCAGTAGGGAAACAGGCAGCTCCACAACCTTCTGTGTTTAGCCCGCCAGGAGAAAGTGATCTCACAGCAGCGATTTCACTTCTGAGTGTGGAGGTAATATCTCGACCTTCTTTCTGGAGGGGTACAGCTAGGAGGGCACAGGGCATAAGACCAGTGGAGCTGCTGGGACAGGAGTCCCTTCTAGCTGCCATTTGCAGCAGAGAACCAGAAAACTCCACAGCCTTCTGTGCACAGACCCTGCCAGAAGAGAGTTGGTCTCCCAGGAGTACAGACATAGGCTTACAGGCCCATAGGAGGGACAAGCTCCAGTCAGAGACAGCAAGACCAACTAACACCAGAGATAACCAGATGGCGAAAGGCAAGCACAAGAACCTTACCAACAGAAATCAAGACTACTTGGCAACATCAGAGCCCAGTTCTCCCACCACAGCAAGTCCCAGATACTCCAACACACCAGAAAACAAGAACTGAATTTAAAGTCTCATCTCATGATGCTGTTAGAGGAAATCAAGAAGGACATAAATAACTTAAAGAAATACAGGAAAACATGGGTCAACAGGTAAAAGCCCTTAAAGAAGAAACACAAAAATCCCTTAAAGAAATACAGGAGAGCATGGGTGAACAGGTAGAGGCCCTTAAAGAGGAAACACAAAAATCCCTTAAAGGATTACGGGAAAACACAAACAAACAAGTGAAGGAACTGAAAAAAAAAAATCCAGGATCTAAAAATGGAAGTAGAAACAATAAAGAAATCACAAAGTGAGATATGTCTGCAGATAGAAAATCTTGGAAAGAATTCAGGAGTCATAGATGCAAGCATCAACAACAGAATACAAGAGATAGAAAAAAGAATCTCAGGGGCTGAAGATACCATAGAAAACATTGACTCAACGGTCAAAGAAAATGCAAAATGCAAAAAGCTCCTGAGCCAAAACATCCAGGAAATCCAGGACACAATGAGAAGACCAAACCTAAGGATTATAGGTATAGAAAAGAGTGAGGCATCACAACTTAAAGGGCCAGTAAATATCTTCAACAATATTATAGAAGAAAACTTCCCTAACCTAAAGAAAGAGATGTCCATGAATATACAAGAAACCTACAGAACTCCAAACAGACTGGGCCAGACCAGAAAGTCCTCTCAGCACATAATAATCAAAACACCAAATGTACTAAACAAAGAAAGAATATTACAAGCAGTAAGGGAAAAAGGTCAAGTAACCTATAAAGGCAGGCCTGTCAGAATTGCACCAGACTTCTCACCTGAGATGATGAAAGCTAGAAAAATCCTGGACAGATCTCATACAGACCCTAAGGGAACACAAATGCCAGCCCAAACTACTATATCCAGCAAAACTCTCAATTATCATAGATGGAGAAACTAAGATATTCCATGATAAAACAAAATTTACACAATATCTTTCCACAAATCCAGCCCTACAAAGGATAATAGGTGGAAAATGCCAACACAAGGAGGGAAACTACACCCTAGAAAAAGCAAGAAAGTAATCTTTTTCCAACAAACCCAAGGAAAGTAACCACACAAACATAAAAATAACATCAAAAATAACAGGAAACAACAATCACTATTCCTTAATATCTTATTTTTTTTTTCAGGTGCATAAGTTGGTCTTTAATTTGACATGTGTGCTCCAGGCAATAACGGCACGCACATCAATGGACTCAATTCCCGAACAAAAAACATAGTCTAACAGAAATATTTTTCATGTAAATCTTTAATTTTATCAGAAAATATTTGTGATTCCTCTTTCAATTTAATAATGTTTTTTATGTCTATTGTATTATTTTCCATGGTAATCTTTAATTTTAACATTTTTTCTATATATTTCTTAAATTTTATCAGAAATATTTTCCATGTAAATCTTCAATTATGTCAGAAAATGTTTATAATTCCACTTTCAATCAACTTAGGAATATTTTTATGCCTACCATTTTATCAGTATAATTTTTTTCCATGAAATAGTCAATTTAACATGTTTTTCTATAAATTTCTTCAATTTTATCAGAGATATTTTCCATGTAAATCTTCAACTTTATCAGGAAATGTTTATAATTCCACTTTCAATCAACTTAGAAATATTTTTATGCCTACCATTTTATCTGTATAATTTCCCATGATAATCTTCAATTTTAATGTTTTCCTATATTTTTCTTCAATTTTATCAGAAATATTTTCCATGTAAATCTGTAATTTCATCAGACAATGTCTATAATTTTACTTTAAATGAACTTAGGAACATTTTTATACTTACCATTTTATCTATAAAATTTTCCATGAAAGTCAGTTTTTACTATTTTTTAACTGTTTTTCTATATGTTTCTTGAATTTTATCAGAAATATTTTCCTTATAGATCTTCAATTTTATCAGAAAATGTTTATAATCCCACTTTCAAATAACTTAGGAATATTTTTAGGCCTACCATTTTATCTGTATAATTTTCCATGAAATAGTCAATTTTAACCTGTTTTTCTATATATTTCTTGAATTTTATTAGAAATATTTTCCTTGTAGATATTCAATTTTATCAGAAAATGTTTATAATTCCACTTTCAACCAATTTAGAAATATTTTTATGCCTACCATTTTATCTGTAATTTTCCATGATAATCTTCAATTTTAATGTTTATTTTATATTTTTCTACAATTTTATTAGAAATATTTCCCATGTAAATCTTCAATTCTATCACAAAATGTTTCTACTTCCTTTTTCAATTAATTTAGTAGTTTTTTTATGTTCACCATTTTACTCTTAATTTTCCATGAAAATTGTCAACCTTAATGTGTTTTTCTATATGCTTCTTCAATTTTGTCAGAAACATTTTCATGTAAATCTTTAATTTTATCACAAAATGTTCCTACTTCCTTTTTCATTAAAAAATAAAAATTTAAAAAGTTAAAAAAATATATAAAAGGAAATTTATAGGAAATACATAAGATATAATTATGCTTCATATTAATTATTTGAGGCAATACTGGTTGCATAAATACTATGTGACCTTCTGGGGGTTCTCTTGACACAGTTAGTCTTGCAATTGCACGTTCTTTTCAGCATAGTACTCACCTAATTGTGGTTTTAACTATGTATAACAACTAAGGACAGTATTCACAATTTGAAATAATATCTTAGCCTTTAACTTAGATGAATGAGATTTTTATTTCATAGTATTCTAAATTGACTTATAAGAATAATTTTTTCATTGTCTGGAGGGCCAAAGAGGACAATGAAACAGGGGGGACATTAGAGAAAATCGATGATGGGGAGAAGGAAAACTCTATTCCATGTACAATAAATGTGTATATGCAACCATCCCTAGACAACACAGAACTGGGTAGAGTGCATGCAGACAATGGGAATTTTAAAATAATGTTTCTCAATTATATTTAAAATCATTTTTACCTTTGAACTCAGAAAATTCTTCAGTTTCTGTTTCATAAGGTATTTTTAAAGGTCAAATGTACGTGTGCTGAAATGTATTGTTCCTTCCCCTCACACTGTAATAATGTTCCTTGGATGGAAAAATCAGTTCCTATTTATTGTTTTCATTTCAGCTTCTTTGATTAGATCTTAACTGAAACACTCTGAATTGCCCCAGGCTAGAACACAAACTAGAGACAAGGTCTGTGCCCATTTCTTTGTTTTTTCATTGTACAACCAGAAAAAGATCTTGTGCAAATCTTGTTTTGTATTTATAACGACAAAATAAATCAGGAACTTTTGTTGCTGAGGGGTGAGTTGACCAGCATCAAGTACATAGACTGTAATGGAAAACTGACAGTGGCTTCTCATTTACAGTTTTTGCTACCTTTAAGTAAGTAAAGATAGAATGTACACATCCTATTTTTCTCTGATCCTTCTCAGACTTTTATTCCTTTTTCACAGATTGAAAGGAACACTTGACCAACACCCAAAGGTTTAATCTTGTCCCATATAGAAGTCACCTAGATTATGGATCTGAAGAATTCCCAAGGAATAGTAGAAAGTTCAAAATACTGATAAAAAAGACTTTATCTTATTAATATAAATATTGATATAAAAATGTCTCTTTTGTGCCACAATGCTGACAGTTTGCTTTCTCTGTTTTAAATTGTCTGGCATACATTTTTGGTAACTGTTTGTATTTGCTCCATTGCCTACAGAGAAACATCACTGGTGTGGTAAAAGCATCTTTAGTTACCTCTGGGTCAGAGGCTTTTATTGTTGCACATCCTTAGTCTACTTACTTACTCTTGTATGGAGCCCTCAAAAGTCCCGCTGAGCAAATGTTTACACTGTGTAGAGAGGATTGTCCCACTTACCTCTGTCACTCACTGCATTATTCTAAAGGTCTTCTAAAGGACCTCCATGCTTCCCAAGCTCAGTTCTTGACAATCTTTTATCAGGATAGTAGCCAATATGATTCTCTTAAAAGTTTACAGGCCACACCATTGCACTACAGAACTTTCATTTTGTTTCCCATCTTATTACAAAAACAAACAAAAACAAACGCAAATTCATACTGAATCTTACCTGTCCATTGCTGACTTAACCTAATCCAAAACCACTCACATATCACACTTTAGTCTCACTGTGGGCTCCTGCATTCTGTTTGTTTCTTCTGAATATATTTCCAAGAAGGTATTTTTCTTTTATCAACAGCCCTTTGGCTATTTTGAGGTTTTTAACCAAATGTTTGATAGTGCTGTGCACGTATCGGGGACTCATTATCTGCAGAATATCTGGTTGCCAGTGCTTTCTGCCCTTCTTTTGGAAAAGGTAGATACATTTAGTAGGAGTGCATTTATTAATCTCTCATATCTATTTCTCTCTCCAAGATAAATGATTACGGAATGTAGTAGATAAGTGTCAAATTGATTCTACTTCTTAAAAGTGCTTTCTCCCTGACTCAAAGATCCAGACCTAAGTATAAGCTCTGTTTTGTTTTTTTTTTTCTCTAATGCTAGCAGATTTTCTGATTTCCATCTCCTGACCTTTACTGTCCCTTCTTCTCTACTTCCAGCTACACTCCTGTGCGACCAATACCAGCACCAGATTACATTTCTACACTCTTGCATTGACTGTTTCTAAATAAACTGTTAAACTTTAAGAAGAGAGAGTAGCAAGCAGCTGGAACAGATACTTTTTGAAGATGCTTATCTCAGCCAGGGGTATATCAGCACTGAAGGCTGATCTTGTACAAGCCCGAGTTTGAGCCAAGCTTGGGAAACAGGGCAAGAAGTCTCAAAACAAAAGCAAAAGAATTGAGAAAAAAATCACTCTTCCGACTAGAACAAACATGTTTTTTATGGATTGTGCAGTAGACTCAATGGGTTAACAATGTTTGACTTTATGAGAAAAATATCAAATTCTCTAATTGTCTTACTATATAGGCTTTTAAATTAAGCATGAAGTACTGTGGATGAAATATTTCCAGAATAACTGAAATGTTAAGTATTTACTTTTATATGATAAGGATGATCACACGTTTCTGTAACTTTAATGCTATAGAGACAGAGGTAAAATCTGAAAGCGTCTTGGGCATTCAGTCGAGCAAAAATGCTAAGTTACTAGTTAATTGAAAGATACTGTATCACTATAGGAGAAATGAGAGACCATGGAAAAATGAGTCCTAAACCGATGTCTCCATCAAAACCCTCCTCTCAGTACTCAGGGTTCTCTGGTGGAGGAGGAGGGAGTGTAAGAGTCAGAAGGGATGGAAGACACCAAGAACCAAACCCTCTAAATAAACACAAGCAAAGTTCCTATGAACTCACAGAGACTGAGGCTGCATGCCCAAGGCCTGCACAGGGTTGCACAAGGACTGTTGCACATATATTATGGCTTCCATGTTAGTGTTTTTATAAAATTACTGAATGTGTAAACAAATGAATCTCTGATTTTTGTGCCTTCTCTTGAACTCTTTTCTTTATGTTTGTTCAGTTCCAATGTGTTACTTTTTGTTTTATCAGTTTTGTTTATATTATAACATATTATATTGATTATATTATATCCCCTTGTTTTTTTATTTATTCTTCTCTCATATATTACATATGATCACAGTTTCCACTCCCTACTCTCCTCCTGATCTCTCCTTCTCTTCCACCTAACCACTCCTCCTCTGTTTCCCTTCAGAAAAGGTCAGGCATCCCAGGGATATCAACCAAATATGGCCTATCAAGTTGTAATAAGTCTAGGCATCTCAACTCATATTAAGGCTCGACAAGGCAATCCAGTGGGAAAAACAAGGGTCCCAAAAACAAGAGTCAGAGATAGCCTTCATTCCCATAGTTAGGAGTCCAACAAGAAGACCAGGACATATAGATGTAACATATATGCAGAGGAACTAGGTCAGACCCATATAGGTTCCCTGATTGTCACTTCAGTTTCTATGAGCTCCCATGAGACAAGATCAGTTAATTCTGTGGTTTTTCTGGTGGTTTTCTTGACCTTTCTGGGTCATTAACACACACACACACACACACACACACACACACACACACACACACACACACACACACACACAAAGGGTGAGACACACAGAAGACAGAAAAAGAGAAAAAGAAAATGATGAGATCCTCTTTCTCAGTTCACCCTGTTTGATATAAGTCTTATTTCTTATAAGAGTCTATAAGAAATCCTCAAATCTATTAACTGAAAACTAGGCAAAAATCAAGATGTGAGTCTATAACTCAAGGAAAAAACCATTTTACTAGCCATTTAGACAAAGAAAATTCTATTAAACAACTGCTATAGATGAGGTATTTTGGGATATGTTGGGTGTACACTGGTGATTGTGGGCTGGTATTTGAAACATTCCGTGATGTCATTATTCTCACTATGCATTTACTACTTGGAAAATATTCTACAGATTTCCAGAGCAAAAACCTTTGGAAAGGATTTTATGTGATTACTATTTGTGGTGGTTTAGATGAGAGTAGCTTTTAGGTTCTCCTATTTGAGTGCTTTTTACAAGTTAGTGGAACTATTTGGGAAGGAATAAGAGGTATGGCCTTGTTGGAAGAGGTGTGTTAATAGGGTGGATTTTTAGGTTTGAAAAGCTCATAGAATGCAGTGTCTGTGTCTCTCTGTTCCTCTTTCTCTGTTTCTTTGCCTCTCTGTCTGTCTGTGTGTGTGTGTGTGTGTGTTTGTCTGTTGCCTTTGGATCAGAATGTAGAGTTCTCAGCATCTGCTCCAGCACCATACCTGTCCCTGCCTTCTTCCCACCATAACGATCAGCGACTAACCTGTCAATCCATATGAAAGTTCCCAATTAAATACTTTTTAAAATGAGTTACCCTGGTCATAGTGTCACTTTACAGCTATAGAAAACAAGGACACTATTTTTGGTCCATAAATTAAATATTATTTTTTTGTATTTTATTATGATTTTCCTGTTCTAAACTCTATTTTTATATGATAGTCAGTTTCTTATGAATACTGTTCTTTATTCTCATAAATAAATATCTATAGTTATTTAAAAGATATAATTAATCACATATGGCTTATTAAAAAGAAATGGCCAATCGATTAAAGTATAATTAAACTGAAATGCATATATCTTTAAAGATTTGTGTAATACTAAGCACTATGATAGATTATCTCATTTCTTTCCTGGATATATCTAATTATGTATTCATGATTAAAACCACTTCATAATGTATATAATGATATCTTAAACATTAATATTTTAATTGTCTACTAAATAATCATTACCATGTAATCCTTACAAATTATTCTAAACAAAGATATTAGTAAGTCTATAATTCCATGACTAAAATATACTTTGAACAGTGTTTCTTTCCTCATAATGCTTTGGTACTGTATATTGCTTAGTTGACTCTGCTAAAATTAGCATTTTAATATATGTTAAATGTGTGTAAAAATAATTTGTTTTATTAAGTCCTTTATTATTAAAACAATGGGAAGCTAATTTGTTCAGTTTGAGTACACTCCTGGGTTATCACTTGTTTTTCTAGCATAAGCATTTTCAAATCTCTATAATGTAAGCATGGAATATAAAGGGGCTTGCCTTGCCTGAATAGGAAACTCACTCAGATGTAAGTGTCGTTATGACCAACCTGCAATTTAAAAAGAATAGATTCTTCAAGAGATTGAAAATTGTGTGTATTGATTCATTTTTTTTTCATCTCAGAGAAAGTAACCACATTAACTTTTGAACTACTTTTGAACATTTTTCTTTAGAAATGTGTTTTTCAAGTGTCTCCTTAAGCGTCAAAAACTTAAACTTTCTTTCTGTACAAGAAAATTATAATCATCGGTGGATTAAAAAGAAAAAAAAAGAAGTTAATGTTAGTGTTTTCTAAGGAGGGCAGGTTGATGTCTAGTTTCAGTGATGCATTTCATGTATTTTGCCTGTCAAATTTTATGATAGCGTATTGCTTTAGAATTCCTTACATCTCAATCAATTCTATTAGTCTTAACTTTTCCCACTTAGAAATGTGTTTAGTTCTTGAATCCGGAGCATTTCCAATACCTAAGTTTAAAATGATTCTAACTTCAAAGTTATTTTTTTTTGAACCAAGTGCAATAATCAAAATCCTGTGGGAACAATTTAATTGTTTGATTCATGTTGATAGGCATCATTAGACTCTGTAGTTTTTATTTAAGATTTCAGCTACTATCAGACATGCATTTTCAGGCAGCAAAAACAAAGTATCAACATCAGCTCCATGAAATATCTGTTGTGTTGCTGCTGTACGACTTTAATTGGGAAAATGTAAACAGATGACTAATTACCTGAGTACGGTACCAAGGACATAACAACAACAGCAGCAACAGCAAGAACAATATTCAGTTTAAGTCTCACATCTAGGTCTCACATCCGGGGGGCACTGATAGGAACATGGGCGAATCAAAGACAGCACATCAGTTAACTCACATCTTGCATAGTCAAAATCTCAGAAACCTGTATTGGCTGTTTGCAGAGCTCACTGTCCAACTTACTAGCTTTCCTGGAGAAGTTTCTCCACTCCTGGAAGAGATGTTTCAATTTGGAGGACAGAGTTACAGACAAGAGCTGAATATAGCACTCATTGCTTTCATTGGGGTTTTAATACATTTCTTAGGTAGAAAGTCCATGCAAGTGGCTTGTAAATGGGGTGATTTTATTTTTGTTTTCTATTTTTATCACTTTACATTAGTTTTTCTTCCTATTTTACAATTTATTTTTAATTTACAATAGTTTTGTGTTTCACACCTTCTTTCACCGAAATTCTTCTTCACCATACTTCAAAATAAGTCTTTGATAGGTTTTGTTCTAAAACTACTTTGGAAATCATAATACCCCTTTAAAATTATTTGCAAACCCTCAAGGAACTTGAGGGCCCAGGGAGTAGGGAGGTCTGGTGAGGTGGGGGTGGGGTGAGAACATCCTCTTGAAGACACGGGAGGAGGTATGGGATGAGGAACAGTCAGGGCAGACTGGGAGGGGGGATAATGACTGGACTGTAAAAAAAAGATTAAAGAGTAATAAATTATTTGTATACATAGTTGTGATTGATTTTAAGGTTGTTTATAATAATATGTTTCTCAGCCTTGTTATTAAGCTTATGTTTGGCTTATAGGAAATGTACCGAATACCAAATATATCATAGAAGATAAAATGTTAGTGAAATATATCAGTAAAATGGTATACATTATTGAAAGCTTTCTGGTTTATATTACATAAGTGCAGAGAGCTTCGGGTCCAATACTCTCTGAGCAATGGATGTCTATCTCAATTCACACTTGTATTCATACTCTTGACAGGCTGGACAGGGTGGACTCATTCTGGCTGGCCCATGTAGGGCTCCTGAATGCCACACATGCAGAACTTGTGTGGTCCATCACCTGTCAAGCATCTCATTCTTGGTTTGGGTTCATTGTGCTTTATCTCTGGAACACAGGCACCAGGTCATTCATGACATCTGACAGAAACCACAGCACACTGGGAACATAAAATGAATTTTGATGCCTGAGCACTTATACCATGTTTGTCTTCTCTGGAATACTGTCATTTTGTTAGAATCCCTCTCTAATGGGCTCCTATTATGCTGGATGGCTTTCAGAGGGGGAGCTGCCATTCAATCTTTAGTAAACACACTAGTAAATATATTTCATTCACTGTTTTTAAACTGTGTTATTTTGCTCTATCAATCTGCACTGAAAATCAGTCTCTGTGCACCCATGGCCTTCCTGTTTTGTTTTGTTTTTTTCATTTTTTAATTCTAGCTTTGTGCTATGTGTGTACTTCCTATAAGATAATTTTAGATAAGCATTCTTTATATATTGCTGTATTTATGGACAGTAATTTTTTTGAATGTATAGAATATATATGTATATTATATTTCAGAAATAGTTTGGTGAAAGAGAATATTTTGCATGTGTTTTACATGACCACAGAGTGATTGTAATTCATAGTTTCAATTTAATATCAGAATGTATTCTAGCACATGAATATTAAGAATACTAATTTCAAATTATTTTCATATTATATATATATTAGTATATACATATATATTCACATGTATAGACATTTGAGTGTATACACACACACACACACACATATATTCACCTGTATATATTCACATGTATATACTTCCTACTGTGTATATACTTTTGACTGTATCTATTTAGCTCTGTTTTTTTGTTCATATGTCTAGGGATGACCTATTGAAATTGGACAGCCTCAGTAGTCTGTAGAGAAGACTGAATATCCCTTTCTGGGAAACCAATGACCACTATAGCTCTTTCATCTAAGGATAGGATGACCCAGGATTTCTCCTGTCCTCATTGCCGTGTTTACTGGCATTGCCATTTTTCTGGTTTTGTTCAGGCAACCATATTGTTGTCAGTTCATGGGAGAATTTTTCCTGTCCTTTCTGGGGAACATGATTCATTAATATGTATCCTTGACCTCTGTATCCACTCCTTAACCTTTGCAATCTACATGCATCAAATGAAAAAGAAAAGGAGTGTGCAGGATCCAGTATAACACTCAGATCATAGAGAAAGAGAAATAAGTTCTAGGATTCACAGAATAAATATCCTAATGAAAGAATGTAAAGGTTGAGATAGTGGGCAAACACTAAGAGAAAAGATGCCTAATAAAACTGATGTGTAGTTTTATGTCATCAGGAAGGAAGCAGAAGACTAGGGACTTGATCCTTAGAGGCGAAGTGTCATAAGGCTAGGAAGAAAAATTCAGGAACGAGAAAGTAAATAGAGTTCATGAAAAAAATATAAATAGACTGTTTTTCTTTATTAAGGTTTCTGAATCGAATAAAAGGTAAAACCCAGAAGGAAAAAAATGATTATGAGTCAGAGAGTATTAAATTTTAGGCGAAGTAAAGAGTGGCAGCATCCAGGCAGACAGGGTGCTGGGGAAGGAGCTGAGAGTTCTACATCTTGATTAGAAGGCAGCAGGAGACTGTAAACAACACTAAGTGTAGCTTGAGCACATATGATCTCGAAGCTTGCCTTTATAATGACACACTTCCTTCAACAAAGTTGCACCTCCTCCAACAGGACCACACCTCCTAATTGTATCACTATGGACAAGCATTCAAACTCATGAGTCTATGAGGGGCCACACCTATTCAAATCACCTCAGACAGCATGCACAGGATCAAGCCAGATAAAAATTGAGCATAGAGTATGGAGGTGGTTGCGTGTCCCACCCATAGAGAAGGAGCTATTAGTAATTAATTACTGTCGGGAAAGGAAGAATGAGCTTTCTTTATGACTGCAACCTATAAGATACTATCCCATGATCCATCAGATGGCCCCACACCCCTGCACATACTGATGGTATTAGTGGACTCATTGTTTAAAAACACATGAAATTAGTGGGGTAGGGGAGGTACTGGAGGGGAAGAAATGGCAGATAATTTGATCAAAGCAGTATTTATATTCTGACTCATGACCATTGGGGCAAATATCAAGACTTTTGTAAATTTCTTTTGGGAAACTGTGTTCCCGTGTGATAGAAGCAAGTTTGGTGTTTCAGATCACAGTTTACACCCTTTGATTTTCTTCCATTGATTTTCTTTTTCCTGATAAGTTTCTTTTTACTTTATTTTATGTACAGGTTTTTTTTTTTTTTTTTTTTTTTTTTTGCTTTGGTATGATTTTTTGGGAGGGGGCTTGATTTTGAAGCTGGGCATTGAACTTAGGGTTTTGTGCATAGGAGGCATGGGGAGGGTCATTAAGTCACACCTTTCTTTGCAATAGTTACTGTCCAGAGTTTATTGTTTCCTCATGGAATAGCAAATATTTTACTCTCTCATATCAGTGCTTGGTGTATATCTAATGACTGTATACTTGGACTGTATTATGGAACTAGGCATACGCAGTCTGTATTTAAATCTTTGCTGAAACACTAATAGTTAAAATATAATAAGGCAAATCTCATTTGCATTTAGAAAATTTCAAATCTGAAATACGGAGGGAAATTTTAATATTTCACATTCCCAGTGACACTATGCATATTTCAGGGCTACAAATTCATAAAAGAGTGCAATTTTCTCAAAAGATGCAATAAAATTAAACCCTTTTGTTCTTTTTCTCTTTTGTAGACTAGGAAATTCCTTACATGACTGTCATTATACTAAAATGAATAGCTCCATTTCTCATTGTCTCCAAGAAGGACAGAGCTCATACCAGATCATTAGAGCAAAGGATTAAAACACAGGCAAATCCTTTCTCACTTTCACTGTGGGAGATCTTCTGTTTTTATCACCTTGAAAATAGGCAGCTTTCTGTCTGAGCTGATTGAGGAAATGTCAAAAGGATCTTTCACAGCTGTGGAGACTGCTGTGTTCCCTGCTGTATCAATGAAGGGAAGATGATGTAATACAAATGTTGAGAAGGTGAGACATTTTTATATGTGCACCCATAGTTTAGCAGGCCAATATTAAACAAAAATAATAACATCTTCTCTTTCCACTTGGTATTCTAAAAATCAAAGTGATAGTATGCTTAAGTGAAAATATATTCATTTTAAGCATATGATTCTGAGTTTGCATGTTTTTATGAGTATCTATTTGAGTGCAAAATGTGCACCTAAGATTTATGCTATCTTTCCAAATATTGAAAAATGGAACTCCATCTTCCGGTCTACATTTCTACCTGCAATCCTGGGTCTGCACTCCATTTCTGGGTCATAGCTCTGCCTGCCTCCTTGGAAGCCTGCTGCCACCCATACAACCAGGTGGGATACCCGTGTCCCAATTGCCAGCCTGCTGAATCTCCCAGCAAGGCCAGCAGCCATGATGCCTTTTCAGTTCCCTCTGTTCTCCATCTCCTGGTCCACACCTCTTCCTGCAATCTGGGATCTCCATTCCCTGGGCCATACTGTTCTGCCTGTATCTTTGGAGGCCTGATGCCACCTGGGACAACAAGAGGCCTGCTGCTATCAGGGGCTACCAGCTCTACCTGTAGTCCCAGAGGACTACCAGGTCAGCCAACACCAGAAACAACCATATGACTAAAGGTCAGAAAAAGAATACCATCAACAAAAGTCAGGGCACTACGGCACCATCATGCCTCTCCTACTACAGCAAGCTCTGGATACCCTAACACACCTGAAGAGCAAGACCTTATTTCTCATCTTATGCAGATGAAAGAGGTCTTTAAAGAGGAAATGAATAAATGTAAAGAAGTACAGGAAAATACAATCAAGCAGGTGAAGGAAATAAATACAACTGTTCAAGACCTGAAAGGGGAAATGTGTTTATGTTCTTCATATATAAAATGTGTAGAAATATTCTAGAGAAAAATATTTATAAACTTCTGAACCAAACCATATTCTATATGATTTGCTGTTGAAATTTCCCTTTATTTTTATATTTTCTTGTTGATTCCTTTCTACATATCCAATTCCAGGGTCATTGTTCCCTTATTATTCTGTCAGGACATTTGTGACTACTTACACAGGTATATGCTATTCTTCCTTACAAGTGTCATTGATTTGTGTATATGTCTGGTTTAGAGGCTTTGGCTTAAAGAGTACTATTTAATATTCAGTAATGGAAAAAGGCAAGATCTATGATTTAAAAAAGCATGGATTCAAATGAGTAGGCACTATGCAGATCACATGACTCCAAGGCTGCAAACTATTATCAGGACTTTTGTTCCACTGAGCTCACAGAAGTTAGATCTTCAGCACCTCAGAAATAGAGATCAGGGCACTGTATTTAGCTCAATGCAGTCATTGGTCACTATGAAGAAGAATTGGATTCAGGACCACTATGGGCACTCGAATCGGGGGATGCTCAAGTACCTTATAGAAAATGACAAGAGTATTTGCTTATGACCAATACCCATTGCTTTTAAATCATCAATAAGTTAGTTATGTTAACTAATATAGTATAAATGCTATATACATAGAAATATAATAATAATTGAAGAATGATGGCGACATATGTGCCTACTTGCAACAGACATATGCTTTGGTTTTGTTTTCCAAGTGGGTCAGAGCTTGATCGGATCTACCGATTGGGAATGCATGGGTATATAGAGGGCTGACTCTGTATTCTTAACTTACTGAACCAATGAGCTATGCTTCATGTTGTCCCTAAGTAAAGCACTTGTATTAATGTGGAACACAGTCTCCTTGAGCAGAGGATGCTTGCACTGTAGCCCTTACTTATGATCTTCCAATAGGGTAACACATTTTACTTTGTTTATTCTGGTGTGTAACAGGGAGTATTACTCTTCCGTCATAATATTGTTTCTATAAAATATGAAATTCCCTACTTATGAAAGTGTAATAACCCTAAGCTATTACCATGCTATCTTTTTCGTTAATCACAACACTAATAGCTTGACATCCTAACCTAGTACCTTGACTTGCAAATCTGAAACACTGTTTTCTGGGTTGGGATCAGCAATACCAATCAGTCTTTGCTCTCTTTATATAATCGATGCACTTTCCACTACTGAAGAGAGATGGTATCACTTAAATGGAGTTCTCTACAGACCAATACTTGGATTTTAGTGGGGGAATGAATCATTACAATTACTCTCTATAAGACAGGACGCAGAGGTAGTTGACATAAAGTTCATGTATGTTAATTTGTACATAGGTCTTGGAGTAAATATTGTTTCGGTTATTGACTTCATAATGCATGGGCCTATCACCCATTTATACGTGAGTTTCAATATTATGTTGGATATCCTAGGATGAGAGAATTTTCAAACACTAATGATAT
This sequence comes from Tokudaia tokunoshimensis, assembly GCA_036184795.1. Classification (NCBI taxonomy): domain Eukaryota; kingdom Metazoa; phylum Chordata; class Mammalia; order Rodentia; family Muridae; genus Tokudaia; species Tokudaia tokunoshimensis. The sequence goes on from BTHU01000016.1 coordinate 96,235,992, forward strand.
TTCAAAGTAGTTCTTCTCTGGAGAAAGCTACTGAATTTGCAAGTGAACATGACATTGATTACACGTCGATATTTTGTAAACATGTAAACAAATGCAATTTATGTTTTAGAAAAATAAAAAAAAATTTACTTTGATTATTTAAAATAGATGATCAAACTTATAGGCACATCCAAGCATTCAGTGAGAGTTTGGAATTGAAATTTGTCAGGAATTGAAGACATTCTTATTTGTGGTTTTCAGTCTTTCATTCTGCTATTTTTTTCTATAGCCTGTTTTTTATATTTCTTTAAATTTTAGAAATTATATCATCCCTTCTTCCCCTTCTAAACTTTCTCATATACTTCACCTTATTCTTTTTGAATATATGCATATATATACATAAGTGTATATATATATATATATATATATATATATATATATATATATACATATATATTCTTTCACAGATAAGAGCATACCAATTGGTAATTCAATACCAAATGTCATCCCTGAAAACATGCACACGAGTAACATTGTGCAGTTTATTTTTCTTTAAGTTAGCAATTATGTTTAAGTTCTGTTTACTCTATGTGCTCATATCTACTTGCATGTTACAACAATGAATTTGAAAAAAATTCAATAAAGTGTATATGAGAGAATTTGGAGGGAGAAATGAGAAGGAGAAAATTGTGTAATTATAATCTCAAAAATAAAAGAAATAATTAAACAATGAAATAAATAATTAAAAAATAAAACAAAATAAAATAATGCTTTGTGTTCAACCCTAAGTAGGTCCCCTGTTAGCCAGTGTGAGTAAAAAATCCTGTAAGTAGTCTACCATCAGGCTGTTGCACCTACTGTTTCCTGTGTCTTCTCCATCATTGCGATGATGCTTTTCTTCAGAAAGAAGTGACCTATTTGGTTTCTAGCTGAACAAGCACGTAATCAGGTAATACCCCTGAGTTGTTTTATTTTCCTGCCTTATCATGAAATGTGAAAGAAATGTCTCCTAGAGGAGAATTAAATAAAATGCTGGTACACAGCATATAATAGTTTCATTTTGCTTTCAAGGAAAGGACTTACTTTTTCTACAAAACACATAAATTAATTGGAGAACTTTAGTAAACAAGTAACTATGTAAGCACTGTGGACACATATAGGCTATGTTTTACACGTTATGTGTGTTTGACAACAAAGGTGAGGTTAGTAAAGTCCCTTCCCTATTTCATTGACACCACTGTCATGCTTATTTGTGTTGTCTCTCAGATAAAAGCCACCCGTTCACCCTAGGAACTAGGCTAAATTACTGACAATTTTAAAGATCCTTTCTTTTACACTTCTAACATGTTTTTATACATGCCAATATTAAAGTAAAAAAATAATGAAGACAGAAAGTGAAATATTTCATTATGCATATTGTGCATACCTTGGGTAAAGAATAGTATTTCGTGTATTATATGTGACTCAAGTGTACAAAGCAATATTATGTAAAAGGTCAGACCTGCATATGGATGATGCAATCAACTACCCATGTGTTAAGCCAATGGGAACAGCAAGTAAACCCTGAAGAGTGAAAAAAATTGTTCTAAAACAGTGTTGTTGTGAATACCGTGTGGAATCTATGCTTGAATTTCTTTTTCCTGTACTCTGAACCTTTGCCATGAATTTGAAGGAATATCTGAAGCTTAGGAAATGTATAGTAGAAAAAGCTATCTTGCAAGATATCATTGTAATATTTAGTTGGCTGTAAGACATAAATATAAAATTGAAAATTGCCTTAAAATGATTTAGTGAGCTTTCGATTAAGCATGAACAATTTTTGTTTGTTAAGGGTTTCATGTAAGTAGATACTGGGATGTGCATGTTGATTAAATTTGTTTTAACTTGTAAGCAGGTTGTGATATCAGGGAAACAAAAATCAAAATATAAAAAATTCACAGTCAAAGGACATATACTTGGAAATATTTGGAATGTAGAAGAATCCTAAGAAAGATTAAAATTGAGAGTAACCCTGTTTTTATTGATCATTGTATCCAACAGGTAAGCATTAGTTAATTCCAAGAGAAGTTTTGAATTGTTTATTTGCTTAAGTCAATATATAAACTAATTGTGTTAATGATAAAATAATAATGTATAGAATCACCTACTTCAATGAACTAAAAGCACAGATAATTCTAATTTCAGTGATTAAGCCATTCTTAATTATTGTTTACAAACCTGTGTCACTCCACTAATTAGGTTTTATTAGGACATCACTGCAGCAACAAAGATAAAAGTTTAAAAAAATCCAAATAATACATTTGTTTGTCATCTATTCAGTGATCGGCATTTAAGGCTTGTGAGCCAAGTTATCAATCCAAGAGAGTAACCAAAGGAATGGAAAGTGCATGGCACATATGAACACTACGAAATAAAATGCACAAACGGGATAGAAGTGTGAAAGGATCCAAACTAATTTGCTTTATCAATCTTCCAGGCCCAAGTGCAGGCTGATGTGCTCATTAAAAAGATGGACAGAGAGCTGGGACACCACCTCTGTGCAGGGATCATAGTTGGCTTCCACCTGTGGGGCAAACATTGTTCAGGAAGCACTTGGCTGTTGAATAAGTAATATGTGCTTTTGGCTAACATAGATTTGCAAGTCCAGCTTGCTTGGAAGGCTGCTGAAGATTTGGGGGTCACATCATATTCATGTATGATATGAGGGCCATCCATTGGTAGTTATAACTTTCACGAACTCTTGAATGGATGAACTCCCCCTTCCCCTCTTGTAGCCTGTGTTCACTGGCAGAAGAGCAAGATCTCTTACCACTAGCAGTAGTAAAAAAAAAAGTAGCTTTAAAGTAGAAAAAAGTAGAGCAAGGGAGTAACTTCAGATTCTTTTATCTTTAGAGAAACTTCTAAAATATTTGGCTAGACTCATCTACTGAGGCTCCCCACTGAGGCTCTCCTCTGGCCTTCCAACACACCTTTCTAATCTCTACCATTCTTACCCCTAAGGTTGTCTGCTCTGGGATATCTAAGGCAATGCATTTCTTTGGTAAATCTTCAATTTTTTTTCCCTATCAGAGGATACCAACGCCTTTCTGATGTCTTAAATTTTTTTTGTACTGTCTACTAAATCAATAATACCTTACAACTCAGTTACTTATATTGTTAAACTTCATTTTTTAAAAAAAGTAGAAAGCAGTGTATCTATTACTTTTAAAAAATCAATTATTTTATTTATTTACATCCCAAATGTTTCCCCCTCCTGCTCCCCCTCCCAGAGTTCTTCACCCCGTCCTCTTTCCTTGGCCTCTGAGAGGGTCCTCTTTCCTTGGCCTCTGCTCCATCCCCTTTCCCTGGGCATCAAGTCTCTCTAAAATTAGGCAAATCCTCTCCTACTAAGGCTAGAAAGACAGTCCTACATATGTGCCTGGGCCCTCAGACCAGCCCTGTATGATCTTTGTTTGGTGGCTTATTCTCTAGGAGCTTCCAGGGGTCTAGGTTGGTTGACACTGTTGATCTTCCTATGGGGTCTCCCTCTCCTTTAGCTCCTTCAATCCTCCCCCTAACTCTTCCATACAGATCCCCAACTTCAGTCCAATGGTTGGCTGTAAAGGGTTTTCCATCCTAAAAGGTAGTTAGGGCAGGAACTTAAGCCAAGAACCTGGAAGCAGAGGTTGTGAAAGAAAGCTTAGTGACTAGCCCCTCCAGACTTACTCAGCTTGCTTTCCCATAATCCTGAGCAACAGCAGCCCAGGAGTGGCATGGTCCCCAGGGAACTGCATCCTCATCCTCTTCTTCAATCATGTTTTAAGACAATGCCTACAGACTGGCCTACGGGACAAGCATATGGAGAAGTGTTCTCAACAGAGATTCTTTCTAGATGACTTTAGCTTGTGTCCAGTTGACACACACACACACACACACACACACACACACACACACACATGCACACACACAAACTAAACAGCACATTTCTCATAATTTTATTATCAGCATGCATCAAAAGATGGATCTATTAAAATAATCCGTCTGAGCTTGTTTTAATATGTTTTAGTTAAACTGGGTATTTTTTCAAAAAACTAAGCGATATCAAATTTTATGGCCTGTATTTGTAGGTGTCAAATTCCCAAATGCCATGAGCAGCTGTACACGTCTACATATTATGAGAGGCCTTTCTGATGGACAGTGGTGATGCATGCCTTTAATCTCAGCACTTGGGAGGCAGAGGCAGGCTAATTTCTGAGGTCAAGTCAGCCTGGTCTACGGAGTGAGTTCCAGGACAGCAGGACTATACAGAGAAACCCTGTCTTGAACCCCCCCCCCCAAAAAAAGGCCTTTCTGAATTTGGGAATTCCAGCTTTCTTCAATCCTGCAGCAGCTGCTAGAATTTTAACCGTTAATTCTAGACAACCAGTGTACTGCCCGCAGGAATGCAATGCAGGAATTTCACTCCTCAACTTCCCACCAATCGTCCACCGAGTTTATTATCTTTGCTCCAAGCTCTCTCCTTGGTATCGTGGCTTTGTGGGCATGATTTAAATGGAACATTTCACCCTTATTTCTCCCTCTAAGATGACCCTGAATATATTTTTACCTCTATTTCCCCTAATTTGTCATTAAACTAGAAATCGTATTGTATTTCATCTTAGATTGTCAATAATAAACTCATATTTTGTAACAAGGACAGTGCCACTATGACCTATTTCTACCTATTATTGTACAACCTTCACAACAACAGTGGCAAATTCTTAGTCAAAAAGTTCTACAAGCAAATTTTAATAATTTCAAGCTGTAAGCTTGAAAAAAAAACTAAAATTGTTGAATTTGTCACTTAAGCATTTTTAACAGAGAATATTTGAAGCTATTACATATCAGTTTCTCTTTATTTATAATTTTATGGAATACAACCTAAAACAGCATATACTTGTTAGGATAAATACTCACTAAATTTATGCCAGCAACTTTGACAAAACCAGGAATATCACAAGTAATAGCTTGCTAACTATTTGTTGGGTGGACAGTATACAGGAATGCTAAGGCCTTTGGAAGGGACCAAACTCTCCCAGGAACTTAAAAGATTAAATGCGGCAATTTTATTTTGCTTCTAAGCTTTTTTTGAAGAAACAGCTTTGAGGGATTGCCATAAATAAAAGAGAAATATGTCCAATACATTTACATACTCCTGAAGAACTATTTTTAAAATATGTAAATTATTTTCTAGATTGTTATGTTGATTTACTCATTGAATTGTCTATTATCAAACACACACTAAAGAATATACATACTATATAAATAAAAACACTTTTTTTTTTTGGTTTATGTAACTTATGTTTAATGTTCACAGTTTTGTAAGTATCTTTGGGCCTTTACCAAACAGAACACGGTTTGTTATATCTAAAAGGGTTTGTTAGTAAAAATCAACAATTCAGAAACCCAAATGGAAACATCAAACTACATGCATTGAGGAAAACAGGCTGCATTCAGTAAAGCCTCATTAACTAAGTCCACTCAGGCAAGGAGTCAGATGAAAACACTTAAATTATCCAGAAGAATATTCAGAAAAGGTGCGATGTGTCACAGCTGATCCTGGAAGGGCTGGGTTAGGACAGAGCAGGGAGACTGGTCACAGACACGCCCGAAGGGGGTGCTTCCTAAAGTTTGTGCCCAGTAGCCTTCCATAAACACAATTAATTGGCTTCAGCAAACCCTTCTGCTTGACCTGCCACCTTAAGTTTCTGGACAAATTAATGACACTTTACTGCAAAAGTAGAAACATGTTCTAGCATCACCCACAACACAAGAAAACACTGAGCAATGAAAGGCATCTCAACAGCACAGTGCTCACTAACGTTGCTGGGTGCAAAACCTGGGACCAGTGCTTCCTACACTTACTTGAAGCACAACATTTCCCAGTGAAGAGGTAGAACCACACCTTAGTAGGAGGCACTAAAGTTTCTTATGAGTTTTTGAAGGCAGTCACAGCGCTGGCCGTTGAAATTGTTTCCTTTCAACATCACACATTAGCCACGAGACACAATCACTGCCGGCTTCTGCATGACGTGTGATTGCAGTCAAAACTGAGCAAATGAAAACCAGAACAGCCATTCGTTAGCCCTCCACATCTCTGTTCATGTGAGATGCTGATGCGGACCATCGTAACCAGGAGAATGTGGCTTTTACTACAGTCAAATCTTGATATTATCTCCAAGTAGATAGTTATAAGTAAGTTATTCTAAACCATTTACTCTTAACATTGGAAAGATGGGAAGCAATAAGAGATTCACTCCACTCCATGTCAGGGTCCAAATCCATCCAGGCTCTGTCTGTAATCGTAAGTGGCTGGGGCCTGATTCGAAAGGGAGGAGGCAGGGGCCTGATTCAAAAGGGAGGAGGCAGGGGCCTCAATGGTGCTGGAGAGAAACTCGGGAAGACACTCACAAGATGAAGGAGCATCAACAACTGGTCAGAAGAAGAGTGTTACAATTATCCCAACACAGAGAAGCAAAATCAGTCTGGGTTCATGTTTAGAAAGAATCAAGTCTCTGAAATCTGATTTCTTCTATGTTGTTGCCATTTGCTTGGATGAGATCTTGAAGGTTTTGGTTTTTCTCCACCTAGGCTAAGAACACATTGACTAGAAATCTGTGATAAGAATTTAGTAAAGGCTTTCCTCTCCTGTTCCTCTTAATGCCAAGGCAAGAACACTTATAACTTCCTGTGCAAAAGTATTTGACATCCATGTCCCTGTCCTGACCCAATTTCTGCAACACCGACTTCACTTCCCCCTGCAAGGCTTTGGTATCTAGAATCGGTCCAATTTTCTGCAGTGACTTGGCCACATTGAAGTGGACTTTTGTTACCTGGTCTCCTGCCATTTTCAACACAATGGGCAACATTTGCTTAGTGGTTATTTCCTTACCACAGTGCATTAATGCAGAATAAAATGGTCATTTTGTGCAAGTAGTTAGGATCATTTGCCATTACCAACACTTTAGGGATGATGGTATTCTGGGCCCAGTCTGTACCAAACTTCTGGACTAACTTCATGAGGTTGTTGTTGGTTGCTTCCCGAATGGCATAGCCGTGATCCACAAGCCAGGCCATATACAAAGAATTCAGTTTTTCATCAAAAAACTCCACACCCAGCTGGTCAGCCAGCAGTGGCATGTACTCAATGAGAGCCAGGCGGACCCTCCACTTGGCATCTTCAGCCAGTTCCACTATGGCGGGAAGGAGAGGCTGAGAGATCTTACGAATTCCAATCACTTCATTTACACAACCCAAATTGGCTATGACATTTAAACGAACTTCTGGACACTCATCCTTTAACTGAACTAAAAATAGAGGCAGAAGATGTTGAATGGTGTTCTCTTGGCCCCAAATTGTAGATAATTCCATAATTACGGAAGCTAGAGCTGACTCGACATGTTGGCTGGTATCCGACACTAATTCCTTAATATAGGTCAGGATTTGATTCATAATTGCAGTCTCTCTACTTTCAGTGAGCAGGTTCTTACAAAGGTTTTGAGGGTAGCAACTGCTCGGACCTCTGGAGCTCTGAAAATTTGTTAGCCACCATATATAGAACCCGCCATCTTCAGCTGCTTGCCGAAGTGTAGGCGTTACCAAGGCTTCAAGGTCATCCTGAGACAGTAACTGGGCCATACTGACTCAAGCTTCCACAGCGAGCAGGCACACAGAATCCTGTTCACCTGAAGCCAAATTCGTGAACGATGGAACAATTTCAGTTTTCACACTGTCGAATTTTCAAAGCTTTTGCAAATTCACCCAATTTGGAAGCAGGAGCACGTCGCACCATTGGTGTATCATCCGAGCAGAGAGAGCAGAGGTTCTGTCAAATTTCTGCCTTGGCAGCATCGGAAGCTCTGGTTTAGCAAACACTGAACGAACCACATGCAGAAGTGCGAGATGTGAACCAGTCCCCACTTGCCAAGCGCTTCACTAGAGGGACAAAATGAGCTTCAAGGGTAATTCGAGTGTGTTCCTGGGAGATCTGCCTCAGGGACTCCACAGCCTTGTGGAGACTACAGTCTCCTCCACCGCAGCCAAACTTTCCAAAGGAGGCTGAAGACATCGACTTCTGTAGAAAAGCCAAGATCGAATGTCCCAGATGGCAATTCCCAGATGGTGTCTACAAATGACACTGTGCAAGAGGCAGCAAACAGTGGGCAAAGTCAGGACCTCCCGCCAAACCAGTGAAATTCCCCAGCTCCTCAGCAAGAACTAACAGAGCCTCATCCTCATTATAAATTGTATCCATAAGGAGAGACAGCAGTTCCGTTCAAGTCCTTTCTACCCCCCGAGTGCTAGAGCAATAGTTGACAACATCTTAATACTATCGAGATGGAGCTGCACATCCTCCTTGTGGAGCTGGTCAATTAAAACCGTGATAGGGTAGAGTAAATTATCTCCATCTCTACCCGCTGCCCCCGGACCAGCCCCATGCCCTGCTCTAACAACACTTTTAAGATATAAAAATATATTTAGGAAAGACAATATGAACCAACCAGTACCTCCAGAGCTCCCAGGGACTAGACCACCAACCAAAGAGTACACATGGAGGGACCCATGACTCTAGCTGCATATGAAGCAGGGGATGGACTTGTTGGACATCAGTGGGAGCCCTTGGTCCCGAGAAGGCTCGATGCCCCAGTAAAGGAGAATGCCAGGGCGGGGATGGGGGAGTTCGTTGATTGGTGAGCAGAGGGAGGGGGGATGGGTTAGGGGCTTTTCGAACGGGAAACCAGGAAAGGGTTACACTTGAAATGTAAACAAAGAAAATATCTATATCTATATACATAGATATAGATATAAATATTTTCTTTTTTTCTTTTTGTTTACACTTTTTTAGTTTTCATTTTTCTTTTTTCTTACACTTTTTTATTAGATATTTTCTAAATATATATATTTCTTTTTTCTTTTTTTACACATTTTTTTCTTTCTTTTTTTACACTTTTTTAATTATAGTTTCTTTATTTACATTTCAAATGTTATCCCCTTTCCTCTTTCCCCTCTGAAAACCCCCATCCCATCCCCCCTTTCCCTGCTTACTAACCTACTCACTCCCGCTTCCCTGTCCCAACATTCCCCTATACTGGGGCATATAGTTCATTTTGTACAATTGATACTATAAAACAGAAATAAGGCCAAATTTGTTTTTTCTAATAGTGGAGACAAAAGAAAATTTATAGAAAAATAAGTTCAGTAGGAAACGCAATATGTTTAAAAATGTTTGATTCCTTTAGTTCCCTACATTTTTAAAATTAAAAATAGATTCTTTTTTTTTATACAATATATCCTAATTGTAGTTTCCCAATACTGAAAAGGTGTATCAGACATCACCGTAATGTTACAGGCCTCTGGGCCTTAGGATAACTGACAACATGATGATATAGCATTTAGGATTTGAAACCCAATACACATGTAGGTAGCAACACCTGCCTACCAGAATGAGAAAAAGAACTAATCTATCAAAGTCCATAGTTTGGGGAAAGTCCCTAAATGTACTGACTGCTTTTCGGCTTCTGTAGTTCCATTTTTGGCTAACTGATCTTGCTAACTGAGGTATGTCAATCCAGGATGTGGTTTTCATGCTTAAACGTTCACCTCGAGAAAGGCATGGCACTGTAAAAATCCTTCCACTGATTCTGCATCTGGAAGGTTCCTGCATCTCTAATAGCACCAAGGCTGGAGTTCATTCATACATAGATCTCTGAGGACCATTGCTGTCCCTATAGTAGCCTATCTTAGTACATGACTTCTGAGAGTAGAAGAAACCCTAACACATGATGTACATTTAAATAAAGCCCTCATAGTTTAACTGACACCAGATTATTTAATTTGCCAATATCTAAGTAAAATAACACGTTGTGACTAAAAAGATTTTGTCTGAAGAACAGAAGTGATGTGACATTAAAGATACTAATATGGATAATAGTATGGACAGATGCAATTCTGCTCTTGAAAACATTTGAGACAAGATGGCTCTCTGAACCTGGAGTCACAGACTGGTTCATCTTGCTGTCCAGCAAGCACACTGGATCCAGTGCTGGCATTATAGACACTCACTACTACTACTCTTTGTCATAGGGCATAAATGGGGTCTTCAGGCTTACACAGCAATCACTTTACCCACTTTTTATTTATATTCTATTATTAATTTTATTCAACAATAAATGATATGAAAGGGTTTTATGTAGACATTTTGATTAATTACAAAAAAAAAACCTTAATATGCCAAAAGTTTTTAAGAGCAGAATTGCAAAAATAGAAAATACCCAATATTGCCTTCTGGTTCCCAGGACCCTCCCTCAATATCAAAGTCTACTAATAAAGAAACTGATCACTAAAAGTACTCATATATTGAATGGAGATTCTAAAAATCTCAATTAAGACCGCATGGCTTAATTTAAAAATAAACAAATAGGATTATACATCAATAAACTAATGCACAAAACTTATATTAATTAGCATTTCAAAAGTATACCCAAAATATTCATTTTAAAATTATTATTGTTCTCTTATAAAAGCAAATTGGATAGAAATAATCAATAAATGTTAGTGTACAAAGGATGATTGAGCTCATGTATACTCTTTTATGAAGGAAATAAAAGATACATAAAACCACAGCAGTTTATAACTCTAATTTTCAGCATAAGCCTTCTAAGCTGGGAATAATTTTACTAATCTGTATGGATTATCCAGAGCTATTTATTTATTCCAAATAAATGTGGAAGAATGTTATTAAACATGAGTAAGGAAGTAAATCATCCACTGTAGATTACTAATTGGTTCTGATGCAGGGAGAGGAAATAAAAAGATAAGTAGAATAATTAATACAGTCGGTGAGGTAGACTTTTAGATGAATATTTTATTAACTCTGTTGCTAATACAGGATGCATTACCTTTGCAAATATATCCTGAGATTTATAAAGGATTGTCCTTAGAAGAAAAACAATATCAGTACATTTGATGAAAATATAACACTCTAATCAAAAAGCAATAAAACAGGAAATTATCAACAAAATAAAACATATTAAAACAATACCAAAGTTCTCTCTAACTGGAAATTAAATAACACTTTTTATTGAACAATGTTTTCTGTGAAAATAGAATTACAAGTATAAAAGCCCCTAATCAGGGAGATACAGGACTCAGAACTTCAAACCTTTTCCACCCAAACTAAACTTGTAATACCCAGTTGGAAAATACAAGCACTATAGGATCAAATCATTTTTGATTATTAGTTTAAATATTCTAACTTACAAACTAAAAATTGATTTACAGAAAATTGAAGAAAAATCTCATATCCTCATGGACCGTTTTGTAGTTAGTATTCAGCATCAACTTCTTAGCATTAAATAAATGATGCAAACTACGTCAAATTTATTTCTGTTAAAGCTCAAAAGTATGCACAGCAGTCAAGACAATTTAAAAATTAATTAATTTGATTTTTAATCTATATGATAAAGAGATAAATATCACCTGCTCTAGAAACTATAACGTTATCATAATTATGAAATTATAGCAGATGTGGTAGTTACCTGTACAAGATTCACATGATATTAAGCCAGGCAAAATTTATTCATAATTGTTGGAGTAGCTCTCTAGGCCCCACTCTTTGCCAAAAATTTATTGTCAGGTGATAGCTCCAAGGAAGGGATAATATATCTAGGTGTTTTTCTGTCTGTCTGTCCGTCCGTCCGTTCGTCTGTCCGTCTGTCTTTATCTATCTATCTATCTATCTATCTATCTATCTATCTATCTATCTATCGCTATCATCTATCACCTATCTACTTTTATTTCTCCTTTACTTTCTCGCTCTCCGTTTCTCTCCCCGCTCCCTCTGAAGATGTGTACACTGAGCAATGTATCAGTGACTATCACCAAACCCACACACATATGGAAAGCACTAATGGGATCTGGTAAGTATCTTAGTAAGGACTTATATTTCTGTGATTAAATTCCTAGACCCAACTCTGCAGAAGTACTTTAATCCAGCAACGTGGCTGCTCTGGCAAGGAATCACATCAAAAGACCTTCCAGGTCTTTGAGATCTGACTAGGATGCAGACACATCTTTAGTTCTTCCGGCTGGAAGACACACATAGCCTTAGTGCACACTTTTAAGGTAAAATTAGTTTGCAGAAGGAAGCAGCCATGTTCGAAAGTGACTTCTAATTGAGGGGTAAAGTGACAAATCAGAGAAAGATTTGACAGAATGAGTCAGAGATAGATGATAAGCCCAACTCTCACAAGAGTGGCACAGGAAAGAGAAGCTATCTAAGAGCAGCACGGGGGGGGGGAGAGAAAGAGAGAGAGAGAGAGAGAGACAGAGAGAGAGAGACAGAGAGAGAGACAGAGAGAGAGACAGAGAGACAGAGAGAGAGAGACAGAGAGAGAGAGAGAGAGAGAAATGAGTCAGTGCAGTGAGTTTGTCCAGTTCAGTGCAGGTCAGCAGAAGCAATTGAAGCCAGAGAATACAAAGGGACCAGAAGGTTAGAGCAAATTGCCAAAGTTAGTATGAGACGAAGAAGTGCAATTCAGTGAGAAGCTGAGAGAAGCCATTTTAAATCAGTCAGCTTAGAGAGGAATTTTGAGGCAGAACAGGTAAATTGAATCAGCCAGCCAGAGTTCAGAAAGAACTAGAATTGGACAGCTTATTCAACAGAAGCCTCTGAGATGACAGTTATATCTGAAGAATAAAAACTACTTTTACAAAAATCAACTTGCGGGGAAAGACTTTATTTCATCTCACAATTCGTAGGTTACAATTTATCATTGGAGGAAGTCAGGGTAGTAAGCAGGAGCTAAAGCAGAAATGGAGGTATGATACTTCTTGACTTGCTCAGTTTTCTTCTGATACGCCCCAGAATCACCTGCCTACAGGCAATACCATCCATAGTGAATGAATCCTCCAACATCAATCATTAGTAAAGCAAATGGCCTACAGACATGCTTATAGGCTAATCTTAGAGACAACAATTGGTTAGTTATCAGAGAATAAGAGACTAAATAAGAATAAGTGCTAAGCAAAACACAGGACTTCTATATCACATGACCTTCCCCTTCAGACTCTGGGATCATCCTGGAAAACAGGACATAAAAGTTTTAAGAGCCAAAGGTAGTAGGTATCTGTAATGATGCAGCATTTGCCAGATATGACAGAGTAGTTGCATGAATAAACAGCTGGAAACGTATGCATAAGACTTGCACATATTCAAACCCACTGAAAGACCTACATACATGGATAGGAGGTTTCACTCATGTTAAAGAACCTAGTGGACACTGATGGATACTAGGAAAGGGAGAGTCATTTTTCTTCACAGATACAGGAGGTACAAAACTACCCAAGTTCCTGTATGGTTCTAATAAATGGAATCAGTGAATTTTAAGTTTGATAAACACACACACACACACACACACACACACACACACACGGGGGAGGGGAGAGAGAGAGAGAAGAGAAGAGAGGAAGAGAGACAGTGAAGGAGAGAGAGAGAGAGACAGAGAAAGACAAAAGATAAAGACAGAGACAGAGAGACAGAGAGACAAAGAGAACATGGAGCTGATGAAGTAGGAGTTGGATAGGGAGGGAAAAGGAATTCATTGGAGAGGAGGGAATGAGGTATGGGGTAGATCCAACCACATTATGTGCATGTTTGAAGATTATATAAAGTATTTTTTAACGATACAATCTATATCATCCAAAATGACTGCATGTGACCAATTCTTTCATTCCTATGCTTTTGGTCCTAATTTGTATTGGCTGCATAAATACACACACACACACACACACACACACACACACACACACACACACAGAGTGAGAGAGGGGGTGGGAGGGAGAGGGGGAGAAAGACAGAGAGAGAGAGAGAGAGAGAGAGAGAGAGAGAGAGAGAGAGAGAGAGAGAGAAAGAGAGAGACAGAGAGAGACAGAGACAGAGACAGAGAGACAGAGAGAGACAGAGATAGAGAAAGTAGTATGAGCATAAATCATTTTATTTATCAATCAGAAGTGCAACGTAGGCTTCTAGAGTTCTATCTAAAGTTGTCAAAGTTTCCCTAACATTTCTAAAGCTCACTTTATATCCATCTCTGAAATTGTCTTAAATAGAGACATACAGTTTCTTTTTTGAGTAATTACAGATTTGAAAATTCAAGTTTTGCAGCAGAATAACACAGACTTTGTTGGATGCCATTATCTTTCTATAAAGCTTTCCCCCTAAATATATAGACTAAAAAGTGTAAGAACTTAGAGGCATGACAAATAAAACCTGCACATTTGCTAACCTGTAAGGAGAAAATAACTGCAATTTCTCTGTGTGATAATTTTCTGAGCCAATCTGAAATTCTGAAATGTTTTAGATTCTAGAACTATCACTGGAGCAGACTTTTCGCTTATAATTACATAGCTTTTAAGCTTTTGCTTCAATACCCAGAGTAAAATTTTTATTCACACATCTAATTGCTTATTCCGTCTAACTCAGAGAAGTAGAGTGCTCCCAGTCATGCTACAGTGGACATAGTTTGGCAAGTGCTTCCCGCAAACCTCACCTTACTCCTGAAGGAACCAGGCATCTCCCAGGCAGGCAGAATCTAGTAAATCAACTGTAGTGCTAATCAATAAAACTAATCAGCCTTCCAAGCAAAACCTGCCTATTACAATATGTAACAAGGAGCTGTTCGATGTACTTTAGACACAGTTTAGAGAGTAAACACAGTGGTGGCCCTGAGCTTTCTGCCACTCTAACACAAGGAATGTTAGAATTTCAGACGAGAACTGAGTTAAAAGAGATTCTCTGAGAGTCTGTACGCTGATAACTAGGAAAAGAATATGAAAAGAAGCAATTTCCATGTAACACATGCTATCTCCAATAGCCCCATTTATAACTCAATATGACTTTGTATGTCAAATCATTTTCCAATTTAAATGTCATTCAAGGATTGTGTCTGGTTCTTAGGTGTCTCTGTTGAGTAACTTTTGCACTCTGTAAATCTGATTATACGTTTATTTTCCTTAACACATTTGTGTGGCTAAATTGTTCACTGCATACTTCGCTGACATTGACTTTAAATTAATGAAGGAAACTTTAATAAGAATCTATTAATTTTTACTCATTTTTATTTTTTATAATAATAAAAAGATTTGAACCAACTTCTGAAGAAAATGGATGTGCTGACTGGTTTTATGCCGACTTACATGAGCTAGCGTTATTTGAAAGGATGGAACTTCAGTTGAGAAATGCCAGCAGTCATGATGGACAAGTCAGCAAGCAGCGTCCTCGTGGTCTCTGCATCAGCTCCTGTCTCCAGGTTTCTGCCAGGTTTGAGATCCTGCCTTGGCTTCCTCACTGGACTGTGACTCGGGATACGTTTGCCAAATAAACCGTTTTTTCCCCAGGTTGCTTTTGGTCATGGTGTGTCATCACAGCAATAACAGCCCTAATTAAAACAACGAGTTTCCTCAATTCCAATCAACATGTTCAGCAGTAATTTATAATCTTTGAACTCCATGCAATTCATCAATATTTGTGGTTCTTTTAAATATATTTAATTATATTCCTTTTTAAAAAATATTAAATGATACACAAAAATATACATTACATCTGATATTATTACCAGTAACATCAATAATAAATGATTGATAATTATCATTATAATAGTAATATAATTTTCATATAACATCACTATTACAATAACAAAGAATTGATAACATTTACTCATTTGTTATGCAATAAATATAAATTTTCTGACATAATGGCTTTTGCTTATATGCCAAATTTGTAATCAATTCAGAAATAGCTCGCATTTAAGAAACTAAGTATAAAATTCTAAACTAGAATATTTTTGTCAGATTTCTTACATCTGGGTTTTGTCTTGAGGATTTATAACCCATAGATAATGCAAAAAAAAATGTTAAAGAATAAATTATCCAGGCTGGAGAGATGGCTCAGCGGTTAAGAGAACTGACTGCTCTTTCAGAGGTCCTGAGTTCAATTCCCAGCAACTACACGGTGGCTAAGAACCATCTGTAATGTAGTCTAGTGCCCTCTTCTGGTGTGTCTGAAGAGAGCAATGGTGGTGTACTCACCAGCATTATACTCAATGTATAAAGTAAATAAATAAATCTTAAAAAAAAAAGACTAAATCACCTAACTGTACAGCAATTAATTGGGTTACAGATCTTAACGATGATGAAGCTTGGCTCTGGGGATCCATGTCTATTATTAGCTGATCAAGCAGCATTCGGAAGTAGCCGGCCCTGGGAGAGACTAAGTTGTCATGCATGACTAGTTGGGGCACTAGAGAACCAAGGTAACACAGCTTCCCTGCTGGGACCTATCATTGGCCTTGATTTGGATTAACTGCATCACTATTACAGTATTATCTCGATCCTAAACGGAAGTACGAATCCTAAAGGCAAAGTAATGAAGGCAGTCTGCCAGATTAAAACTGAGGAATATTTCAAAATTAATTATGTTATTGTTCTATTTCTTAAGTAAAAAATTGACTCTGAATTCTCACTTTTTGTAATCAGTGGAAAAATACAAATAATGTCATGTGCGAATTTTAATCCCCTTAATTTCTGACAGGCACTTGCATTTCTCAAATCAGTCCTTCAGCCATTGGTTGGTATAGATATATACCAACCAATTGGCCAAGATCTATTAATTGACTTTGTCTCGTCCTTCTTGATGACAATGTTTACTTTCCTCTGTTGTATTCTCTTGGTGAAGCTTGCCTCTGAGGTTCCTGATTTCCATTCTCGGTTTGGCTTTTATTGATTTTATTTCCTCAATCAGTTCTTGATCAGTTCTCTTCACTTCATCCCACCACGTTTTCATAGATTTTTATTATATATTTATTTTATATCTTAAGGTCCTAGATTATATTAGTAATGGCTATTTTGAAGTCCTTTTCTGTACTTTGGCTATATTGTGTTTCTCAGGGCACCCCATAGTAGGGCTGCTCCGGTCTAGTGAAGACAACCTGTCCTAGCTGCTATTAATTGTGTTTTTATGCTGATGTTTGGCATCTGGGTTTTGGATGACTGTAATTCTAGGTGCTGGTATCGGGTCTGGTCTTTTCTTTCTTGACTGGGCTTTCCATTCCGTGTTTTTTGTTGCTCTCTTTGAAGTTTAGGGATATGTGGTCACTGTGGGGAGGGCTTCAGAGTCTAAATATTGGGAACTAGCGGGCAGGAATGGATATGGGCTACGTGGCCAGGGTGCTGAGCGGGTTCGCCGGTCCGTGGAATGAAGGTAAGCTTCATTGCCAGGAGAATCTGCAGATGCTGGCTAGCTAGTAGTAGAGAATCCCTGGGGCGTTGGCCTGTGAGACAAAAGGATGGGATGAAGAAAGAAAGCTGTGCAAGATCTGGTTGGTCCCTTTGAGATGGGAACTGGGAGGGAGAGGACACAAAAGGTGCTCGGCGAGGCCAGTGGGTTTCCAGGGAGAGATTGCATTGGCTTTTTTTTGGGGGGGGGGGCGGAGGTGGTGTTACAAAACGTGCCCTGCTTTCCTGCGCATTCTGATCATCTGCAGTTTTCTCGTGCCCCGTAGTACCATCTCTTGCAGTGCATTTTTACTCCCCAGGCAGCAAGCACTAAAACCTTCAACGTTTAGGAAGGCCAGCTTTACTTGATTCTAGGACTTTGCTGTTCCAACCACAGCTTTTTGTAAGGCGAAGTACTGCCAGACCTACAGGCTTTGGGGTACTAAATCAATACAGAATATATGTCAGGATTCAGCCCCAGCTACATTTCCAGAGTTCTGTTAAATTGCAAAGCTGGATTCTAAGGCGCTTAGGCGGTCAGAGAAATAGATGGCTTTTTTTTTTCAAACTCTTGCCTCGGCCTTCAGATAGTGATGACGCTATTTGGGTCATATTGTGGATTTGCTTTTAGCTTTCAACATTTCTCCATACTGATTTCCATAATGACTGCTTGTGTTTGCAACCCCACCGTGACCAAGGGCTACCTATTCCCACTGCCCCAAGCAGCGTTTGTTATTGGTGTTTGCTGCTCTTGGTCATTCTTTCTGATTGGTATGAGAATACATCTCAAAGTTGTTTAGATTTACATTTCCCTAATTCCCAGGAATGCTGAACATTTCTGGAGATATTTCTTAGCTATTCTTTCTTTCTTCTGCTGAGAACTTCCTATTCAATCCCTAGGCCCATTTTTCTTTCTTTCTTTCTTTCTTTCTTTCTTTCTTTCTTTCTTTCTTTCTTTCTTTTCTTTCTTTTATTCTTTTCTTTTATTTATTTTTATTTTTTGAGTAGGTCTGCTTAGTGTATGTGACCATTCTTTGAATTCTTTCAATATATACTGGATATTAAACGTATATCAGAGGTATTACTGATAAACATTCTCTCTCATTTTGTGGACTCTTCTAGTTGGTTATTGTTTTTGTTTTATTTTGTTTTTTAGCAGTATGCAAGCTTTTTAGCTTCATGGGATCTTACCTGTCAGTGGCTGGCCTTAGTCCATTGGCAATGTATTCTTATTGAGAAAGCCCTTCCCAACACCTATATCATAGAGTTCTCTCTCTCTCTCTCTCTCTCTCTCTCTCTCTCTCTCTCTCTCTCTCTCTCCAGCAGTTTCTTTATTCCTTCCTTTGAATGTGGACATCCAGTTGCACCAGCACGTTTTGTTGAGGATGCTTTTTAAAGGACACTCTATGCCCTGATTGTCTCCATGTAAGAACCTCATTTGTTTCCATTTAAGGACCACACCTGATTTCAGAAAAAAAAAGGCCATAAGGGACCAGCTACAGGAACAGACCCTAGGACCATAAGACATAGGCCATAAGACAGCAGCTCCAGGGACAGACCATAAAATCCAGAACAAGATCATAAAATCCCCTCCTAAAGATAACCACAAAAATGAGCTATCATATCTCTTAATGGGCCATCTGCACTGGACAGCCCTATTTCATCATATGGTTGAAAGTTCATGACACAGGAATGCAGACCACTGACCACCTGCACACCCCTAGCACCCACCAATGGAATTTTAGATTACATAATCCTAGACAGTTCCCCTCAGTTCCCTATAAGAAGGCTTTGCATGCCTTTGTCAGGGGGTTGCCATTTTAGAGAATGGTTGAGTCCTGCATGCTGAATAGTACAAAATAGACTGCTTCCTGTTTTTGCTTATAATCTGAGTTTGGGGTCTACATTCAGCGATTTTGGGAGCCTTACACTTTATTTTATTTTATATTTTTTCCTAATCTATGTTTTTGGAGTGTCTTAGTCAGGGTTTCTATTCCTGCACAAAACATCATAACCAAGAAGCAAGTTGGGGATGAATGGGTGTTGTGATTATTAAGAGATAAAGGGGTATAAGAATATGTTCTATGGGGTGTGGTGAGGTATAGGAGAAGGGGATATTTCAGCAGACCCATGCCAAGGCATCCCTTCCCTCTGAGAGTCCAGCCATACATACAACAGTATAGTATAGAACAGAGTTTATTTAGGGCATGGGGAGGGAGGGTTAAGAGAGTAGTAGAGGCAGAGAAAGGCAGGGAGAATGGGAGAATAAAGAAGTAGAAGCCTGCCATGACCACATGGAGAGAAGGGGGAAGGGAGAAGAGCCGAAGAGGGCAACAGAGAAGCAAGCAGGAAACAGGAGTAAGAGGGTAAGAGAGAGAGGAGGGGGTAAGCAGCCCCTCTTATAGTGGGCCAGGCATACCTGTCTGTTGCCAGGTAACTGTGGGGCAGAGCTGAGACAGAATCCTAACAAAGGGTTATTCAGCTTACATTTCCACATTGCTGTTGATCCCTAAAGGAAGTCAGGGCTGGAACTCAAGTAGGTCAGGAAGCAGGAGCTGATGCAGAGGCCATGGAGGGATGTTTCTTACTGGCTTGCTTCCCCTGGCTTGTTCAGCTTGCTTTCTTATAGAACCCAAGACTACTAGCCCAGAGATGGTACTACCCACAAGGGGCCCTCCCCCCCGACTTGATCACTAATTGAGAAAATGCCCCACAGTTGGATCTCATGGATGAATTTCCTCACCTGAAGCTCCTTTCTCTGTGGTAACTCAGGCTTGTCAAGTTGACACACAAAACCAGTCAGTACATGGAGTCGTTGTCAAATATTAAGTGGATGAACTTAATGTGTGCTCATGTTTGGGTCTTCACTTTTGCTTCATTGGCAACCTCTATGCCTGCTTTGGTGCCAATATCACATGGTTTTGATAAGTGTGGCTCTGCATTGCATCTTCAGGTCTGGAACAGTGGTACCACTAGCACTGTTGTTCTTATTTTATTTGCTCAGGATGTGTTTGGTTTCAGGGTGTTTGTGGTTCCATATGAATTTTAGCATTGATTATTCTGTTATTGTAAAGAATGGAGGTGAGGTTCTTGATGGGGCTGTGTTGAATCTGTAAAGAGCTTTGGGTTGAACGGTCATTTTTACATTGCTTCGACCTGTGAGCATAGGATGGCTTTCCATTTCCAGGTTTCTCAATCTTTTTCTTCAGAGATTTCAAGTTCTTAGTGTAGATTTACTCCTGTGTATTTTATTTTCTTGGAGACTATTGTGAATGCAAGTGTGTCCATGATTATCTCTACATGTTTGTCTTTAATGTATAGAAAAGGTGATTTGTGCAAATTGATTTTGTATCCTAAAACATTGCTGAATTTCAATTTTCTAGACTTTTTTTTTATTTTGGTAGAATTCTTGAGGTCTCTAAGGCATAATGCCATGGCATCTGCTAATAAGATTAGACTGATTCTTTTCCTTATTGTATCTTTAATATTATTTTCTTGTCTTATTGTTCCAGCTGGTACTTTGAGCATGAAGTTGAAAATGGATGGGGACAGTGGCCATCCCTGTCTAGTTCCCAACCACAGAGGAATTGCTTTAAGCTTTTTGCCATTTTAGATTATGTTGGCTGTCAGCTTCTTGGATATAGTTTTATTATTTTGGAATATGTTCTTTTTCACTCTGCATACTGTAAGGCTTTAATCATGAAGGCATGCTGAACTTTGTCAAAGCATTTATATACTTCTATTGAGATGACCATGTGATTTTTATCTTTGAGTCTACTTATGTGGTTTTAAGCACTGTTGGGCATCAGTGAGCTTAGCTCACCGCCCCCAGCTGAGCTGTTTGCAGGTTTCCTGAGAGCAGAGCATCCTGCGGCTTAGCTTGATTTCTGCCTTCCTGCCCCAGTGTGGTAGGGACTTGCCAGGTGCCTGACCTATGACTATGATTGTTTTTTCCTGTTGTTTTTCACCCGTCCTCGAGTATATATTGCTGCTCCCTCAGTAAAGCTTTGGCATTCTCCTCACCAGAATGAGAGGACACAGTAGTCTGTGTTTCCTGTTAATCCTCCAGGCCTATGCCTGATACTCAGTACCTTGGTGGCACGGGTGCCATCAAAACACTTATTGACTTATGTATTTTCAACTATCTCTAAATTTCAAAGAGAAAGCCAAATTGGTCATGATTTAATTTTTCATGTGTGTCTGTATTCTGTTTTCAAGTGTTTAATGGAACATATTTTCCTATATTTATTAGGGATATTGGCCTGTAGCTTTCTTTCTCTGTTATTTTGGTACCTCATGTGAGTATTAGAGTAATAATGGTTTGGTGATATGTTTTTACTTTTGATCCTTCTGCTTTTATTTTATCAATAGTGTAAGAAGGACTGGTTATAGATATTTGATATCTGATAGAATTCTTCTATGAATCCATATATTCCCTCATTTTTTAGCTGGAAGACTTTTCTCTGCTATTTCAATTTCTTTACCTGGCTCTACTTAGGTTGTTGACTTCTTGGTTTAATTTTGGTGTCTTGGTTGAATCTAGAAAATTAACAATTTGTTTTAGATTTCCCAGCCTCATGGAGTACACATTCTTAAAATATTCCCTCATAATATTCTGACTTTCTTTGATATCTGTTGTAAAGTTTCACTGTTCACTTCTAACTTTGTTAATGTGGGTCATCTCTTTCTTTTGGTAAATTGTGATAAAAAATTGCTCAATTTTGTTTATCTTCTCAAACAGCCAGTTCTTAGATTTGTTCTATTTCTTTGTTTCTATTTCATTCGTTTCATTACTTCTTGCTATATGCTGGGTTTGCATATGGTGTTCTTGTTCTGGCACCTTTTTAAGTTCCATCATTAAGCTCTTTATTTTTTTCTTTTTAAATTTTTAATATAGGCACTTAGAGCTATAAGTTTCTGTCATATGTGTTCCCAATATGTCCCAGAAGTTTTATTGTGTTGTGTTTTCATTTCATTTCTAGCAAGTAGTTTTTTCTTTCTTGACTTTTTTCTTTACCCAATCATTATTTATATTAATGTGCTATTTAAAACTCCATGTATTTGTATATTTACTAAAGGTTATTTGCTGTCATTTTTTTCTGCTTAATTTCATTGGGGACAAGTAGAATAAAAAAGAGTGATTTTAATCATTATTTTTTTAACTTGTAAAGATTTGTTTTGTGTCCCAGGATATACTTTGTCCTAGAAAAGCTTCCATGTGCTGTTAAATAGAATGTGTGTTCTTTAGTGTTTGAACAAAATATGATTTTGTTGTGGGAAATATTAAAAAACAAAAGGGCACTGCAACATACCCAGCAATATACCCAGCTACTCTCTGTCCGCGGTCTCCCCAGCTCTAGGCTAGCCCCATAAGGTAGTCTTCCTAGCCCTGGCTTGCCACCTCAGAGCCACCTGCACCTTCTCAGCCATCTACCCCCTTGGCCTAGTTGTCACAAATTCCCCTAACTCAGTTAATCAAAATTCTAGAAGTTTATAATTAATCAGTCAGATTTATATATCAAAACATTCTCAATTCACAAGATTCCCACACAATAATTTCAGAGCCAATTGATAATGATACAAGCTACCCACCTAGATTAGACAAGTAATCCCAATTAGTCTATGATTTTATGATATTCATATGGGTGCCAATTTGTTGCAGTAAAACTCCAACCCAAATAGGCCTGTGCAATGAATACACAACCCAATTAATATGAGTACAAGCTGCACGCCTAGATTGGGCAGATCTACCACTACACTACTCTATTCCCCAGCTTTGAGGTCCCTTATAACTTTCAATTTCTCCAGACCACATGCCCCTGTTCCATCTTCCTTCCACCTCCTCCTCTGTCATCCTCCCTCTCTCCTCTCCTTCTTCTCCCCCAAACTTTTCAGCTCCACCTTCCACTGCCCAAATAATACAAGTTAAGGTTGGGAGAAGGTTCATAAGAAGTCACCTGTGATTCACTCCTCATCCGCAGCCCCTCCTGGAAAAGTGGAATTAGCATCAAAATACAAACAGCACCAGGACTATCCACAACAGTAGTTATTTGTTAAGTTTATATGAGTCATGGTGCAAATTAATATTGATATTTCTCTTTTTATTTTTGTGCAGGTGACCTGTCTATAGGAATAAATGGGGTACTGAAGTCTCCCACTTTTAACAGACTAATGTTATTCTGTGTCTTTAATTCTAGTAGTAGAATTTTTTTCCAACATTGTATGCACCTGAGTTTGTTATATGTATGTGTTGGCATTTAGTGTAGGCTCCACCCCACAGTTGTCTGACAACAGCCAGGTGTGCCTGACTCACTATAAAAGGGGCTTCTTGCCCCCTCCTCTCTCTCTTCCTCTCCTGCTCCGTCCTCTTGCTACTGCTCTCCCTCTCTCCCTATTCCCCTCCCCCCTCTCTCTCCACATGCTCATGGCAGACCTCCTCTCTCTCTCTCTCTCTCTCTCTCTCTGCCTTTCTCTTGTCTCTACTCACTCAACTCCCCTCCCCATGCACTGAATAAACTCTATATTCTATACTTTATCAGCCTGTGGCTGGTCCCTAGGGGGAAGGATGCCTCAGAATGAGCCCGCAGAGACACCCCTTTCCCCCACACCTGACTGTACATCCACCAAACATATTCCTTTTCTGTATATACTTTTTATAAAACTCAACAGTATGCTTATGAGAATAAGAGTTTCTTGGTTAACTGTTCCCTTGATCAGAATAAAGTGTCCATACTTTTTTTTTTCTGGTAACTTTTGAAGTCTATTTTGTCAAGTATTAGAAAAGTCTTTGCTTCTTAGTCCCATTTGACTGGAGTACTTTTACCCATCCTTGTACAATAAGGCAGTGCCTCCCTTTCAGAATAAAATGTGTTTTCCTGTAGGAAGCTTAGATGTGGATTGTTTTTTTCTTTTCTTTATCCATTTAATCAGTCTGTGTCTTTGATTGGACAGTTTCGCCAATTGATGTTTAAAGATAGAAAAATGTGTGCATTAGTGAGAAACGCATGTATTAGTTGTGGTCACTATGTTGATTTTTGGTGTTTCTTTCAGTGATATTTTATGCTTTAATAATTAGGGGTCGCATTTTTTCATAGTCGCTTTGCTGTGCTGCTTTCCTCTCTTCAGCCGTCCAGGATGTTTTCTTTAGGATTTTGTTGGTTAGATATAATTTTTAAGCTATTTATATTGTAGAAAGTGTTTCTTTCTCCTTCAGGCATGGCAGAGTTTTGCTGGTTGTATTATTTTAGGTTGGCAGTCATAATTGTTTAGGACCTGCAAATGCTTTGTTCCAGGCTCTTCTGCCTCTTGAAGTTGTCACTGAGAAATCAGCTGATATTCTAATGAGGTCAGACTTATCTGTGAGTTATGAGTTATTTTTTTTTCTTTTGCAACTTTCACTAAACTTTCTTGGTTATGTATACTTAACACTTTAACTATGGTATGTCTTGGGGAATTTTCTTTTGTGATCTAATGTATTTGATGTTCTGTGTGCTTCTTATATCTGTATGGGTATGTCTTTCCT
The DNA here is from genome assembly GCA_036184795.1 of Tokudaia tokunoshimensis. NCBI lineage: Eukaryota > Metazoa > Chordata > Mammalia > Rodentia > Muridae > Tokudaia > Tokudaia tokunoshimensis. The sequence continues at coordinate 96,260,782 of BTHU01000016.1, forward strand.
TAATTTGGGGAAGACATCTGATATTCTGACTTCTGTTAGATTCATTCTATTGTAAGGACTTCTTTTGAATTTCTAGTTGGGCTTTTGGGTTTTTCAATTCTATCTTCATTTTATCTTGAGTCTTCTTCAATATTTCTGTCTGTTTTATTGAGTTCATCTTTCAAATCCTAGATTGTGTTTATCATTTGATCAATCTTTTACTTATGTTTTCTGGATATCACTGAGGAATTTATTCTCCCTAAGCTCATCCTTTTGGTTCTTGATCTCTCTCTCTCTCTGTGTGTGTGTGTGTGTGTGTGTGTGTGTGTGTGTGTTTGTGTGTTTATGTGTAAAATTCCTTAAAGTTTTGAGGAGGTTCATGATTTCTCTTTTAATTTCTTTGTCATGAAGTCCATCTAGATAATTTTCTTTGGCAAGCATTTCTACTGGATTGGTAAGTTTTGGAGAGTAGATACTGGCTTGATGTGACTTAGATACTGTTGGTATTCCTATGATGAGATCTGGGCATGTAAACTTCCTTTGTTAGTTTTAAATTTGATATGGATAAAGCACGGTGGGGAAGAAGAGAGAATGTGGCAAAGTGTTAGGTCTAGAGGTTGGAAATGGCTTGAATAAATGCAGTCAACTGGACCAAGGAAATTGTGCTGGTATACAGAATGTGCTTCCTGTTCCAAACTGGGGTGGGGTGGGGTGGGGGGAGGGGTTGGGATAGATGTATGAGATTGTAAATGTTGTGTATGATATGGGATAGTCCTGTGCTTTGATACATAAGTAGGGAGGATATTGGCCCAAGCCTGCAGCTTCTTTGCTGTGAAGGGACAAAAAGACAAACTAGGCTGGTGCACTGGCTGTGGGTCTCAGGCTAGATTTGGTAGCTTTCAGAAAAGATGTTGTTGAAGGGGTCAGGAATACTCACTAAGATAGAGCCTGGAGGAGGGTGAGGGAAGTCTGGATATGGAGTGGGGTATAGATGTATCACCAAAGGTCCTAGGGGTACAAGCAGGTCAAAATACTTATATAACAATTCAAGAGATATTTGACTTACTAAAATAAATTTCAAAAGTTCAAAGGTAAAATGTAATTTAAAATGTTTGAAAGGATAAGCTCATCTAAGAAGAAGAAGAAAATGGAAGAGAGGACTGATAGTGGAGAATAATGAATTACAACAGTAGAAATACATAGACATAGAATAAAAGAACACAACACCACAGAGAAAGAGAGGGTTGGTCTTGTGTGTGTGTGTGTATGTAAAGCAGTTATAATTTGCATTAAGTCATGAAAAGCAAGGGATATGAAATGGGAGACAACAAGAGACAACATATTCATAACCTATACTAGAACTTTCCATAGTGATAGACTGCTTTGAGTCAGAGTCCAGAGCCACCAGGGGTAATAAAGACAGAAAACATGTTGAGAATGACAAATCACAAATATAAAGGTAAGAAATAATTGTAGACACTGGGACATTAAAGTGAATACTGACAAGGCAAAGAGGCTAGTGACTCTGACATAGGATACATGAATTCAAATACAGAAAAATTATAAAAATTATTTCATACATATGACTATTGAAGGAAGTAACTGTGGTGGTTTGAATGAGAATGGTCCCCATAAGGCTTCTAGATTTGAAATCTTGGTCATCGGTTGGTGGCACTCTTTACAAAGGATTAAGAGGTTCAGTCTTTTTACAGGAGGTATATCCTTTGCACCTTTGAGGTTTCAAAAATCCATGCCTTCCCAGTTAGTTTGCTCTGCCTCATGGTTCCTGTTTGAGGATGTAAACTCTCAGCTTCTGCCCCAGTACCATGCCCGTCTTCCTGCTACCATGAGAGTCATTAATTCTAACCCTCTGAAACTATAAGCTCCAAACAAAACCTTTTTTTCCCTATAATTTCCCTTGATCATGTGGTCTTATCACAGCAATACAAAAGTGACTAAGGCAGTTGTCGAAGGAGAGAAGTAGACCAAATATCCAGAGGAATAGCATTCAAGGAGCTGATTGGCTTTAAAGTTGGAGGACTTATTTTTGTGCACATTGAAATTTCTGAGACTAACAACTGGATAGTTTGTCATAATAATTGTGCTGTAATAGCTAAAAACCATTTGGAAATGAACAGTGGTACTTTGGAGGTAATCAGATGACTAAATGAATCTGGAGCCAGCATTGACTAGAGACACAGAGGTGGTCACTTAATGGAAGATACTTGTATTATTTGTACTTTGTAAGAAAAAAAAAAACAACAACTGATGAGATTTTGCAATTTAAATACTTACTAGATTTCTGTTGGTCATAATGTAAGAGTAATACTACTTTGTGCTTTGACCTTGATGCCACTCACTTCATGACACACATTGCAAGTATAGTTAGGTATATCCCAAAGTAGCTAATTTGTCCGTTCTTCAGAAATCTTAAAAGAGTACCCAATGGAAACGTGATTTCTAGGAAATGATTTCTAGTGTAACAACAGTGCCATCCTATTACTGATTCAGTATATAAATTATTTTTGGGCATTCTCTCCAGAGCTGATAATAAAATTAAAAATAAAACCAGTAGAACTCTGAAAGAGGGATCATGTTTCTATTTTATTCTAGAATATAAAAGTCATAAACAAAGTTTAGTATCAGTCTAGGAGTTAGTAACTAACTTCATCAACACCTAACACAATGTTCTTGCATTTGCCAAATTGGTGCCTCCAAAAGTGAAGATCCGCTTGTATTTTAGAACAAAGGATAGCAATGTGCATTAATAACAGAAATGTAAAATCCTCTATTTTAGCAAGCTACATGTAAGATAGTCATTGCTCTGTATAGCTCATATGGAGAAGAAGAATAGACATATTCATTTGGAAATTCTGCAGCCTGGAACACAATTCTAAACTAAAAGGGGATGACATTCCAGGAATTCAAGTCATTTTGACAGAAAGCGGTAAAAGGGGAAATGTCTAAGTAACAGAAAGCAGTTAAAATCTCCCCTAGAGAACTGTAACTTCCACGGCAGGCACTTAAAAGAGAGATAATAATTTGCGTAGAAAGTGAGTTTGGCAGAGCTGTGGGAATAATATATCTTTTCAATCTCAAATATTATCTCCTTTCGGATGCTGAGTCTTTCTTACAATATTAACTGTTCATATTATTTTTTTTCTCCATGACCTTGACTACCCTGTGGGAAATTATGAGCCTCATCTTCCTATGTCTTGAATGGTAGGGTAATTTATCTTGTAGGGATGTCACTGTAAAAAATGTCTTCTTTATTACTTAAAAGCTAAGTCATTGGGGGGGAAAAAGCCTAATACCACATTAGGAAGATGTGAAATCAATTGAGAGCATGAATAATTTTAAGAGGCAGAATGCTTTAGAATATAGTAAGGTAGTCTACTGTCTGTCTCCTTGCAGTGGGGGTTTTGAGAGCAAATGCAGAGAGGTCTATAAGGTAAGTTACTCTTGAGGCTGAACATTGATTTATTGTCCTCCAATACATTCACTCTTATAATTGCATGCAGATACAACCCACAACCTCATCACGTTAAGATAACCATATGGCCATTCACCACTTACATTTCCATTAGATTGTTGAGACCTGAATGGCTCATTGCATAGTCTTTAGGCTCTTGTTTTACTTAGCAATGATTTCCAGGAGTTTTTGTTTTCCCTATGACGCCAGTTGACTGTCAAGTAACTTGTTCTTAAGCCAAAATACGTAAGTTCTTGATACTTCAATTTTTATCTTTATACATAAAGTATCTTTGGCCTTACCTTTCTGTATGAGAAGAACCAATCTGACCCCCAGAGTGAATCTTAAACCCTAGTTCATTTTTTATTCTGATAACATTGGTTCTAAGATACTGGGGTGGGGTGGGGGTAGGGGTGGCACCAATCATGAGTTCATATGGATGAAGCTTTATTTTTTTTTTATTATTATTACTCTTTAAAAAGATTTTTCGGGCTATGGACTGTTAGACTGTGTACAACTCTTTTTTGACTATGGCAAATTGAGTGTCATAATGAAATCCTGAGTAGTATCTTCAAAAATGTAAACGAATTATGCATTTGCATTTCCATGATTTAAGTTTCTTATTAAAGACCAGAAAATTCAAGCCCATAAAAGTTGGTTTACATACCAGAAGTCCCAAAATTATAAAATTAGCTATAAAATTAGGAACAGAATTTTTGAGTTCTCTTAACCTCAAGCTAAGACTGACGTTTTGAATGTGCTACTGAAATTATTAGTCTTGATCTTTTATCATTTCAAAATTTTATTTTATGGCATATTTGTATTGTGTATACTGGTGGGAATCCTGACGACATTTTATTTTTTTTTTTTTTTTTTTTTTTTTTTTTTTTTTTTTTTTTTTTTATTTAATTTAATTTTATTTTTTTAATTTACATTCCAAATCACTTCCCCTTTCCCGTTTCCTCCCTCCCCGAAAGTCCCATAAGCCCCCTTCCCTCCCTCTTTTCTCCGTTCAACCCCCTCTCATTACTCTGTCCTGGCGTTCCCCTACATCCAGTCTTTCCAGGACCAGGGGTCTCTCCTTCCATCTTTTTAGAAATCTATTGATATGCTGATTGTGTCTAGGGTATTCTGAGATTCTGGGTCAATATCCCCTTATCAGTGACTTCATACCATGTGTGATCTTTTGTGATTGGGTTACCTCACTAAGGATGATATTTTCAAGTTCTGACCATTTGCCTAGGAATTTCGTGAATTCATTGTTTTTAATTGCAGAGTAGTATTCCATTGTGTAAATATACCACATCTTCTGAATCCATTCCTCCGTTGAGGGACATCTGGGTTCTTTCCAGCTTCTGGCTATTATAAATAAGGCTGCTATGAATATAGTGGAGCATCCTGACGACATTTTAATGTATGTATATTATGTGCTTTCACCATGTTCTCATCATATCCCCCTACTTTAGCTTTTCTTGAGCCAGCCTTCCCATTGACCCACTTTGGTCTCACAAGCAGCTTTGCTTGCTTCTAACTCTCACAACATACATACATACAAGAATTTACATGTCTATCTAAAATCCAGGATCAATAAACATGATTTTTTTTTTTGGTGTTCTCTCTCTTCTAAAAAAACAAACGTCCATTTCATGCCCATTTATTGATCTAGATGTTCGATTTCCTGGTACTTAGGTTTTGTAGTTTTGGGTATACTCCAGATATACTCTGTTAGATGTGTAGTTAGCAGAGACTGTCTCCAAAAGTGAAGACTATTTTGTCCTATCTTATCTGTCCCTTAGTCTTGTTCTATGCCAAAGCTTTCATAGTTCATGCTATCCCATTCTCCTATCTGACATTATTTGCTGCCCTTCTAGAGTATCATTAGCAAATATCCTCTTATGCCTATTTCTTGAAATGTTTTCCCTTATTTTTTTTTCTTAAGTAGTTTCAGAATTTCACATCTTGTATTAAGGTCTTTGACTCATTTGGAGTCCTTTTGCACAGGATGAGAGGGTGAGGGATCAGAATCTCGTTTCTTTATTCTGTATCTTTATAAAATGTAATAGTCTAATTTAGATTATAACAGTTCAGATAATAATCATCTAATAATTAAGAGTATGTTGAAATTTATACTCTGGACATAACTAATGGCTGTATGAAAGGCTTTTCCTGGGGAGACAACACACACACACAAAACTAACCCCAGTGACAGAACCCATGAGAGACCAAAATAATTGTACCAAAGTCCAGCTTTTTGGAGTAATGGGCTTCATTGAGGTTGGTAACTGGAGTAAGGATGAGGGATTATTTGTAGCAGTAGGGTTGACTCAAAATTATGTGCTTATGTGCATCACTCAAAACCCATGCCAGTATAGGTGACATGGGTGATAACTCTTGAAAGGAGTATCTCTTGATCTCTTTCACAACTTGCAGGCAGTTGTACAGGTCCACAATTCTCTTAAAAACATCTAGCAAGAGCCGCCTCCTCCGGAAGCTGTTTTCTGCAGAAAGTTCCCTCTTGAATTTTGCAAGTTTCATAGGTTTTCCATGTGAAGTTTGTTTTTCTTGAGAGACACATGTACCTCCCATTTCTTTCCAGGAAGAAAGTTTCAGTTAGGAAGAAATTGTTATACCACCACAACCAAAGCAAAGTGAGAAATAGTAAGATGTACATTGAATAATGAATGTGGTTGCTCTCTAAATTTTAACTTACTTTAAAGTATAAACCTTATTTGCATACAATTTTTTTCATAATTACAACCCCCCACTCCTAACAACAGTCTTTTCAGTCTTTTTCTCCTACCAAGAAAGTTTAGAAATTAAAAATTTTCAAGTTAAGGCCATAAAATGACATGTGAAAAAGATACACTTCACATCATAAGATATCTTCGGCATCTGTTTGTTTAATTGACCATATATTTATTTAAAATGCAGACTAAAGACTAGTGACACACTTATGCATGTTCTACAATAGGTCTTTTGAGCTTCTTTAACCTTATTTGACAAAATTACTATTATAGCATTTTCTGTTCATGCAAATAACTTGGAAGTGACTTTGAGTTTGAAGCTTAAATTTCAGGTTTGGTCAAGCTTTTAAACAGACCTATGATTTCACTTAGTAAAATGATTTCAAATCAATTTTTAATGAGCTCTGCATAATTCAGTAAATTATTCCACTAAATAATCAGACTGAATGTAGAAATTTTTAAGTAAGTGTTGTTACTTAGAATTCATCCAAATGGGCATATGTCTTGATAGCAGAACACTGAATATGAGAAGTATTCTAAGTTTATAGAGATACAATAAGTAGAATAAGAAAAATATAAAAATTATTTTAGGTAGAATAATAGAACTATGGGAAGTATCCACATTTTGGAGATAATTATGAAAGCAAATAAGAGAAATTTTGTTAAAGTTCTAAGTTGTTTGTTCATAGAATTTGGTGCTTTTCTGTCTTTTGATCTTTTTTATCCATTATCTATTGTATTGAAATGAACATAATATTTAAATAAATAATGAAAAATAGGAAAAGTTTATAAAGTTAAAGATATATTTTGTTCAATTTATGATTAGTGAGTATTTGGTTTATTTGGTGTTTGCTAAACTAAAAATTATAATTGTTAATATCATATTTGTGAAGGGAGAAAAAATGAAAGAAAAGGACAGCTGTCTGAAATTTAGCAAAAGATACAGTTTAAAAGGGATATATTTATCATAATGAGAAGTTATTTTGTTGATACCTTTACTCAAGAAAGATTGTTAAATTAAAAAATAATGCTCTGATAACCTGTAATTTTAGCAGAAAATAAGAATGTAATTTTTATTAACAGTATTAAGAATATGAAAGGTTTTTGAGTGGTGAGAGGTGGCAGGCATAAAGAATGTCTTTTGAAAGATATATCAAAAGCTATATCTTCAAAAGGTTCTGTGTAAGCCAAAACATCATTTTAAAGGGTTTCAAAGAAACAAGATGAAATGTGATAAAATGGAAATCTAATGAATCAAATTAAGAAATTGCTATTAATATCAGATATCACACCTATTACAGTGACTTTAAAAATCCATCTCTGCACATGACAGGCTGTGTGAAATATAACCTAGACCTGTTTATCTGTAATTAGATTGGTAGGCTTACAAAATGGGGTTAGAAATCGCTCTTGTATCTGTGAACATGACTTCTAATTTCATATCAATCTTTTTTTCAACCAAACTACTTTTGAAACTGACAGCTCATTTTAAGCTTATGGCCCATAAAACTCATCAATCAAGTTAGTGACATTGAAAGCTTGCTCCAAAAACTCTATAAGGCTATATTGAACAAAGATACTTTCTTTGTAAACATAAGGTATCATAATTTTAAAAATGGAATTCTATATTTTTGAAACAATTTCTAAATAAGAGTCTTAAAAGAAAAGTGGATGGCAAGATACAGATTGTTAGTCTGTACTAAAGTGAGGGAGGTAGTGGAACAAAGAAGATCATAAGAGCAATATAAGTATCATCTCCCTGAAAGTCCACGCAGGACAAAGGGACCCATCCAATTAGTAGGATGACTTCATACGAATCATCATCATCATCATCATCATCATCATCGATCACTTTATTCATTTACATTTCAAATGATATCCCCCTTCCCAGTTACCCCTCATACTGATTTCTTTTTTTTTCTTTCTGCTCATTGAACGTGTTTATTTTTATTTATATTTTTTATTTTCTATATATTTTTTATTCACATTCCAAATGATTTCTTAATAAATGCTGTTTTGTGGAGGACCACTTCTAAAGGGCAAGTAAAAGGCAACCTAGAAATGAGCCTGGAATCTACAGTAACAAAATGTTTGATATTGTCATTCAGTGTCCCCGCTGTTATCCTCCAAAAGTGAGATGGGAGATTAGAAAAGAAAATACATAATTTAAAATGATTTCTCTAAGACATTTTCTTTGGCATGCTGGTAACATGTGATTCTTTTTTTCTAAAACTCTTGGGAAGTTTTTGAACGACTCATTTATTTCTCCATATGATCGGCAGTTCAGTTGTTAGCTATAGACTTATCAGAATGTCATATCCATTCTTTTACCTTAACTTGCTAATGCTTATATGGATTATTTTTTTATTTCATTATTTTAGATTAACTATATTAATTTCATTATTTTACATTTAGTATAGAATTATCTTTTGCCTAATCTTTATTACATCGTTTACACCTAAGAAAGGTATTGAAGTATTTACACTAAACTCTACAATCTTTTGCCCTTTCCTGTTTACATCTATTCATCATTGCTTCCATTTTCACTTTAATTGCCATCTGTGGTTTTAATTTATTAATTTCAGTTATTGGCTAACTGGGTTACTTTCTCATTAATATAATTATTTGTGTATGGTAATTCCAAGATTTGCTACATAAATACTTAAACAATCTGACATCTCCCCAACACCTCAAACTGGGTAATGTATAGTGTATAAAATGTTATAGCATATAGCCAGTTCTTCTTTACTATCCCTTGTGCTGTTGCATGTATCTTATATCTTATGCGATATTCACTGAATATATTGTTTGGCTTGCAGGTCTACTGTTAACTTTGTATTAAAATTAAAGTATTCTTTTGTTTGCACACATGTTATTTTGGCAACTTATAAATCATTTCTAGTTTACTATTCTTATCAATCTTTATAATAGCATATAATATAATCTGTATCAGGTAAGGAAACATCGAGTCCTTTTAATTCTTTCAGGAGAATTCCTGTTCCTTTTACTACTGGCGGATAGGATTTTGTTCTGAAAACATGTTTTTATAAATGGTTAAGGACAAACAGTTTTGCATATTGTCTGAACTGCTTGTTTTGTTGTAAATGTGGAGATGATAACCTTCTGATGTCTCCAGGTTTTCCTGCTGAAATCAAAAGTCTAACTAAGTTAAAATAAAGTGATAGACTGCTCTAAAGCACTATTACTTTGGGAGCGAATACTCTTGGTGGAACATTTATCTACTTATCAGTAATGCTGATTCAGAGAACTTGGGTGTACACACACATACATACACACACACACACACACACACACACACACACACACACACAAACACAGAGGGAGGGAGGGAGAGAGAGAGAGACAGAGACAGAGATACAGAGAGAGAGTCAGAGAGACAGGGAGAGAGACAGAGAGAGAGTCAGAGAGACAGGGAGAGGTTTCACATGGACATGGACACAAACAGGCTTTAAGCACGTCTGCATACACACAAGCATCACACATACATGAACACACAGGCTTCACACACATACATATTCATATGGTTTAGCCATACATGCACACACACAGGCTTCACATTCCTTTGCACACATATACAGGCATACATGTATATGCATCTGCACACACACTAGTTTTCTATCATTTCTATAAGGCATTTCTGTAATGACTACCAGCTCTGTGACAAGTGAAAATTACTAATTTTGAGAAGAAATGAGACTCCTGTGATCAATAACTGAGAACCAGTTTCTGAAAAATGTTGGACTTAACATTTTGGGAATTGTATATTGATATGCTGCTCAGTTTGGCCTCAAATTTGACATTCTTCAGCCTCAGTCTGGGACTTGAGTGTATGATGTCACACATAGAATTTGTCTGACAAATATATTAAGGAAACCACTGCCCTTGATCAGGAATGAATTTTAAAAAGTTGTTTGACAGCACTACCTAAAGAGATCTAGATTCTATATCCATACTTAATGAACAAATTAACTTTGCTTTTTCATATCAGTGAAGTTGTATTTAACAAGAATGTCTCACTGGGATATATAATTGAGTTTAACAAAAGTTCTAAATGAGAGAGATAAGGCCTTATCACAGAGACCACAGAGACTGTCTTACATAACCAAAGATACTCTATGAAATCTAGACCTAAACATCTTAACTCAAAGGCCTTTATTTTCTGTTTTAAGCTTTAATAACTCAGTCCTTACTGAAGAAAGGGATTTACTTTCTTTATTTTAAATTATAAACATAAAAGAGAGGGATCTTTACATAAATCATCAACCCTCTTCAGAGTCTTACTTGAGAGTAAACTTTCTCTTTCTGTTTGCTTATTGTAATGAAGAAGACAAAGATGAGATCAATTATATAGAAAGGTGTAGACTTTTTTACAGAAATTAAACAAAATGAAATTGGGGGTTCAAGCATCAGAGATATATAAAACACTTTACCTAAAAATCAAAAGAGGTACAATCTCAGTAATATCATTCGTTCAGGTTCATACCACTGAGGCTTTTATCCACCTATCATAACAGACATAAGTACTACTTATAGTAGATTACTCTCTGTTCTCGTATAGCCTTTCCTTGGGTGTGCAGTTCAAGAACTAGAAGTTTTCTTCTTTCTAGGGTTTTATACAATATAAGACGCATCAGAGTTGGGATAGGTTGAATTAGTCTGTATTATGTATCCTGCCAACGAGAATAAATAGTACAAGTTGGTAACTGAATATAAATGTTTGAATGTTTGTTAAATGTATTGATGAAGGATTTACTACAGACACCAAAACCTAACAAAACTTTATTTTAAAAATAAATAGTTGTCATTTAATACTCTTGCACATTGCAAAAATACAAAAGGAGATGAATTAACATAAAATACATAGAGATCCTTATTAAAGTTCAGTATGAAATAAAAGGGATCTTCGGAGGTAGTGAATTGAAAGCAAGAATAATTATTTGAGCAAATAACAAATTTACAAAGAGTTTACAATGAAAAGAACACTTATGACTAGAAACCAACTAGTGACAGCAACTAACTGTGACAGACAAAAGCTTGAGATAGTTATGCTTGCAAAAAAGGAAAGAGAACAATAGTTTACACAGTATAACCGGAACCCAACATGAAAAGGGTTACTAATTATGAAACAGACAATATGGTCGTTAAACACAACGAATTGACGCATTTGTTTTTCAAAGTTGAGAGAAGATCCAACTTCTTCACAAAGCCTGAACTCACATACCCTTTTCCAGGGGCTAGACCAGTGAATCTTCCTGACCCTCCCACCTACTCATGTTCCACAGTGGTCCAGATCTAGCCAATGTGCTACATCCAGTGCTCAGTTATAGTCTGACTACAGCTGCCTTTGTGACCAAGTCTGGAAACTTCCAGCCAGAATTCTCTCTACTTACCCCTGCAACCAACAGACCTATCCCATGACATCCTACCTCACAAGCAAACCAGATCTGTGGGCATGATCTAGGCTTAGATCAGGAAACGTCCTGTACACCAACCAGTTCCTCTGTCAATCTGACTTCATTTCACCCAATCTCTAGCCAAAAATCTCTTGTAACCATTTAAATTATCTAATATTTATACAGAAAAAAAGACACAGTTGGTAAAACTGAGGTAAGAACTTGTGAGCTCAGCAAGATGGCTTTATTTTCTTGACTATATACAAAATACCTATCTATAAGCCTGATTTTTTACAACTAAACTGCTAGTTCTTTAGAAATCTCTTTCTGCCATTCTACTGAGCTAGTCTACCTCTCTCTTGAGCTCCCCCAAACCCAAGAGGCCTCCTTAGCTCTCTTTCCTAGAATACTGTTTTACCTGTGTCCTGTCAGCTGGTTCTATGTTGTTCCCACAAGCCCAAACAGAGAATTCTCTTACCTGAAGCTCCTTCCCTAAAGGCTCTTCCAAGCTGGGGATAGGGCTGGGGCGGGGCGGGGGGGGGGGAAACTCTATCAAAGGTCAATTGCCTATAAAAGAAGTCTCTAGCCCCTCCCCTACACCTTTGGCAGGGCAGACTGAGACATGGCACCATCATGGTGGTTGGGTTCCAAGCTATTTCACCTTACAATGTATTAGCTTGAATACACCAAGCTGACTTTGCCTCACAGAGCACAGAACACAAAACCTCTTCCAAGAAACTTGCCTTAAAATAGGCAAAAACTTTCCAATCTTTAGCATTCTTATCTGTGGAGACTTTTGGAGGCATCCAAAGTACATTTCTTCAGGACACACCTAACTACATCTGACAAATGAAATATCTATTTAAACTTTTATATTTTCTTAGTAATTAGGTTTTCTATGTATGATAATTAAATGTCCTGTAATACTCTCCCACACATCCTATCTTCTGCCTCAACCTTCTTAAGGCTGACTCCTTAAAATATCACCTAACTTTTCAATCAAGATTATATGAAAGCCAGAAGAGCCTGGATAGATGTTCTATAAACTCCAAGACAAAACGGGTGCCAACCCAGAATACTATATATCCTGTAAGTACCAGTGTTTACTTACCAAGCCAGGGTATCATCAGAGTCTCCTGATATGGTCAGAGAAAATTAATACGAGGCTGGGCTGGAGGGGTCTCAGCAAGACTGAGACTAAGACAAGGTTATGTAAAGCAATCAGACTTTTTATACACTTATCAGAAACAGAATGAAATGGCAGTTTCCAGGGTGACTACAATGTCAATTGCAAGCTAGACAGAGCATATAAGATTTATGTCTAAGACTAATCGTTCAGCCAAAATGCTATACTGACTTCCAAGAAACACAGGTGGCTTGAATGCTTCATTGCCTGAGGAATTGCCTCAGTTTATCAGGCACTTTAAGGCATATAATGCCCCAGAAGCTGTGTATTCTGTCCTGAGAAAACAATGATTCAATTCTCTTGAGGCAGCTAGACCTGGCCAACTCCACGTTTCTCTACAATACTCGGCAAAATTATCGATTACAAAAGATAAAGGAAAATATTCCGCTGACCCAGACTAGTCCAACAGAACCATGGAGTAGCCTGATCAACTCTTCTGCCATTCGGGCCAGGCCAAGCTCCATTGCTTAAAATAAGTGTACCCCAATACCTACTGCATCTATGAGCTGCTGAGTTGCATGGAAAAGCTGGTGCTCCACAACAAATCTGGGAGCATGTCATCCCCAGTGAAGATAAAAACCTGAAGCAAATCTATAATCTGAGAAGTCTTACAGATGTTCTGGTATTTACAGTGCTTCAGACACCAGAGATCTTGAGCCAGACCAATGACTTGTGACAATGGGTACTTCCATGTAGCGCTCTGTGGGAAAATAAAAATAAAATAAAATAAAATAAAATACAGCAAGTGATGCACTGCAGTTTTCGATGCCACTGTTACTAATGGGAAGGATTAGTGAGTCCACTGTGGAGGGAGGTTGCACCATGTCAATGTCTGAGGCGTGAACCATCACTGGATGCCATAGACTGAAAAAGAAGAGTGGCCTACATCTATACAGCAATGGGTTGCTGCAGGGGTGGACACAGAAACTGAGGTAAAATCTCCAGAGCTCCCTGAAGGGTACTGTCCCTACCTCCAAGGGCAACAGTGAAGAAACTGAAAATTGTGTTAGTTTACTGAGAACAGCTGTAGGAGAACAAAATATCGAAGATTCATTGTTTAAACTCCAGTATAAAGTTCCAAATCTGATATCATGGCTTTAATAGGAATTGCAAATTTCATCCTTTCATTTGCTACATAAAACATCACAGGATCAAAGGACTCAGATCCCATTGACCAAAGATGGAGTCCTAAGTGACATGACAGTATTTTATATCCCCAAACAATGATATTATTCTGTTACTTTTTTATTCTTTTAATCTTCATTACATACCATCTCTTTGAGATCCAACTGTAGCTTGTGTGTTGTTACTATAGTTTTAAATACTTTTCTCTTTATCATTCTAGTATGCACTCTCAGCCATCCTCCCTATACACAACCCTTATCATTTCCTTTTCATCCAAGGTAAAAATGGTAAGGAGATAAGGTAATATCCTCTGTCATTCTTTATCCTTCTTTGAACTTAACTACAGAGTATTGGTGATCTTTAAACTTCAGTAGATCCCCAAATACAGCTGTTTTCCCCTTCTAACAATTTCTAGTGCCTAATTTTTACTATTTTATCTAAGACACTCCGCTATCTTTACCCAACCTCTTCCCTTCTATTCCTAACCTTAATAACTAGTATCTTAGTACACAGAGAATGATATCCATTTCATTCTTTTTAATTTATTTCTTTATTCTTTAATTCTTTTTTGATCTCCATCTATCACTGATTTTTATAATACTTTCCTTTAACAACTCTATTCTTTAAAAGTACAAATAATGCCAGTTAAATTATTGTTGTTATACAAGTAATTTGTGTTTTTTCTTTGGTTCCTTTCAGGAATCTTCTATTTCCAGAAAAGTAAAATTACTCAGCAGTTTGTTTATGACATATCCCTGAGCTGGTTTGAGTGTGTGCGTGTGTGCATGTGCGAGTGTGTGTGTGTGTGTGTGTGTGTGTGTGTGTGTGTGTATGTGGGGGCACGTGTGTGTGCACGTGTGTGTGTGTGTGTGTGTGTGTACTTTTTGGGTTTAATAAGTATTTGTACACTACATATTTATCATATTTTAAACATTTTTATTGTTTCTATTTTTGTATTTTGAAACAGGGTCTCATGCATTCATGAATTGAGCACATGGCCAAGGATGATCTTGACTCTGCTCCTCTGGCCTCTACTGCTTGATAGATGAGTTTTGTTATTGATTGCTAGGTATGGACAAGGATTTACAGCTTCCTGACTTCTTTTCTTAATTGATTATTTTATTTATTTACATTTCAAATGTTGTCCCCCTTCCTAGTTTCCCCTCTGCAAACCCCCTATCCCATCCCTCTCTCCCTACCTCTATGAGGGTGCTTCCCCACCCACCCACTCCTACCTCGCTGCCCTAACATCCCCCCTATGCTGGGGCATCAAGCCTCCACAGGACCAAGGGGCCCCCCTCACATTAATGTCAGATAAGGCCATCCTCTGCTACATATGCAGCTGGAGTCATGGGTCACTCCATGTGTACTCTTTGGTTGGTGGTTTAGTCCCTGGGAGCTCTGGGGGGGGGTCTGGTTGGTTGATATTGTTGTTCTTCCTATGGGGTTGCAAATTCCTTCAGCTCATTCAGTCCTTTTCCTAACTCCTCCATTGCGGTTCCCATGCTCAGTCTGATGGTTGGCTGCGAGCATCCGCATCTGTATTGGTCAGGCTCTGGCAGAGCCTCTCAGGGGACAGCTATGGCAGGCTCCTGTCAGCAAGCTCCTTGGCATCAGCAATAGTGTGTGTGTGGGGGGTGGGGTGGGGTGGGGAGGTGTCTGCAGCTGGATCCCTAGGTGGGGCAGTCTCTGGATAGTAGTTCCTTCAATCTCCACTCCAGTCTTTATCCCTGCATTTCCTTTGCTTCTTGACTTCTTATTAAATAATAAAAGAAAGGCCTGTGAAGTTTGCAAAGAAGTGAGGGAACGTGATTTAAAGCAAAGTAATAGTGCAGATGAGAAAGAAATATATGGTCAAGATTCAGAGCAAGCTCTCAGAGTAAAGGCACCAGGTGATAGCCAGGGTTGTATTATTTCAGGTCCAATAAAAAAAGAGGGACTGGTCATTAAGTGACATAGTTAAGGTGCTTCTCTTTTCTGAGTGACAGATTAAGTCACTCTGTCTCTGCTGTGCATGACCTTGCATCTGATTTAAGTCATCTACATACTTTAATTAAGTATAGGCATACAATAGTAAACAGTGAATTTTCTTGGGAAGTTTACTTAAGGACACAGTTTAATTTTACTGAACATAGCACTAAAATCAGTTCAGTCTGGATTAACCTTTATAATCTCTTGAGGAGACATTAGGAAGTACAATTCAATAGACTAATTTTGATGGTTATAAGTGTAAGAGAAAATTATCCTGTCCTGCAGAGATTAGCATGAGAGCAGTTTCTTGAAAGAGAAGGTCCTATATTGCTAACAGATTGCCAATTGCATATATAGAGTATATGTACATGTATGTGTGTTGTGTAGGTGAAAGTCTTAAGCTTAAAAGTGTATCATTATTAGGAAATCTTTGTGTAAATAGCTCAGATTAAGAGGAGTCTATGCTCCTATTCTATTCCCTATGCTTGCCTGCAGGAGTATAAGTTGTAACACCATGCCAAATTTTTGTGTGGCTGGCATTGTAATCAGGCCTTTGTTCATGGTAGGCAGGTACTCTGAGTTACATCACCAGCCCTTACTTTTGACTCATACACAATTTCCTAGTCCTATTTCGACAAACTTTTGGCAATTTTAAAGCCATTCGTTAACATTTTACAATTTTCCAGTGAAACACTTTCAAACTTGTTTAAAGGTAGAATTAAAAGGCAATTGCCATGTGATTGATTTTTTTTTCAATGTTTTTTCTCTTCTGGTCAACTGAGATCCTTTTCAGTGGATCTGTCTCATTGATTTCATTATTATCTCAGTCAGGCTTCTATGTTCAAAATGATAGAGCTTTATTCTGGTGATGGTTTTGATTATAGTTTTCAGTTCAAAAATTACCACTCAGTTTACAAGGAATGCTTTGATTCATTATACGGTTTTTTATTATTTCTGAGAATTTCTATTTCATTCTCTTTTGTATTGGATATTTTATGTATTTACATTTCAAATGTTATTCCCTTTCCTTTGGAACTCCCTCTCTCATACCCCCTCCCCCCTGCTTCTATGAGGACGCTCCCCCTCCCACCTACCCACTCCCATCTCATTGCCCTGGCATTCCCCTGCACTTGGGGAGCTGAGCCTTCACAGAACCAAGGGCCTCCCCTCCTACTGATGCCAGACAATGCCATCCTCTTCTGCATATGTGGCTGGAGCCATGTGTCCCTCCATGTGTACTCTTTTGTTGGTGGTTTAGTGATTGGAAACTCTGGGAGGTGGGGTCTGGTTGGTTGATATTGTTGTTCTTCTTATGGTGTTGCAAACCTTCTTATCTGTCTTGTTAGCCATTGGTTGGAATATTTTACAATATGCTAATTTAAACTTCTTTTCAAATAAATTAAACACTCTTATCATCTCAAATTTGATGGCAATTTTCTTTTACTGTTCCTGTTTCTTTATATGCCATGAAATTTTGGAGGCTTGCTATCCAGCTTTCATATATGAGATTCTGTGTCTTTTGAAAATTCTATAGAATGTGTTATCATGCTTATTATTTTTATGTAAAATCACTCAATTGGCTGACACAGTGAGTTCTACATCAATGTAAATGCTATCCTTAAATATTTATTGTAGTATTCTGTTCTGCCATATATGCCCTGCCTAATCTGTGTTTGCAGCAGTGGATTATGTCATGGTTTCCTTTTCAATGTCTCTGCAACAGCTGTTAGATAAGATTCACCTATGTACATCTTAGGAACAAGCTCTAGATTTTATAAATTATTTTATGGGTTTGCCACACATTTGCCTCTGTACATGTCTATTGGTGTATACTGACCCATTTGAGGACATTCCCCCCATCTTTTGGAAAGAGAAATGAGTTTTCATTTAACTGGTACTTCCAGGAACTGACAACATGTGTGTGAGAATTGTTGTGATTATAAAAAGAAAAAGATGTATAAGAATATGTTCTATGGGGTGTGGTGAGGTGTTGGGGAAGGGGATGTCTTGGGCCCATGCCAAGGCATCCCTTCCCCCTGAGGGCCAGCTACACAATGGTATAGCATAGAATAGAGTTTATTTAGGGCATGGGGAGGGGAGTTAAGAGAGTAGTAGAGGCAGAGAAAGGCAGAAGGAGAGAGTAGAGAAGTAGAGACCAGCCTTGACCACATGGAGAGGAGGGGAGGGGAATGGGGAGAGGGGGGATGGGGAACAAGAGGCAAGAGAGAAGCAAGAGTAGGAGAGAGAGAGGATGGGGCAAGCAGCCCCTCTTATTGTAGGCCAGGCTGTTGCCAGGCAACTGTGGGGGTGAAGTTTAGACAGAATCCTAACAAGAATGGCTTAAAGGGATGGGGAAAGAGAGAGGGAATAAATCAGTAACAATATAGACATTTCCATCCTCTTGGTATGGTCTCTGAGAGAGAATCAATTTTCCTCCTCCAGGATTTTACATACTTCAGCTGCTTGTGTATACTTCTGCTTCTTCTTCTATATTTATCAGTCTGAGTGCTAAGATAAACAGTAATGATTCTGCCCATACTTCTAAGGGCTATCAATTTCTTTTTCATTCCTCAACTAACTTACACGTGACCTCGTTTTGCCAACGTCTACATACATTCTTAGGTTCGTCTACGTACATTCTTAGGTTCCAAAACCATTGTGTCCATCCAAGAGTAATAGTTGAGAAATGATGACAAACCCATGTCTACCTTGCTAATAATTCCTCCGAGCTTTCAAGTAGCTGTCAAATTCCCTCTGTTCTCATGCTATAGTTGCATTCAGTGGCACACAGACATCATTGTGTTCAACTCCACCTAGCATGGAACCTGATCCATTCAGCTTGTTTTGCACCCAGCAACACACTTTTCAAAGCCACCCTAATATCTGATGAGTGCAAGATTATTTCACTTATTTCAGTCATTTCTTTTTCACTGTCCTTGGATGGAAATTTAGTCACTGCCAGGAATCTTCATCCTGAAAAAAATATCTGTGAAGCTTGAAACTATGTTTCTTCAGCAACAAACTGGGTGAAACAAGGAAAAATGTTCTAATACATTTCTCTGAGCCCAAATGATTTTCTTTAAAATAAATACAAATCATATTTTAAAGTTCAATAATTTCTCTATGGTTATGTTAAACTGCTATCATTTTATTTTTTCTTTGTAAAAAACACATTCTATTTCTTTTTTTTAAAAAAAAAAAAGCTTGTTAAATGTGCTGAAGCCAAACACATTTGGATTACTGGAGCAAAACTACCATTCCTATTCTTAACTCCACATTTACTGAGAAATTGCTAGCATTTGCCCCATGGCAGTGAACAAATGATATACTGCAGAATTCTTCTTTCTATGTTTTTTTTTTCTTCTCTCCATGCTTCTACCACTCTCCCTTCCCTCTGTTCTCTCTCTCTGTCACTTTGCCTTTTCTCATTTGAGAAGATCATTAAACATTTACCAGACTAATACTGTATATACCCTCCCAGTGGTAGATTGAATATGCTTGGCCCAGGCAGTGGCACTCTTAGGAGGTGTGGCCTCGTTGGAGTAGGTGTGGTCTTGTTGGAGGAAGTGTGTCATTGAGGGCCTTGAGACCCTCCTCCTATCTATTCTGGAGATAGTCTTCTCCTGGTTCCTTTTGGAATAAGATGTAGAACTTTCAGCTCTTCCAGAACCATGCTTGCCTGGAAGCTACCATGCTTCCTGCCTTGATGATAATGGACTGAACCTCTGAACCTGTAAACCAGCCCCAATTAAATGTTGTCCTTTATCAGAGTTACCTTGGTCATGGTGTCTCTTCAAAAGGAAACCCTATGGAAACCTTAACTAAGACACTCCTTCAAAACAGAAAATTTTACTTCATAGGTAAAAAGAATAGAAATTTAATATATTGGAAAAAATGCCAAAATAAGGATTAGAACACAGGTATATCTTATATAAATGCATTTCAATTTTGCAACTAAAATTTCCTTTAATAGAATTTTGTAGACAATTTTAAAATTATGCCTTCAGTTTCAGAAATTCTGTCAGATTTCTATTTAAAAATAAATTGATATTTTACAAATTGGTTGTAGCTTTCAATATGATACCCTGAGTGCCCTTTCCAACCTCACAAGTCACTTTTTCCCTGAAGTTGTTTATTTAATTGGAAGACACAGCATATATGCTATTTTTGTCCCAGTATAAAACCAGATGAAATATGAAAAAGTATCACATCGACTGCAGTACATTTGTCTTTATATAAGGCTCTGTTTGAAGCGCCTGGGAACACAGTTTATGTGAATTACCAAGAGGGAATGCAATAATTTCTCTGTAGAGTATGGCTGTCATGCAATGTGTTCCCTGGAATGTGGTGAGAATTTTAAGGAAGGCAAAGTGAAATCTGGCCATTTGTTTTGTACTGAAAGGTTGGCTGCGTTCTCCACTTTGTGATCTATTCAAATACAGGCACCAAAATAACACTTTCTCCCACACATGACTAACTCTATAGCCAAGGGATAAACAAGGTGAATTTGGTTGAAATTTGAAAAAAAAAATCAGTGTATGAAATCTGCATATTGGGCTGTGGTTTGTCATAGAACATGAGCCAAGCTATAGAAGTAGACATATCAACAGATGAAGACTTCTGATGAATATTGATGAATACTGAATCCAGTTAATACTTAGTGCTATGAGTTATAAGGTTTTCGTTTTGTTTTGTTTTTTACATATTCTGTATCTAATATTGAATCTGTGGTTGTTGAAGTTATTGGCTGAGATAACTACTACTGACTTCACACTCTTGTGAAGTTTACCTTGGGAATCACACTGGCTATAATTCTTACATTGACTCAGCCAGTCTGTAACTGTATCTGATACTTAGACTATAGAACTCTCCTTGTAAATAACAAATATATATCAATAAGAATATTACCTTTGCATTAATTTATTCATTACATTATTTGTAAATTATGGGGTAAGCAGGGCCTTGTTATGTCTGCAAATAACTTTCATAAATTCAGATACAACTGATTTCTGTTTCTTCCCCTGTTCCCCCCCAAGAAAAACACTTGATATAGTTAGTAGAAATAAATAAAACAAAACAGTTTTTCTTGGCAATGTGACTGTGACAGTTGGATACATTTAGCATTGATACTTTTCTGTTCCTAAAAATAAAACAGAGATTAAGCCTGCCAAGTAAGCACACCTTCTACTCCTTGCACAGGAGAAAGGAAAAGAAGCTGGTTTCTGGGCAACAATGTAGTGAAGCAGATTTGCATTGCCTGGACCAAAGAAAGCCTTAGCACCTGGTGGTTCAACTTTGAGTTGAATTCTCTGCAAGAGAAACAGATTCCTCCTTTCCGGATTACAGGTTTATTTAGCAGTTTTTTGTGTTTTATAGAATTTTCATAAAAAGATAAGAAGTAGTGCACACACACACACACACACACACACACACACACACACACACACGCCATTTTACCCTGTTCTACAACTTCAATAACATGCTCTCTCATCCCCGAAGTTGTGATAGCTGAATCTTCTTCTGAGGGTCCGAGAAAGGATAAGAATGAAGTTGGTTATAAAAGTTCTCATGTGGGGTTCACTTCATCCTTAACCCCATCACCTCAATGAAGGACTGACAAAAATCGAAGAAAACAATTCAAGAAATTGCTTTTCTGTAGGGACCATAGAGGGCATGAGATGTGAGGATGGGCCATTCTCATGCCTCTGCTTCCTCCCTCAGCTGAGACAACTTCACATTCTTTTAAAGCTTCATTTGAAAAAGCTATTCATAGATGACAAACACTAGGACTAATACCAAAATGAAACTACTCTGATGAAGAAATTAGAATATATTGCTGAATAGTGCTGGTACCTTGGCGATCGGTGCTTTCTGTCAGTTTTGGTTGTCATGGACCTGGCAAGTTCAGATAATCTCTTAGGATCTCTCTTTGTGTTTCTTGCCTCCACTTGTATACATTAGTCTTTACCACTCATGGTTGGCCTCATGTTTTACCAGCTTCTCTCATATAAACCCTCTCACTTTAATATTCCTGTTATGCAAATAAGATCGTTTAACCATGAACCTTTTAGGAAGGGATGAGTTCATTTTCTGCTAGAGTACATGAGCATCTCATGGGAGACTATTTGTAAAGAATAAAATTCCACCCATGATTCTAGTTACTGTGAGGTTAAAGGTTTAGTTGTAATACATGGAAAGGGTCTTCCAACTAATGAGACCTCTATGAAAATTCTGGGTGGTACAGGGCCACACCAGGCATAAATTGAGCATTAATAAACATGGTGCTTTGAAATATTCCGATGTTCAGATTTAGAGTTCTTTGGTGATATAATCAGAGGTAATAGCTGAATCATGTGTTAACTCTAGAACTCTAATTTTAGTTTAGGGTATTTTAAAATTATGTTTTAAAAATTGCATTTAATTGGTTAATAATGTATACATGTGTGTGTTGTGTGTGTGTGTGTGTGCGTGTGTTATTCAGTGTTCTATTGCTGTGAAGTGATACAAATGATCATTGAATAAAAACATTTAATTGGGGCTTGCTTGTGATTTCAGAGGTTTGGTCCACTGGTCATCATGTCAGGGAGCATGGCAGCATGCAGGCAACCATGATTCTGGAGAGGTAGCTGAGAGTTCTATAGATCTGCAGGCAGCGGGACAAGATACACTATATGACTAGCTAGGGCTTTTGGACCCTCAAAGCCCACCTTCATGAGACACTTCCTCCATCAAGGATACTTGTCCTAATCTTTCTCAGGCAGTGCCATGCTCTGATGCCTAAGCATCCAAATATATGAGCCTCTGGGAACATTTTTATTAAAATGACCCTTGTCAGTTACATTTGAACTATGCTTTAGTTGTTTATATCATGTTGATGTAACAATGGTGCATCTTGTATATTAGTGAATTTATTTACTTATTTTGGATTTTTTCAGAATTTTGAAATGAATATCTTTTTTTATTAGATATATTCTTTATTTACATTTCAAATGATTTCCCTTTTCCTGGTTTTCCCTTCCCCCGAAAGTCCCATAAGCTATCTCCCCTCCCCCTGTTCCCCAATCAACCCCCTCCCACTTCCCTGTCCTGGCATTCCCCTACACTGCTGCATGGAACCTTTCCAGGACCAGGGGCCTCTCCTTCCTTTGATGTCCAACAAGGTCATCCTCTGTTGCCTATGTGTCTGGAGCCATGGGTAACACCATGTATACTATCTGGTTGATGTTTTTATCCCTGGGAGCTCTGGGAGTACTGGGTGGCTCATATTGTTGTTCCTCCTATGGCACTGCAAACCCCTTCAGCTCCTTGTGTCCTTTCTCTAGCTGCCCCATTGGGAACCCTGTGCTCAGTTCAATGACTGGCTGAAAATATCCCCCCTCTGTATTTGTCATGCAGTAGCAGAGACTCTCAGGGGACAGCTATATCCGGGTCAGTCAGCAAGAACTTGTGGGCATCGATAATAGTGTCTGGGTTTTATAACTGTATATGGGATGGATCACTAGTTAGCGTAGTCTCTGGATGGTCTTTCCCTCAGACTCTGCTCCACATTTTGTCACTGTATCTCCTTCTGTGAGTATTTTGTTCCCTCTTCTAAGAAGGACCAGAGTATCCATACTTTGTTCTTTCTTCTTCTTGAGCATCATTTGATATGTGAATTGTGTCTTGGGTATTCCAAGCTTCTGGGCTAATATCCACTTATCAGTGAGTGCATACCATATGTGTTCTTTTGTGATTGGGTTACCTCACTTAGGATGATATGATATAATCCAGTTCCACACATTTGCCTAATTCATGCATGAATTCATGAATTCATTGTTTTTAATACCTGAGCAGTATTCCATTATGTAAATATACCACATTTTCTGTATCCATTCCTTCGCTGAAGGACATCTGGGTTCTTTCCAGTTTCTGACTATTATAAATAGGGCTGCTATGAACACAGTGGAGCATGTGTCTTTATTACATGCTGGGGAATACTCTGGGTATATGCCCAGAAGTGGTATAAAAAGGTCCTCCAGTAGTATCATGCCCAGTTTTCTGAGGAACCATCAGAATGATTTCCAGAGTGGTTGTTCCAGCTTGCAATCCCACCAGCTGTGGAGGAGTGTTCCTCATTCTCCACATCCTCACCAACACCTGCTGTCTCCTGAGTTTTTTAATCTTAGCCACTCTGACTGGTGTGAGGTGAAATCTCATGGTTGTTTTGATTTGCATTTTCCTGATGACTAAGGATGTTGAACATATCTTTAGGTGCTTCTCAGCCATTCAATATTCTTCAGGTGAGAACTCTTTGTTTAGCTCTGTACCCCATTTTTAATAGGGTTATTCCACTCTCTGGAGTCTAACTTCTTGAGTTCTTTGTATATATTGGACATTATCCCTCTGTCAGATGTAGGGTTGGTAAAGATCTTTTCCCAATTTGTTGGTTACTGTTTTGTCCTATTGACAGTGTCCTTTGCCTTACAGAAACTTTGTAATTTTATGAGGTCTCATTTGTCAATTCTTGATCTTAGAGCATAGGCTATTAGTGTTCTGTTCAGGAAATTTTCCCCTGTGCCCATGTGCTCAAGGCTCTTCCACAGTTTCTTTTCTATTAGTTTCAGTGTATCTGGTTTTATGTGGAGGTGTTTGATCAACTTGGACTTGAGATTAGTACAAGGAGATAAGAATGGATCAATTTGCATTCTTCTGCATGCTAGCCTCCAGTTGAACCAACACCATTTGTTGAAAAGGCTATCTTTTTTTCACTGATGGTTTTAGCTTCTTTGTCAAAGATCAAGTGACCATAGGTGTGTGGGTTCATTTCTGGGTCTTCAAATCTATTCCATTGATCTACCTGCTTGTCACTGTACCAATACCATGCAGTTTTTATCACTATTGTTCTGTGGTACAGCTTGAGGTCCAGGATACTTATTCCCCCAGAAGTTCTTTTACTGTTGAGAATAGTTTTAGCTATCCTGGGTCTTTTGTTATTCCAGATGAATTTGAGAATTGTTCTTTCTAACTCTATGAAAAATTGAGTTGGGATTTTGATGGGGATTACATTGAATCTGTATATTGCTTTTGGCAAGATGGCCATTTTTATTATATTAATCCTGCCAATTCATTAGCATGGGAGATCTTTCCATCTTCTGAGGTCTTCTTCGATTTCTTTCTTCAGAGACTTGAAGTTTCTGTCATACAGATCTTTTACTTATATGGTTAGAGTCAAACCAAGATACTTTATATGTTTGTGACTATTGTGAAGGGTGTTGTTTCCCTATTTTTTTTTTCAGCCTGTTTAGCCTTTGAGTATAGGAAGGCTACTGATTTGTTTGAGTTAATTTTATATCTGGCCACTTTGCTGAAGTTGTTTATCAGTTGTAGGAGTTCCCTGGTAGAGTTTTTTGGGTTGCTTAAGTATACTATCATATCATCTGCAAATAGTGATAATTTGTCTTCTTTCCAATTTGTATCCCTTTGACCTCCTTTTGTTGTCTAATTGCTCTAGCTAGAACTACAAGTACTATATTGAATAAATATGGAGAGAGAGGACAACCTTGTCTAGTCCCTGATTTTATTGGGTTTGCTTCAAGTTTCTCTCCATTTAGCTGGATGTTGGCTACTGGTTTGCTATATATTGCTTTTACTATGTTTAGGTATGGGCCTTGAATTCCTGTTCTTTCCAAGACTTTGAACATGAAAGGACACTGAATTTTGTCAAATGCTTTCCCAGCATCTAATGAAATGACCCTGTGTTTTTATTCTTTGAGGTCTTTTTTTTTATGTAGTTGATTACACTGATGGATTTCCATATATTGAACCATCCCTGCATCACTGGGATGAAGTCTACTTGATCATGGTTACTGATCATTTTGATGTGTTCTTGGATTCAGGTGGCAAGAATTTTATTGAATATTTTTGCATCGATATTCATAAGGGAAATAGGTCTGAATTTCTTTCTTTGTTGGATCTTTGTGTGGCTTTGTTGTCTGCACAATTTTGCCTTCATAGAATGAGTTGGGTAGTGTTCCTTCTCCTTCTATTTTGTGGAATAGTTTGAAGAATATTGGTGTTAGGTTTTCTTTGAAGGTGTGATAGAATTCTCCACTAAAACCATATGGTCCTGTGCTTCTTGTGGTTGGTAGACTTTCAATGACCACTTCTATTTCTTTAGAGGTTATGGAACTATTTAGATGGTCTATCTGATTCTGATTTAACTTTGGTATTTGGTATCTGTCTAGGAAATTGTCCATTTCATCCAGATTTTCCATTTGTGTTGAGTATAGGCTTTTATAGTAGGATCTGATGATTTTTTGAATTTCCTCAGTTTCTGTTGTTATATCTCCATTTTCATTTCTGATTTTGTTAATTAGGATACTATCTCTGTGCCAGTCTGTCTAAAGGTTTATCTATCTTGTTGATTTTCTCAAAGAACCAGCTCCTGGTTTTGTTGATTCTTTGTATAGTTCTTTTTGTTTCTACTTGGTTGATTTCAGCCCTGAGTTTGATGATTTCTTGCGTTCTACTCCTCTTGGGTATATTAGCTTCTTTCTGTTCTAAAGCTTTCAGGTGTGCTGTTAAGCTGCTAGTGTATGCTCTTCAGCTTCATTTTGGAGGCACTCAGAGCTATGAATTTTCCTCTTAACACTGCCTTCATTGTGTCCCATAGATTTGGGTATGTTGTGCCTTCATTTTCATTAAATTCTAAAACGTCTTTGATTTCTTTCTTTATTTCTTCCTTGACCATGTTATCATTGAGTAGAGGAGCATTGTTCAGCTTCCGTGTATATGTGGGCTTTCGGTTGTTTTTGTTGCTTTTGAAGACCACCCTTACTCTATAGTGATCTAATAGGAGGCATGAGATTAGTTCAGTCTTCTTATATCTGATGAGGTCTGTTTTGTAACCAATTATATGGTCAATTTTAGAGAAGGTATCATGAGGTGTTGAGAAGAAGGTATATTCTTTTGTTTCAGCATGAAATGTTCTATAGATATCTATTAAATCCATTTGGTCCAAAACTTCTGTTAGTTTCACTGTGTCTCTGTTTAGTTTGTGTTTCCCTGATCTGTGCTTTGAGGAGAGTGGGGTGTTGAAGTCTCCCACAGTTATTGTGTGAGGTGCAGTGTGTGCTTTAAGCTTTAGTAAAGTTTCTTTTATGCCCTTGTTTTTGTAGCATAGATGCTCAGAATAGAGAGTTCTTCTTGGTAGATTTTTTTCCTTTGATGTGTATAAAGTGTTCTTCCATGGCTTTTTATTATGACTTTTGGTTGAAAGTCTATTTTATTGGTTATTAGAATGGCTACTACAGCTTGTTTCCTGGAACCATTTGCTTGGAAAATTGTTTTCCAGCCTTTTACTTTTACAGGTAGTGTTTGTCTTTGACACTGAGATGCATTTCCTGTATGCGGCAAAGAGTTAGGTCCTATTTAAGTATCCAGTCTGTTAGTCTATGCCTTTTTATTGGGGAATTGAGTCCATTGATATTAAGAGGTATTAAGGAGTGGTGATTTTTGCTTCCTCTTATTTTTGATGTAATTTTTATGTTTGTGTGGTTATCGTCTTTTGGGTTTGTTGAAAGAAGATTAATTTCTTGCTTTTTCTTTTGTGTAGTTTTCCTTCTTTTGTTGGTGTTTTCCATTCATTGTCATTTGTAGAGAGCCATATCGGGGTGTCTTGTCACTTGGCAGGAACTTGACATTGACCAAGTTGAAGTTCTCCCAGCCTGTGAGCTGAAATTCCTGTGCTAGCCATAATCCTGCTCCACCTAGGGTGGAGTAAAGGTGACATTCTTTGTTCCTCCAGGCCTATGAATTCCTGAATTAAGCAGGTGACCTGCCCAGCTGCCCAAGCCAACACCTAGTGAACAGTCAGACCAGATCTGCAGACCAGGTTCCAGTCTTTGGGGGGAAGGGCTTTTTCTCCCCTCTATATATTTGGAAAACTCCATTAAAGTTTGAGCCTTGAGCAGGAAATATAGCCTTGGCTCCATATTTCTCTTGTTACCCCATCATTTTGTAGCCCCAGCTCTCCATTCAGAGAACCTGATAACCTGTTTGCATAAAACCACAGGCAGTTTCAGTCATTTGAGGGCTGGATTTGATGAAAGATATTGTGTAATTTTGTTTTTGTCATGAAATACCTTGGTTTCTCCATCTATGGTAGTTGAGAGATTTGCTGGGTATAGCAGCCTGGGTTGGCATTTGTGTTCCCTTAGGTTCCATATGGCATCTGCCCAGGCTCTTCTGGCTTTCATAGTCTCTGGTGAGGTCTGGTGCAATTCTGATAGGTCTACCTTTATATGTTACTTGACCTTTTTCCCTTACTGCTTTTAATATTCTTTCTTTGTTTAGTGCATTTGGCATTTTAATTATTATGTGACGGGAGGAATTTCTTTTCTGGTCAAGTCTATTCT
Organism: Tokudaia tokunoshimensis; assembly: GCA_036184795.1. NCBI lineage: Eukaryota > Metazoa > Chordata > Mammalia > Rodentia > Muridae > Tokudaia > Tokudaia tokunoshimensis. Next base: position 96,289,068 of record BTHU01000016.1, read on the forward strand.
AGAGTTCTATAAGCTTCTTGTATGTTCATGGACATCTCTTTCTTTAGGTTAGGGAAGGTTTCTTCTATAATTTTGTTGAAGATATTTACTGGTCCTTTAAGTTGGAAATCTTAACTTTCTTTTATACCTATAATCCTTAGCTTTGGTCTTCTCATTTTGGGTGAGGAGCTTTATGCATTTTCTTTGATTGTTGTGTCAATGCTTTCTATGGAATCTTCTGCATCTGAGATTCTCTCTTCTATCTCTTGTATTTTGTTGTTGATGCTTGGATCCACGTCTCCTGACTTCTTTCCTAGGTTTTCTAAATCCAGAGTTGTTTCCCTTTGTGATTTCTTTATTGTTTCTACATCCGTTTTTAGATTCTCAATGGTTTTGTTTAAGTCCTTTACCTGTTTTGTTGTGTTTTTCTGTAGTTCTTTAAGGACTTCTCCCTGTTTACTTGTGTTCTCCTGTATTTCTTTAAGGGAGTTATTTATGTCCTGTTTGAAGCTCTCCATAAAAATCATGAGCTGTGATTTTAAATCCAAATCTTGCTTTTCTGGTGTTTTGGGGTATCCTGGACTTGCTGTTGTGGGAGAATTCAGTTTGGATGGTGTCGTGTTGCCTTGATTTCTGTTAGTAACATTCCTACGTTTGCCTTTTGCCATCTGGTTATGTCTGGTGTTAGCTGGTCCTGCTGTCTCTGGCTGGTGCTTGTCCCTCCTGTGTGCCTGCAAGTCTGTCTCAGCACCCCTGGGTGACTGACTCTCCCCTGGCACAGAGTGCTGTGGCACTGCCCAGCTCCTGGGTGCAGGTGGGACCCTGGTGGACTGTGTCCCAAGTGATCTTACACTCGGGTGTTCCTTGACTTCCTGGCTCCACCCATCTTCTCATTCACAGGAGCAGAGATGGTGGCCTCACCTTTAAATGCGGGACTCCCTCTAAATGAGAGACTCCCTGCAGGGCAGATGCCCCCTGGCAGGATAGGTGCACAGATGGCTGTGGCTCTGTCCAGCTCCTGGGTGCAGGTGGGGCCCTGGCAGACCGAATACCAACTGATCTGACCCTGGAGTGTTCCCTGCTTTCCTGGCTGCAACAACCCACTCAGTAGTAGGAGTGAAGATGGTGGCCTCACCTCTAACCATGGGACTCCCTGCAGAGCAGATGTCGCCTGGCAGGATAGATGCACAGATGACTGTGGCTCTGCCCAGCTCCTGGGTGCAGGTGGGACCCTGGAGGACCATGTCCCAAGTGATCTTACACTCAGGTGTTCCCTGCATTTCTGACTGTGCCTGTCTGCTCTGTCACAGGAGCAGAGCATATCACCCTGAATGTGCCAGATCTCATCTGAAATGAATATCTTAAAAGTATTTTGTACTAGCTAATTATATGTCAACTTGGCTCAGGCTAGATTCAGCTGAAAAAAAAAAAAAGACAACTTTACTTGAGAAAATGCTTTCATAACTTTGGCATGTAGGCAAGCCTGTAGAGCCTTTTCTTACCTAATGATTGATGAGGATCAATCACCCATACCTGGACTGGTAGTCTTGAGTTCTATAAGAAGGCAGGGTGAGTAAGACATAATGCATCAGCCAGTAAGCAGCATCCTCCCATGCTCTTTGTATCAGATGATACAAAGAATCATCTTGTGACTCCAAGTTCAAGCCCTGTTTGAGTCTGCCCTGACTTTCCTCAGTGATGGATAGAAACTAAAATAAATCCTTTCCTCCAAAGTTGCTTTGCTCGTGGTATTTCTTCATAGCACTAGAACTATTAATTAAGATGTATTCCATTATGATATGCTGGTATTCACTGGGTTCTCTTGATACAACTCCCTTTTCATCTCTACTTTTATAAATCTTTGTTTCCTTGTTTCTTTCTTTGTTTCCCTGTTTCTTTGTTTGTTTTGGGTACTCTAAATAGGGATTGGTCAGCCTTTTTTTATGTTTTCAAATAATATTTATTTTTTTGATTGTATACATATTCAGTTATTCTGTATTTCTTGTCACCTATTGAATTTAAATTCGGTTTATTGATTCTTATTAGTTTTAGAATCTGTGTTTGTGCCATTATGCTATTTATTTGAGATCTCTCTATAAGCTCTTATATTCTGAACCTTCCCCTCAGAGCTGCCTTGGCTCTGTATCTAAGAGGTTCTGGAAAGTTATGTTATCATTTAAATTTAATTCTAAGAATTTCTTTGCTAAATTTTCCTTTCATGTGTTTAATAACATCTCCGTGTGCTGACCATTTATCCTCTCTGGTAACCTTCTTTTCTGTGACTATGGTTGATTTTCTTCTTTCATCTTTCTGCTTATTTCATCTTTATAATCACTAATCCTCTTTAAAGTAGAACTTTATTTTATTATTTTCAATGATAATTTTATTGATATTTCAGCATTAGAGAGCTTTTAGAAGTATCAAAGTGGATTGTTGTCTCTTATGTTTTGTGTGGTGGTGGTGGGGGTGTATGTGTGTGTGTGTGTGTGTGTGTGTGTGTAGTTGGAATGATATGCCCTTTTTTCTTCCCTTGAATTTTTATTTTGTGTTAATCTTCATAGGCTGTGGATAGGGCTGCTAGTTTCAATAATTCTAACTAGTGTGTTTGTGTGTGTGTGTGTGTGTGTGTGTGTGTGTGTGTGTGTGTTCTTCCTAATGAGAAGGATTTCCCATGCTTCGTGCTTAGATCTGAGACAGGTATCTCCAAATAATAATCTTGTCTTTGGTGTTTTAGAGATCAGGTTTCTTAGGAAAGGTTTTCTGTGACCAAGGTTTGGAGGGACCGTCTACCTACATTACCCCTTTTTTTCTTACCTATCATGCTACTGAACCAAGTTCTGTAACACTATTTAGCTTGTCCTCTTGGGAAGGACATTGTGACTCTCTCAGTGCCACTCTTCTGCTATAATTGCAATATTCTGCTCTGTTTGGGAGTCTTTATTGCACCCATGGGGACCCTGATCCAAGTTCTACCACATGTCTTCAATATGACTTGTTTAGGCAAAGGTAGAGTGTGGGTGATTTCCAAAAACCTGCTCTGCTCTTCTTCCTGTCTAATTATCATATAAGCCACACACCCAGGTTCTTCTGACTTGGCCATCTACAGTCTATATTGTCTCTTTGTAGTACTTGTGGTTGTGAATACATTACTCTGGCTCAAACATCATTATGTGTTCAGGAATGCTAGCTTGACTTCCTGGCAGAAAAAAAAAATATCTAACGTGTATTTTTTCTGTTTTCTTTTAAGATTGGAATCTATTAATATTTTATGCTAACTTTATTGTCATCAGAGCTCAAGTGTGACTTATAGTCTGACATTTTTATACCAAGATCCTCTTCGTAACATCTAAACTCCTTTATCAACCAACAGTGGGAGAGCTATCCGCTTCCTCTTGGAAACTCGTTTACTGGTCTGTCTTTCTTTCATGTGACCCGTCCAGCAGGTCTAGTTATTCAGGGTCCCGAAGAGGCGCTACCTGAGGGTCATGGGGGGGGAGAGAAGAACTAGACCAAGCAAGGTTCCATTGTCAAGGCCTAGTTTATTGTCACACAGGCAGCACGTTTTAAGCAGTGGGGATGAGGAAGTTGGGAGGGGGAGCTAGGGGGAAGTCACCTTTGCAAAATGCAAAGGAGGGAGGGGTCAAGGTATTCTTGGCACAAGGAAGCACAAAGGGCATCTGGTGGAGACATCTGGTATCTGCACACGTAGGGACATTCCACGGTTAAGGGTGGAGCGATCCATATCGGCAGTTCCTGGGCAGGGCTTAGTTCAACAATCTCATGGTCATAAGACAGCCATGGCTGAATGACCTTGTTTGGCTCCCCACATTCATGATTTTTTTTTTCAAATTTTATTGATTTCATTATTATCTCATTCAATTTTGGTTCTCATTACTTTTAATGTTTTAACTTTCACATTTGTGCTGCTATTACAAAATACTATAGACCATGAAGTTTATAAACAAATATAACTCTTACAGTTATAGAAAGTAGAAGTCCAAGATCAAGAGAGTGGCAACTGGCTTGGCTCCCAATGAGGCATATTTTTAAATGTTACCAATCAGAAGAGAGAGAAACACACACACACACACACACACACACACACACACACACACACACAGAGTGAGAGCAAGAGAGAGAGAGAGAGAGAGAGAGAGAGAGAGAGAGAGAGAGAGAGAGAGAGAGAAAATGTTTTGTGCTTTTAACATTTTAAAAGGAGATCAATCTACTTACAGGGAAGGAGGTAATTACCATTTTTCTTAATATTGCTGCATTGAGATTAACTTTGAAAACTAATCTTGTCAGGTTTTAAAGTCATAGAACGTACTTATTTTTTGTCTTTATGTGTATCTGAATCTGTTTTCTAAACTCAGATTTTGTCTGGATAATGATTATCTTGAGAAACAGAAACAATCATTTGAAGTTTTCAGTTTTATGTATTAAAATTCCTTTTTTAATACCTACAGTATAGGTATTGGCAAAAAAAAACCAGTTTAAATTAAAATTTTTCAATATTATAAGCTGCTAGTTCCTATTAGAATCTTTTTCTTATTAAATTATTTTATTTATTTACATTCCAAAGCTTGCCCCCTTCTATTAGGATCTTTAGAAACTATTCCAAATGTTAATCTGTAGAAAGCTTCCTTCCACTCACTTGCGTTTCAGGTGCTGATTTCTGTTCTTTAGTCAGAATTATCCCTCTTCTATTATTCTAAGCAGTGAAGATAAATGCACATAATTTACAATTTTCCTACTTTGCAAAAACTTTTCCATTACCAGACGGTATTATTCTCTTCACTATTGAAAGGCGCATTTGTCTATTATTTATTATTTATGGAAGTATACACCAGTATTTAATTATTTTTCTAAGTTCGTTTCTATGTGAGGTTCACTTAAAGATGTTCAGGAATGCCATGTACACTTTTAAAGAATGATAGTGTAGCTCTGAAGCTGTTGCTAGAGACCACACCCATTTATGAGCAGCTTAGGATACCCCATCTCACTTACATTGAGCTCATAATCAAAACCTCCAATGCATTCACTGTCTTAATAAATGCCGATCCAAATTCCAGGAACCTGAGGACAATCCCTGTTGCCTCACAGCCCAGAGAAACTATTCAAATTACCCAATTAAAATTTGAAGATAAGAAAATACTGGCCTCTGGTAGGACCCTCTATAATAGTTGGGAATCAACTCCAAAACATTGCCAATGCTCATTTATGAAAACAATCTACATTGACTTAGGTTCACAAAATCTTTCATTCAGTTACCATGGAGCTGCTACCTCATATCTGGGTTCACCCCCTGTATGGAGATGTTTGATAATTTTCTGTCATTCAGAACTCCGAGGGGAAACTATTTATATCCTTAATCTCCGAGTGTTAGTGTGCTGTGGCCTTTAATCAATTTTTAAAATGTTAATATATGTTGCCTTATTTTTTATCCAAATATTCATTTCTCTACATATAGAACTATTTAAGATTTCTTTATTCTATAGTACTTCATATTAATATGCAAGGTTATTTCTAATTATATGCACACATACAAGAAGTTATTTATAAGAGAAAAAATGTTTTTCCTTACAATGTTGTTTATCTATTTGTTTTTTCTTATTTTATAAGATATTACATTAGGATTCTCATTTCTTCCATGGGAAATATTCACTCTTGGATCAGCGTGATGGCAGATACCTGTAATCTAAGCATTTGAGAGGTAGTGACTGGAAGGAAAAGTAGCCCAAGGATGTAGTTCAAGGATGGTCTTAACTATAGAGATGTTAAAGTCCAGATTTGGATACATGATATGCTTTGTATACACACAGACACACACACAGACACACACACATACTCACATACACACACAGACACACACACACACACACAAACACTTTGATTCATATAACCTGTGTTCCTTCAAGTGCCCTAACTATAACTTTTAGTTTTGTTGATACTGGGCTTGCTTTTACTTTGAATTATTGATTGTTGCCTGAAGTGGCAATGTAACAGTTCCAAGGCAGTATATCAAAATTTGATGCATTTCTACCGTTCTTGTGCTTCAGTTAGTTTTCTGATAAGCTAGTGCCTGGTTCACGGCTCATCCAAGCACAATTAGAGATACATGAAACTACTTTATTCATGTCCTTGTGTTCTCATAATAAACTACCACACATTTAATCCATTATTCAATACAAATTTATAAGTGTATCTGGCTACAGCTCAAAAGTCTAACCAATGCTGCTTGGTTAAATTTAAATGCTGACAATGCTTACATTTTTTTGTTGTTGTTGTTTTGTTTTGTTTCAGAACATCTATGGGAGTATCCTTTCTTTAAAGTATTTCTTTAAACATTTATGGCTCAGAGTTTTATGTTTTCCTGCTGACTTCCTTTCCTTTCTGCCATCTGAATACTCTCTCTAACTTTTAGAAGCTACTGCCATTTCCTTTTGAAATTTTTACTCTGTCTCTGTCTCTCTCTCTCTCTCTCTCTCTCTCCTCTCTCTCTGTTGTATAATTTTTATATGTAGGCTTTTATGCCACCATGTATATGAAGAATTTAGAACACAACGGAATTAGAAATCAGAACTCAGGAGGTTTAGCTGGGATTTGGGGGGACTGCTTTTACCTTCTCAGCCATATCATCTGCTCTACAACTTATATTTATCATGTAATTGCTTCTTCCTCCATCTTCTAAGTCAATACATCAGTACTGCTAGTAAGAGTTTCTGTGACACCAAATCTGCTGGGTACCATCTTCAGTGCCATCAATTTAAACCAATCATGAAAGTTCCAAAGACTTAAATAGACTCAGACAAATGCATTAATCTTATAACCTCTCCACCCCAAGAACTTATGGTTAATTACACTTTCAAAATCTCTTTTGCCACATTGGATAACATAGTCACAGATCTGGGGATTAAGATGTGAATATTTTTGATAATTTGTCTACCACAGTAATCTAAAGTCACTTAGCTTCCTATAGAACCCCATGAATCAACAAGTATCTCCCAATCAAATATATTTGGAGTCTTGGAAAATCAATGTGAAATCTATTACCTGGATCCTACTTTACAAACTTTATATGGAGCCAAGATCATAAAACCTCACAAACAAATTAAATGCAATTAATAATTTTCTCAGATTCTCATGGTACATGATATATCTTGCCCTCTTTAACTCATATATAGCCTACATTAGATATTTTTAACAATTAGCTGACTGAATAAAAAATGGTTGGATTTTATTCACAAGTGATTGACTGGCATCAACTATTTGCTAGAAAATAATTTCAACTGAATTCCAACAAGGAAGTTCTTGGCAGCTCCTAGTGAAGGGGAATCTCATTAAACAGAAATCCAAACAGCAAATCCTCCTTTTCACTTCACCTAATAGTATGGGAAGCCAAAATCATAGCTGTCCAGTGTAGCCATGACTCACATGTTGGCTGAAGTTCATGGAATAGAAGGAAGGTCATTCAAGAATTGATATTTGAAGAAGAGATTAAAACATATTCATGGTCTTCTCAATACAATACCAAATGTAACTATAACAGAGGAATATATTCATAGCCAAGTTGGAGACTTCTGTTAAAATCTGAACTGAGAACAAATTTTTTTCTCAGTAGAACTGTTTCTCAATGGCATCTCGATAAAGGTGACCATGGTGTCTCTTAGCACTTTTAAAATACAATTTTATGCAAGCTCTCATTTATTCTACTTGCCAATAGCAGCCAAAATCACTTCACAAGGCAAATCTGCAGCCAGATAATCAAGTTTTGTTTTTAAATATATTTCGTTTCTTTATATTGTAATTCAAGGGTTTGGTGTCTTTAATTGGCATTTCTTCTGGATGCATAATTGCTTTGGTTCTTCCTATATACCCTATATGTAACTGTATTATAACTTATAAAACTGTCTCACATATCATCTTCAAAATAGTTCATAGAACAGATAAATAATATAGAAAGACTTTAAAAAGCAAAATAATAACTTTGTGTTGCTGGGAAAATTCCTAAATGAACTGCAATATTGATTTTATTGATTGATGAAAGAGTACCCCTCCTCTTATACCCAGCATTTATGGCAGGCTCTAGAACTATACAGTAGATAATTGATTAGCTGTTTATTCAATGAACCTTGATTTGCCAATAATGTAAATCTTATTGCTACGTTCACATCAGGATGTGGAGATTTGGAGATTGTAATGTTCTCCCTAAAGGACCTAAGATCACTCAGTTTGGAGTGTAAGCTAAGTATTCTGTGCTCCTTTTGGAGCATAATTAGACAAAAATACTTCATTTTTCTACCACTAATAGAGGCAGAGAGAGGAATAGTGGAGTCTAGAAGTTTCTTGTGCTTGTTAAGGAGCACAGAAAAAAAATAGAATGTTCATGCAAGGATGATCAGTTAGTACACAGAGATGAACAAAGATCAACAAAAGATTTTTTTTTTTTTACAGTTTCCTTCCCCAAATGTTCTGGAATACAGTTTCCCTATGGGAGAATTTCAGAATAATTGGAATATCATACAAAAAAGAATCTATTATTCTTTGCTTAACAGAAAATTACCAGCATTATCCAGGCAAGTTGTTGAGGACCACCCTTCATTTTCCACACAGGTTTGTTGTTGTTGTTTTGGGTTTGTTGTTTGTTTGTTTTCGGACCTCCTCAAGGAATGTGGTTGCTGTGGCGACATCAGTTGGTGATTTCTGGTTCTGTGTTTATAAGAAAGATTGCTATTCGACTTCTGTGAACTTCATTAGCATCTTCCCAAGTGGGATATGGGAATTTTTCTTCTGCTCCATGTTCCAAGCAGTTAAAAATCATGAAAACATCTAATTTTATATTCAGTTGTGAGTTGTATCTGTTTCCCTAACCAAATCCCCACTGATAATTGGATTGCAGCTCCTGAAGGACTGTAAGCAAAGGGTATGTTTTCTGTGTCACCTGTTATTTAAAGCTAAACGGTGTTCAACCAGCTATTCATTCAGGTAAGATATGTTCTTCAATTAACATGCTGAAAAGACTGAAAAGGAGATTCAAAATCCTAGAGAATTTTTAATGAACCTGTATTTTCCACATCATTGCTTTCTTAATCTGAATAATAATGTGCAAAATAATCTTTTGACTCTTTAGTGGTCCTCTGATACGTAGTTCTTTCATTGAAACATGCTGTGTTTTCCTATTTTTGCATAGTGACTTTCATTTGAGATGCTAGATCCAGGAATTGAGAGTTTGATCCTCAGTTTCTAAATGTGAACTACCTTCATACCTTTGATAAAGGGCAGGTATAAAAGTAACTTTTATTTGTCAGTTGTAACTGTCATCTCAGAGGCTTACTACTAAATAAACTCACCCTTTCTAGCTCTTTCTGAATTCTGACTGGCTGGTTCAATTCAGTCATTCTGGCCCAAACTCTTCTTTCAGTTGACTGATTCAAACTGGTTTTTCTTGGTTTCTCACTAAATTGCTCTTCTTGGAAAAACTGTCTCTGACTGCATGAACTGAACTGCTCTGAACTGAACTGAGCTCAACTGTAGTCAACTTGGTATGACCTAGATAGACACTGTAGTCATTTTGTTTTATGCCTATAGCCAGCCATCTTATAGTGTTACAGAGGACCTCAATGGTGCCTGAGTTAACCATTAACTGCATATCCTGTTAAGTTTTATGCTCTGGTGTCCTTGAAAAATTCCCCAAACTCTCACCTTCTTTTAGAGTCAATCTCAATAAAGGCCAGTTAGAACTGCTTTGCATAGGTAGGTACAATAAGGCTGAACCTGAACCAACAACCACAACTACCCTGCAGCACTTCTTGCATCTATGCATGAGCTTTTATGGTTGCTATGAGCTTTTGCGGGTTTTGCCCTTATAAGCTGCCCCTGGGAAACAGTCAGGGTCTCGGTCTCAGCTCCAAAGACTGACTGCATCCCTGGTCCATCAGTCCTGGGCTGTGTGTGTTCAATAAGTTTCCTGCTTGACTGGGAATGGTGCCTGAATGGTTTGTGGGTTGATCCCTGAGCCCCAACATACTGAACAGCACCCAACTGAGCTGCCTCTCTCCCACACTGCTCTAAGTATCCTCTCTTTCCTGCCTGCTCTCCTGACAGGTGGATGTATCTTATATCTGACTCATTCTGTCAAATCTTTCTCCCTTTTGTCACTTTGACTGCCCCTCAATTACATGTCACTTTCAAAGATAGCTGCTTCCTTTTATAAACTGCTTTCATTGTTTGGGCTTAAAGGTATGTCCATATTTTAGTCAGAGGTATTAAAGGTGTGTACTACGGATGTTTGTATTCTAGCCAGAGGAATTAAAGATGTGTCACTCCAGCTAGATCACATAGATCTAGAAGGTCTTTGGATGTGATCCCTTGTCAGAACAGTCAGGTTGCTGGATTAAAATTCCTCTACAGGCAGGAAGGACAGCAACAAGAAAAGTAAAACAATGAAAATCTCAAATAGTGTATTAATAGTAAATCAGATTGATTACTAACAAATGGTAGCATTCTAATATTTATTAGAGCTGTTTCTGAACATTAATGTTTTGTGATACTACAGTTCTAAATCTACTAGAAATAAAGTTATACCATGTCAAGTAATTAAAATCCTATCTTTAAACATATAAAATACCATTAAATTCTTTCAAATTTAATATTTTCCCTTGAAATATATTTCCTTTTGCAAATGAAAAAAATCACATTTTTATGGAAGTTTTTGTTCAAACTATAGATAAAAATTTCAAGCTTAAGAGAAGAATATAGACAAAAGGAAATCCTTTGATGGTATGACTTCTAAATTATTACTATGTGCTTTTTAGTTTATATATTCTCTCTTAGGCTTACCATGAATATATGGAAATATCCAAGCTGGAAAATTTGAGACCTTTGTCTATGTTAGGTCATTAAACATAACAGTAACTGAGACCAGAGTGTACGTTACAATATAATATCTCTAATACTGGCTGAAGCCAGAAAGAAATTGTAAAATTTCATTGACAGTATTTTGGGAACAATGCTTTCAATACACTCAGTGTTGTTTACAACTAGACATTTGTACTAGCAAGAACGACTTTCTTCTGCAAGCAATCCTTGATATTGACTTTAAACTCTGTTTCAGCTAAAGCAAACTGACATTTATATGACTTAGCAGAGATGAAATTTTAAGAGGTCTGTTTCTCTACCCCATGGGGAGCAGTATCACATGACATAAAAAGCTTGATCTGAGTTCTAAGGCAGAAGGAGAAAATGCAGGTGAAAGCATTTCCTTGTGCCTATTCTAATTTGACTGTATAATGGATCACACATTGGAATGAATGCAGAGAAAAGCAAATTTTACTGAATGCATTTATAAATAGAGATCATACGGCTGGACTTATTTGCTAATAAATATAATGGAAATAAAGCATTATCATACTAAGCACGATTAAACAAGAGATAATGTATTTGTGATTATAAAAGTTTCTTTTAACTGCACAGAAAAGAAGAAAAAACATTCCTTGAATTCTGATGCTAATAAGAGCATTACCTAGTATGATTCACTATTATTGTTTCAATAATAATGTGGTTCACAGTATTGAACTCAGACTGTGCATCTACATTTCTATGCTGCAGTGGCCAGCTATTATATTGGCAGATAAATCCAATTCACTATTCAGTGTTGCTGCAAACCAGTTTATGGACATGATCCACAAGCTGAAATGCTGTTCTTTAATAGATGCAATTATTTCTTTTTATCTTATATTGATTGAATTAAATTATAGTCCTTTGCAGTACTCCTTCCAATGACATACTTTCAATTAGTTACATTGATTTAATAATTTGTATATAGCTTCAATCCTAGTCTACAACAGAATTCTATTATAACACTCTTATCCATTTATCCATATCGAGTCTGATAGTTAAATATCTCATATTTCAATACATATTTTAGTATTTTTAAACTTCATTGTTTTATATTCTATTATGAGAAGAGACAACTTATGTAGTCTTGTATGTATCAGATGAGAGTAATGTCAATAAGCAGGTCATATTTAAAGTAGTAATTCAGAAATATTTGCTGTTACTGACAGTTAAATTTAGAATGTAATGTTTTAAAGAGAGATTTGTCTCTTCTGTTACTTACAAATCTTGAATGCAGATTTTGAATTTTACTCATTTCTGAAATGTAATTTGGATTTAATTCATGTGACTAATTTTATTTTCTTCACAATATTCACATAGTGTTAGTCACATGAAACATTTTGGGATATGTGGAGACATTTTAATTTTTCGTTGACCTCTAAATATATAAGTTTAGTACCATAAACCTTACAATGTAGCCTAAAAGTCTCAAATAACATATAAACATATAAAAGTTTCAAATAAACATAATTTTATGATATCACCACATAAACTATCACCAATAAGTAATACTGGATTGCATTCTAAATAAAATCTTTCTTCAAGAAATCCACATATAATGTCTTATATAAGGATATAAAGATACATGTCTAGTTTAAGGGAAAGCCATGAGATGTTTGTTTTGTTTAAAAAGAAGAATTTTTACATTATCCATGCTGGACATGAAATCAAAATTGTGAGGTTTTAAATAAAATCAAGACATTTGATTTTTAGAAAGGAATACCCCAAGAATTGTCAAAAACCAGAGTATGAAAAAGTTTAGATATGAAATGATGAGGTGAACAGTAAGTCTTTTCGCATATGTGGGTGTCCCTGCAAACACTCGAGCCAGCAGAGGAACGATCTGTGCTGGGAAGAAGAGAATCTGATTTAGTATGACCTAGTTGGCTGGTGTGGTTCTAACCTCTAGAGTCTGATCCCCAAAAGTTTATTTTTGACATATTTAAGTACAGTACAACTTTGGAAAAAAAAATGCCCTCTTAACAATTATCATAACACAGCTTAATGCATGATTACATAGAAAATTCCTTTCAAAGTACAAGTCTTTTGCAAAGTGTTTGTGACCTCTTCCATAAGGATGTGTTCTGTTGGATAGGGAACAATATTTGGGATAAGGTTCTAAAGAGGAAGGGCCTGCATTAAGTCCGTTAGTAGACTCTTTTGCATAGTACTTGGGACCTCTTCCATAAGAATGGGTTCTATTGACTAAGAAACAATACCCAGGGGTCTCAGAGATTTGGGTGAGGCCTGGCTCTACAGATAACAAAAGATTACCAGGTTATTAATAACATTTACTCCCAGCCCTGCGTATGGAAAACAGGTTGTCATAGTTTGGGTTTTATTACTATAAAGAGGCTCTATGACCAAGGCAACCCTAATAAAGGAAAACATTTAACTAGGGCCTTCCCCTTACAGTTTCAGGGGCTCAGTCTGTTATGGAGGCTCCAGGCAGACATGGTGCTGGAGAATGAGCTGAGAGGTCTGAATTAGCACATCTCTTAACAATGTGACCATTTATCATTTTAAACTTTGCCGATCTGTGAGCATTTGTTTACTATATCATTTTGTATGTACTTCAATTAATTTTGTGCTTTAGTGTTTCCACCCTGTTTTATAGATTTATTCCCAATCATTGTTTTTCATTATCTATGGGTATTAAAAATGGGATTTTCTCCCAGTGATTTCTGTCGTGAATATTTCAATATTGATGTATGTAAAAATCACCATATTTTACATTTATTTTTATCCCCATTACTTTATGAAAAATATTTATGAGATCCAAAGTTTTTCTCTTGGAGTATTTAGGATCCTTTAAAGAATAGAATTATATTGCCTGTCAATAGAGACATTTTGAGTTCATTCTTCCTTATTTCTGCCTCTTTTATTTATTTCTCTCATCTTATTCTACTGAAGATGTGTGGAGATAATGGGCCTTCTTGTCTCATTATAGTTCTTAAAAGGAATGCATTCAGTTTGTGCTTATTTAATGATGTTGATTCTAGGTTTGTTATATGTAGCCAGTATTATGTTGAGATATGTATCTGCTGGTCTTAGAACTTAATGTTATTCAAAACTTGAATATAAAAGGGCTATTGACTGTGTCAAAGACTTATTCTGCATCTTTGAGATGATAATTTTATTTTTGTATTTCAGTCTATTTATGGACTATATTATATTCATTGGTTTATACATTTTAAAACATCTATTCATTTCTTCAATGAAATAACTTGATCATATTGTAAAATATCCTTATGTGTGTTTCTGAACTTATTGCATTGAGAAATTTGGTGTCTATATTCCATGGGGAAATTGGCCTATTGTTTTTCATTTTTGTTACATTCTATGTATGTGTGTAGACATGGATATGTTTGTACTCAGGGGCCCATAGAGTCCAAAAAGGCAACAAGTGCCCTGGAACTGGAATTACAAGTGACAACCACCCAGTGAGGTTCCTGGGAACTGAATTTGAATCCTCATAATAATAGCAAGTTCTGTTAACTGCTGAGCTGTTTTTCAGTCCCCAAGGTTAAACTGCATAATATAATTATAAAGAGGATACTGACTGGATTATTAAGTATTTACAAAATTGTTTAGTTCCTAAAAGAAATGAATATTAAATGCTGTGATAGTGTAGGTGGGACAAAGAAAGAAGTACTTGCAATTTAGTTGATATTAGGTTTTTACTGTCAGGTCCAAGGCCTCTCTTCCCTTAAAATAGAACATTGATAACATTATTCTAAACAGCAGTACTTTGGCCTAGTAAACAGCAGGACTGTTAATGGGTAAAATAAGATCTTAAAATGGTTTCTCTTCACCAGGAACCACCCTTAATCCCAGAGGAACCTCCCTTGAGCTTCCTGCAAAGGTCAACTATCTGACAAGGGCACTGAATTCCAGACAGCTCTGATCTCCCCTCTACTTGTTTTCCCCACTATTTTGCACTTCTTTCTGTACTCTGAGTGATAGCTTTGGTAGTTTGATACCCCCAAAATCATTCTTTCTTCCTACAGAGTGGTCTAGGTCAATAGTTTCTCTTTGCCATAGTTGGATAAAATACTAACATTGGCATATATAATCTTGATGAAGAACCTCATGGGATCTCCTGTGCAATCTTTTTCAATCTTTCTGTACTCATTACGAAATAAAATCCAAAGAAGCAAGTTCATGACAATATAAAATAATTATCATGTTTTCCTTTATAAGACAGTGCTAGTGAGATTCCAAATGAGAGTTCTGTGTCTTAATGGATTCAAGGGAGGATTCATATTTGCACTGAAGGTTGTGATGCAGTATTCCTGAGTCCTAGGAGCAAGAGTCTTGACTCCCCTTTGATAATCGCTGTTGTAAGGTAAGATTGCTTAATTATCTATTATCCCATGTGGATCACACACCTCTGTTCAAGGTTAAGTGAGGCTACCCTCTGTATTATGACTTGGTTCTACAGCAGACACTTCTTCATAAATACACTTGAATCTGGAAGGCATGCACTGACTTTTATGGCTTGGAGCAATCATTTCATTACTGCATCCTGTATTTGGTCATCCCCATGGCCCGCTGTGATAAATGCTGTAGCCTCAGGATGATAAGTTCTTCCTTCACAGGCCTTTAGGTCAAATTAAAGGAGGTTTGCCTCACATGCATTCAGCTAATGGCAGTGTACGATTTAGATGTGATAGGAAGGCTCATAAAAACAGCAGAATATCCATTCATAGTATTGTCTGATTCATAGACCATGAAAATTCATGTTATTTATATTCTCTATGACTTCCTAAAGTGTCAGATGTGAAAGAGTTTGAAGAGGGAGGACACATCTAGAGAAATTAATTTCTTGAAGGTGGAAGAGAGATAGCATGCAAAGAGCCATTAAAAATTCATAGATGTACAAAGTGCTTTTGGATTTGTTAATTGTTTACGAAGATTTACATAGTATCCAGAGAAGTATAAAGATATAAACAATAGTAAATTTTTATGTAATTTAAAAAATTGATTTGGGTCAGTAGCAACTTATTCACAAGTATGGATGTTATTGACTTTATGTAAGAGCAATAAATATTTTGCATTTAAATTAAGCCGATGCATTACATTACTTGTATCTGCACTTATCCACAGGCTTACTGATGCATGATTTCGTGCTTACCAGTAAATAGTGCAGACAGTGCTGAAAGCAATTATTTTTACCCGTTTCAATAAAAAAAATCAAAATTATTCCAAACATTTTTTAGTCTACATCAAAATCTAGTCATAAAGAATGGTAAATAAAAAAAATAATAATAACCACTTAAATTCCATTTTAGGGAATGAAAAATGTTATTGCATTTTTTCTTTTTTCTTTATGCTCATCATAGCTGCATTGGTTGAAATGTGACTTGCTTATAAAGATAAAGAAATGAAGCTATATATTATTATATAAATGATGAATTCTTAATGTATTCTATATAAACATTGCATAACTATTACAGGTTGCAAATAATGCACCCATTACTTTTCTGATTCTTTATTAAAGGATAACCATTACTAAGGAGGACAAAATTGTGAAATCCTTCTAATTACTTATAGTTGAAACATTTGGAAACTTGGAAGGGTAATGTCAGTGTTCACTGATTATAGTGATTTTTCTCACTAGAGTGATACATTTCTGTATCGAGAGAGTGGTAAATTGTAAGAGTCAAAATTAACCTGTGAGCACCACTTGCCTAAGGACAGAACTTCTTGAGTGTTGATTGTTGTGATCCTTGGGAAATAATAGGCCACATATTTTTGTACCCCAAACAAATTTATTTGGACTAGAAATGGTTGATTGGATGTGGGTGGAGGTATGTAGGCAGGGGATATGTCAAACATATTCTTGCCTCTGATTGGACCTGATGGGAAGTAATATGGCCATGAAGTCTTTCCTTTTTAAGCCTTTACAAAGCATGACTCATGGCCATTTCCTGGGATCCCAGAGAAGGACCTGGCCGGAGCTCATCAGTGTGGCCAGTAATTAATTAAAACTTGCTTTAATTGACTAAAACATTGCTAAACTGTTCCTTCTCTAAAGTGCGCAGACCTGCAAAGTTGCATGACTCCAGCTCTGTGACTTTACTACAATGAGAAAATTCTTGAAGTAATGGTATATTCTCATATTAAAGGAATAATTACTTCGTCTTTCTTTTAGTGTGGCTTAGTGTTTCCATCTCTCTTAGGAGTTTTATTGCCTGCTTTAGGAATGGTTCCCTTGCTGGGTGACTGACTTGCCTATTTGGACTCTTAGATACTCAGCCAGGTGAGATATTCCGTTCTTTTAGCCAAAGGAAAATTGTTTCCCCTATGGCATCTTAAGCTGTGTAAAATTTATTTTTCTGGAGAGGACATCCTAAAATGAGATGAAGAAGATGAGATGAAGTTGAGGAAAAATGCTTGAGGGGTGCTAATCACACCTCTGACATTCTAAAATGAATATCAGAATGATAGTATATTACTCTGAATAGACTAAAACCCATGGAACTCTTGGTACAATTCAATGAAAGTATGACTCATAGCATGTGAAGTCTATGTTAATCAAGCTGTTTTAAATGGAAAATGAATATATATTTCATGTATCTTTAATGCTATTTCCTCTACTTCTGAAGATATGAACATAAAAACTGCTGCTGACCCGTTGTCCTTGCCTCAGGGCAGGTGGTGGGGCAGCTTCTGAAGTCTAGACTTGCCTGGACTTGCTCAATTCTTGGAAATAGAGAATTAGCCCTAGTCTCCTTAACTGCCAATTTGAAGCCTGTCATGGACTCAGCCTAGCCTTCTCAATATTGACATTTAGTTTCTTGATTTCCTTTTATTGGTAAAATTCATGTTTTCATTTTTAACACACTTGTTATAAAATACTGCATATAGCAGGGCTTAATCTTCCTTAGATATAAAATAAAATTGCTAAAACATATTTTTTTAATTCCAAGAATATTGTGTATTTTAAATAATATTCTTTGAATATTTTTCTAATTAACTAAAACAAAACAAAACAAATTTACACTTAGCATTACAATATTTAGATTAGACATATATTTAGAAAGAATTCATTAGTGAAAGATATTACATTTCATTAATTCAATTTTTCTGACTGACCAAGAATTAAATGCTATTTCCCATACTTCTTTGTTCATACTTCTAAATCTTTCATAATGGGTGCCCAACCAGTAAACTTCGGATGTAATTGTAATTAATCTTAGCATTAAATAAGAGGTTTTATTGTCTCCATAGAGCTAATATTCAACTTCTTATCAGTATTAATGATTCCCCAAGAATATAATTTTAGCTATGTCATAAAATTATAGAACATTTCCTGATTCAGTCAACCATACATTTATTCTTTTCTTCTGCTGTCTTAGCATTATCACATCTTTGAATATGACTTTAAAAAGTTATATCATCCCAATTCTACGATCTAAAGTCTATATACACATGCATGATATAACCTATCCTACTACTACCTTTGACAGAACCAAGAAGACCCTCCTCAATTGTGATTGCTTTTTTGATAATGTTTTTGTAACTTATTTTTATTTTAATAAAAATTTTAAATTAAAAATATTAAAATATTTTAACGGTGTAAAGGTGTTAGATATCATTAGATTTTGAACATATTCCGTTAAAACAGTTTTACTTTCTCTTGTCTTCCCTTTCCATTACTACCCATTGTCCATTTTTATAGCCTTGCTGTTGTGATCGTTGTGTGGCTCCAGAAAGACCACACCAGACAAAACAGTTCCACGTGAGATTTATTGAGAGAGAAGGGCAAGGTGGCGGTGAAAAGAGAACAGGGAAGAGAGAGAGAGATCAGAGGGGCCTTTCTTTTATATATGGATAGTGATGTAGCCACTGGTAAAGGTGGGCAGTGAGCCAAGTGGATTCTGGGAATATGGTGGCTGTTACCTTGGCAACAGGTGCGGGTCGCACTGTTGCCTATATATGATGTCACAGGTTTCGGAGGACCTGATACCAGCATTTCCCTTATCTGTTTTCCTTTTTCATGTCCCGTGTGGCCCTTTTCCTATGTCTATTCTGTCATTATTCACTATTATTGCAGTTCATATAAAAGATAAGATCTGCCCATGTGGGAGAACATGTGGTCTTCATCCTTCTGGGTTCAAGTCACTTGCTTAATATTATACTTTTCAGACCTCGATGTTAGGTACTGTATATTCCCATGCATTATCATTGGACAGGAAGGCCATAAAGCATCCAAAACAGTATAGGCTGTTGCCATTGCTTGTGGTTGCTCACCACCAATAATTGGTAAGGCCCTGTTGCTGTAGACATCAAACGCTTTGGTTGTAGTACATAGATTAGTAAGTCTTGAGCTGACCAGAAAATGTTCTCCCTGCTGGCTGGCATTCTTACCGTCAGAACTTGTTATGCTGTAAAGGTGACATGAGTGTGTTAGATGCAAGCATTGTTATGGCTAGGTGCAAGGACATCTACCACGAACTGCTACTCTGAATTTTTGCTTACTTGAATTTAGTCATTACTGAATCTTGAACTTGATATTCACATTTAATTTTACTAACTTGAAGAGAGGTCAATAAATCTGCTATTATATTGAATTTTTATTTTCCTTTTACCTCAAGCTTTCTCATAAGTGGTTTTTTCACTTTTAAGTCCATCTCTGTTCATAGATAGTGGCACAAGAAGTAGC
The DNA here is from genome assembly GCA_036184795.1 of Tokudaia tokunoshimensis. Taxonomy (NCBI): domain Eukaryota; kingdom Metazoa; phylum Chordata; class Mammalia; order Rodentia; family Muridae; genus Tokudaia; species Tokudaia tokunoshimensis. Next base: position 96,308,614 of record BTHU01000016.1, read on the forward strand.
TTAAACTTTAAACAGCTCCTCTCAACTTTGAAATGGTAGTTTTATTTCAGCCTTTCATCGAGACAGAATTCTATCAGTAATTAAAAATACCAAGTTTAAGAAACCTTGTGGGTTTCTAACAACAACCATTCCATCTGACAAATACAAATTACTAAAGAAACCATTTGATGTAACTAGTTATTAGCATTAAAGTTATTGTGAATAATAACTAATCTATTCATTGTTATAATCTCAATACTTCTGATTTTTCAGTTTAAGAACTCATTTGAAAAATAATATCTATTGAAGATGATATTGGGTATAAATTATGCTAGATAAATGAAAGTCTGTCTTAAGAAATGCGTACAGCACAAGAGCTCAGCAATCAATCAACACCATACTAATGCTATATTAATATAATTTTATATAATATATAATATATTATTATATTATATAATATATAATTATATAATATAATTTTATGTGTTTCATTTTCATTCTGGTTACTTAGTCTATTTTTCCTAAATTTGTTATTTAATGATGTCCAAATTCACTTTAATGTTTAACATGTATGTAAAACTTTAGAAAATTAGTTTTGTTTTGTTTATGGGCAGAAGCCCCCTCTGAGAACTGCTGCCATATCCCAACTACTATATAAAGAAATGGAATGATAGACTCTCTTTTATGAGAATATTGGAGAGCTATCATCAGGATTTGTTATCAAATATCCTTAAATCTTTTACCTTGAAACACCATATATTTTATTGTTGATTGGTATAGATTTATTTGCTAGAAGATTTGTAAATGACTTCTATGATTGTCACAGCTATTTTCTACTCAGAAATTTATTTTATTTACTCTGAAAAATAATATAAAATTATTATTTATATATGTAGAATTTTTTGAATATCTAAAAGTGTTAGGGTCTATTTATGCCAGTATGGAAAATATTTGATTTTTTGCAGGTGTATACTTTAAATTTTCTAACATTAGACCCTGAGAAAAGAAAAACAATTAGTCTTTGAGTTCTTCTTCATGTAAGTTTTGCCATCAGTCTCAATTTTAATTTACCAGTGTTATGTTACTGAGTGTTTAAGAGTATATTAACACAAATCTCAAGAGTTTATAAGAGGAAATAGCAAGAACTATCACATCACTGATCATGAAGTCTTTTATGTTCAGCTTATAATTGGGTAAGTATATTAAAATGTCCATAATGACATAGTTCTTAAAATGTCCAGAGACCAAAATTAAAATCAATTGAAATGGAATTGAAGTTGAAGCTTGGTGGGCACAAGAGCGGATGTAACTATAATTTGCCAAAACTCTTGGAATCTACACTGGCACCTTCTGCTGTTTTTAACAAAATGTCAAATGTTCTATTTTGCCAATAAAGATCAGGAGCCAGAGACTGGAGTGAAAGGCTGCTAGCTTAGAGAGGTAGAGAAAGGGCCAGACTGACCTTCCTCCTCAGCCAACACCCCAGGAGCGGAAAAGAAGTTCTCCTCCACATGTTCTCAAAAACTAACTTTCAAAATGAATGCCACCCCCTTCTACTTACGATGTGCCTTTCTATCCATCCTCTTGACCTCCTCTTACTCTCTATGGTTTTTTTCCCCTAAGGTTCAGTCCCTGTCAACTGGCGGCTTGCTCTGCCTCTTGACCTATGGTTGACTTTATTTATTCCTGTTTACACTAAACAGAAAGCTCCTGGATTAAAGGTATGTGCTAGGGCTGAGGCACAGCACAACTAGAAACATTTTTTTTCCCAGTAAACAACACAATCCTGGTTTTCACAGTGTAATCAGATATCCTGCAACATTTTCCCCATTCTTGTCTAAATAAAAAGGAAAGATTTTAACTCAGTAGTCAAGCCATAGGTGTCCCCTGTTTGCCCAGAACCTGATGGCCAAAGGGCATAGGGCAGTTTTTCCCAGTGGTTAGCGTTATACCTCTGTTTAAGATCTAAGGATGTTCTCTACCACTGAGCTGTATACCAGCCTCATTATAGTTTTGACATGCATTTCCATGAAAACTTGAAATTTAAGCAGATTTCTATACAACTATTGGCATTTCAATGTTATTTAACTTTAATTTTTGTTATACATTGTATAAGTTCCTTATTTTTGGTAGAAATTAATTCCTTATATATGTGGTTTACAAATACATTCTCCCATACAGTAAACTTCATTTTCATTGTATTAGTTTGTTTGATTTGCTGTGTAGGAAACTTTCCTTTGGGTACTTTTATTTTTTGTCAGCCATGATTTTGATAACGTGACCAGTGCCAAGGTCAATGTCAAGAACATTTCAAAATGATTGTTTCTAGCCTTTTATTTGAGAGAGAGAGAGAGAGAGAGAGAGAGAGAGAGAGAGAGAGAGAGAAATTTTAATTCAGCAACATGGTGCTGGCAAGAAATCACATCCGAAGACTTTTAGGTCTAAGTGATCCAGCTGAAATAGGGACATGTTCTGGATTATAGTATGATCTGGTTGCAATAAAGTCATGCCCTTAGTACACACCCTTAATTTGTAATGGTGACTATAAAGTTAGTTTGTAGAAGGACAGCCAGGTTTGAAAGTGACATCTAATTGAAGGGCAGACAAAGTGACAAATTAGAAAAGAATTTAATAGAATGAATCGGAGATAGGAAATGGCTAACTCTCGGAAAAGAAAGGCTATGTAAGAGCAGCATAGATGGGTAGAGAAGAGGAAAGACACAGGTCGTGTGGGTGTGTGTTGGGGGAGAGTTGTACCAGAATGGTTTTACAGAGGCAGGTTGCATAGTGATAGACACCGGTGAAGACAGAATGAGCCAGAGAATGAGAAGGAGTCAGAAGATTAAAACAGATTGTCAATGTTAGTATGAAACCATGCAGGTCAATTCAGTGAGACACCTAGAGAAGTCAGATTAAATCAGTCAGCTTGGAAGATTAGATTGTACAGAGGCTAAAAGTGTTCAGGCCCAGGACTAAGGATAGTTAGAACAAAGAAAGAAACTCTCTGGGCTCAGCTCAAACTGTGTATTTACACAGCTTGGGTACAGCTCTCACCTCATTACTTCACCTGAGAAAATAAAGCAATATTTACAGTTCTTGCTATTTCCTGTTTTAGATCCAATCCAATTTGAATTAATTTATAAATGTGGTATAGGTTATTCAGTTCAGGATCAATCTCATGAAGGTGGAGATTCTGTTTTTTCTCAATTTTTAAATCGAAACATTATCGTTTAGTAATGTATACTCTAAGTATGCTTCTGAAGGATCAGATGACTACATGACAGGGATTGACTCTAGACTTCCTATTCGGCTTCTTTGATGTACATGTGTTATGCCAACTTCATTCCTATATCTCTATCATCTTTTGAAAACATCGAATGTGATTATTACAGATGTATTATTGTTTTTTTTTTGACATAGCTTTGTCTGTTATGGGCCTTTTGGGAATTCATATGAATTTGAGGATTATTTTTCTATTTATTTAAATATGCTGTCAAAATGTTTATTGAGAAACTACTGAATAACTAAATAATTTTGAGTAGTATATATAGTTTGAACGATATTCAGTCTCTAATTCCTGATCACTAGATCCCAGTCTAGTTTTCGGTGTCTTCTTTATTAACATTTTGTAGTTTACTATACTTAAGACTTTTATCTCTTTTGTTAAATTCATTCTTAAGTATTTTTGGTGATAATATAAATGTAAATGATATATATTTAAGTTTATTTATTCACTATATAACCCCATAGCAGCCCTTCCTCTCCTCCCAGGACCCTCTCACGTAAGTCCTCACACCATTCCACCTTCTCCTTCTCTGGTCCCCTCTGGGTGTCACTCCTCTCAACCCCACACTCCAACCCATCTATCCCGAATCCCCTCTCCCACATATCAAATGTCTATGAGACTAGATGTGTCTTCACCCACTGAGGCCAGAAAGGCAGACAGGCAACAGGCTCAGGGACAGTCCCCTCTTCCAGTTTTGGGGGACCCACATAAAGACCAATCTGCTCATCTGCTATGTGTTCAGGGGACCTATTTCCAGTCAGAGTTTGCTCTTTGGTTTGTGATTCAGTCTCTGGGAGCTCCTAAGGGTATGGGTTAGTTGACTCTGTTGGTCTTGCTATAGAGTCCCTGTCCTCTTTGGGTCCCTCAATCCTTCTCTCAGCTCTTCCATAAGACTCCCCAAGTTCCATCTAATGTTTGGGTGTGAATCTCTGTATCTGCTTCCATCAGCTACTGGATAGGGCCTCTCAGAGGACAGTCATACTAAGCTCTGTAATACATGTCTTTTGGGGTCTGGGTTACCTTACTCAGGATGATGCTTTCAAATTCCATTCATTTTCTTGTGAAATTCATGATGCCCTTGTTTTTAATGGCTAAAAAGTATTCCATTGTGTAAATGAACCACATTTTCTGTATCCATTATTCAGTTGAGGGAGACCTAGGTAGTTTCCACTTTCTGGGTATTACAAATAAAGCTGCTATGAACACAGTTGAGGACGTATCCTTGTGAGATTGTGGAACATCTTTTGTGTATATGCCCAGGAGTGATATAGCTGGGTCTTGAGATGGAACTATTTCCAAATCTTCTGAGAAACTGCCAAATTGATTTCCGGAGTGTTTTTTACAAGTTTGTACTCCCACCAGCAGTGGAAAAGTGTTCTCTTTGTTTCTTAGTATTGGAAATATTCTCTCATCAAATCTGATTCTCTCTCTCTCTCTCTCTCTGTCTCTCTCTCTCTCGTCATTTATGTCGATGATTTATCTAAGTGTTATTTGTACTTTTGTTTTCAGTAGGATATAACCTTTTTAAGTAAGGGAAATTAGCTAGACAACACTCAAACCTCCCTGTTGGTTGTGAATATCCAGGGATCTCTGAAATACAAGATCTGATCAGGTTGAGGGTCTTCTCATCTGGCATGATACATTATTCCATTTAAAAGAGTTAAAGTTGACTTTTATGAAACACATCTTGCTGTATTTTATAAATTTTCTTCCTTGGTAATTGAATTCAATCGGGTTTCCTTGTTGGCAATTTTCATTCAGCATTGCTCCATAATTCAACTGACCTGAACTTTCATTGCCCTGCTGGAGGCAGGTCCTGATGCAGCATAATCAGGTAAACACATTTAAAATGATAAAAGTCTCAGGTAGGATAAATGCTTCTTATCACAACTATTCATCCATAGGTGGTACTCTACTTTTCAGTTTTATGACTGTGAACTTATCCTGAGGGATAAGTGCATTGAAATGTCCTGTTAAAGATTAAATACTTTCCTCCCAAGAGGAAAATAGCTATTGAACTATTTACAACAAGGTTGTAAGTCAACACAAGCAGTTGTTCCATGCATTTTCTCATTCCAGCATTCTTAACATCATACTCTAATGAATCAACTTAAGATTGATTCAGCCTGAATTCAGGCCAAAATATAGATGGTTTATTTTAACTTTATGATTTAAGAGGATCTTTGACATCTTTGCAAATGTAACCAGTAAATTCATCATAAAACAGTTATGAAAGTTGGACTCAACAAATTTGAGAATGTCTTTATGAAAACATATTAACTTTCTTTTTAAAATAACATGAATCATTTTCTGAATTGTTTCTGGAAGAAAGCAAAATAAATCAAGCCATGCCCTCCCACAGTGTGGTTACAATGTAAAGGAAACACAAAGGAGCAGATTGCTTTCGATGGGTGATTGTGTGTAGAAGGATAAATACAAGTATAAGAAAACAGAAAGTTACATGAGCTAAGAACACGATGATAAACACATGATTTTGAGCTCATTTGAAAGAAACATTTATTTAGCCATGGTACATCACATGACTATGCACTCCTACCTACCCATCATGAATGGTATCAGACCTAGAAACACATGGAGCTTTGATGAACTCATAGCAGTCTGTGATAATATGTATTGTACACATGGGATGAAGAAGATAATGGGCAGAAGATAAATACCGTGTGTAGGTGCATTAGGCTACATCCCCAAACCATCCTCAAATCTATAATCCTGGACTTGTCATTAACCCATGCCACTCAAAAATGAAATGAATTGATAAAGAAAGAGGGAAATATTTATGTTTGTTTTGAATTAAGACCATCTCAGTGCAAAAAATTTTCTCTGCCTTGCACCACTCAATGCCCTCAAAGAGAGCAGTGAGGGAAAGCCTTTATGGGCCAGAGCCTTTTATACATGATCATGGAATTTATGTATTGTTAAAAACATCTGAAGTCATAGACAATGCTATTATGGCCCTAATTATACCCCTACCAATTCCTGTGTGAAAGTATTAAACCATGGTACCTTGGAATGTAACCTTATTTGGATATTTTCTAAGTAATGAAAGAAATTTTGTAGCTAGTAGAATGTGGTGGTTTGAATGAGAACGGTGCCCATGGAATCATTTATTTGAATGTTTGGGAAGCATGAAGATGTAGTAGCTTGTTGGAGGAGGTGTACCTATGGGGGTAGGCTTATGTTATTCCTAGTCTGCACTGCTCCATGTCATGCCTGCCCTGGCTACCGTCATGGTCCACGGTCATGGACTCTAATCCCCTGGAAACATAAACTACAAATAGACCGTTTGTTGTTGTTTTGTTTGTTTGCTTTTTTGTTTTTTTCTGTTTTTTTTTTTCATATGTTGCTTTGATCATGGTGTTTTGTCATGGGAACAGCAAAGTAAGTAGATACTGTCTAATGACCATTTTTTTCCCAGTCCCCTTCTCATTTTGGCTGTGAACTGTAGATTTCCCTGAGCATTTTCCTTGATCTCAGTCTACTACTTTCAGGTTTATAAGCAGTTTCATTCTTCCCACTGTTCAAATATGTTTAACATGCTGATGTTTTACTGTTAGAGTAAGAAAAACTCCTAGTCAAGAAAAATGGAGTCCCTAGCCTGGGTGGAGTTGGGTTGGGTCATTTGCTTGACCTAGGAGAGTGGCTTACCTTTAGTCATGCTAAAGAGGTAGGCAAACAATGTTTTCTTCAATGAGATTTTCTTCCTTTCAATGAGATTTTCTTCCTGCAAAGAGATTTCTCTTTTTTCCTAGAATCCCTGCCCCTAATCCAGTGACATAACTGGCTACAGTCACACAGCTTTGAATACAACTTTTCCTGAACTTTTTCCTTTTCTTAGATCATTTTCCCCCCAACATCTTTGATTTCTTCTCTAAGCTTCCATTCATGCCTTGCGGCTGCTTGGTTCCCATGAGTCTGATCTCCATATTAGTTTACACAATGTAGTTTTTTCTTCTTTGCCCCATTGTCCGCTGGACAGCTGAAGAGGTTTTACCATTTGTGTACTTGGGATTTTTCTTCTAAATTCTAATAAAACTTTCCTTGAGCTTCAGTTTGAATGTACTTTAAAATTGTTTGTTTAATGAGACCAATAATCCCTAGAGGTGACCCTGATTTTTCCTGTAACTTTTGGTAGCCATGAACAGACTCCCAAATTCTAGTAACATTACAATATTAAAAAGTTTTTCATATATTCTTAAAATATTCATAATTACTCTACAAATCTGTAGCATTCATTTACTTGTGATAATCTGAATTTTTAAATGAAAATGGATAATTTGATTAGAAATAATGATGGAATAGCTTTAATTAAAAATAAAAATTGCCTTGTAGCCTGAATACTGCTAATATAATTATGGTTTAACTCTGAATTTGGAGTCATATCCACTGAGAAATCCTATATTGGTTGATTAAGGCAATCTTAAAGAGTTGCTTAAAGAATAAATACGCCATAAGTTCATGAACAATAGATAATATTTTTCTTATAAAAACAGAATTTAAGTATTTAAAATAAATTTATGCTATTTATATTTCCAAGCAACATGTGAAAGTGTTGGGAGTGTGTATGGTAATTAAATTTATACCATATTAAAATTTTGCTTGATTAGTTCAATTGAATAAATGAGATTAATAATTACAGATAGATTTTTGTTCTACAAAATTTCACAAAAAAGTAAGCAGTATCTTTCTGGTGTTACTATCTCATCATGTATCATTAGCTTTTATTTGTGAATACCAGTTCTGTGAATATTGCATTAATGAGCTAGCTCTTCCATGAAAATTAGAATATTTGATTTCCATCATATTTTCTTTGCTTTTCACCAAGAACTATTTTATCATCTTTAATACAATCAGGGTTCTTATGAAATTTGAGGATATATATTTAGAATAGCTAGAATCATAAATTTTTAACATAGGAAGTCAGAAACATTTTTTTCCTCTCTTGTGAAGTTTTTTCACCTTGGGTGAATATGAAAAACAAGGAAATTCCAAGTAGTTTTAAACAACGTGAATGTTCTTATCACTATTCAATTTGTTTTAATAGGAATCACATTTCTTAAATTCACATTTTTTCCCTTTCTTTATTACGTTGAACTTTGGTTAATATTTTAATTCAATAACAGAATAAATGATTGTGTTATGGTAGCCATTTAAATGAATACTAATTAGATACCCATTAGTAGGTTTGTAGTTTTATTGTTTGTTTGCCAGGGTTTGTTCTGTTTTTGATTTGTCTTTAATGGTTGAGATGGAGCCTAGTGCTCTTTATGCTAGGCAAGCATCTTATGACTGATCTTCACCAACACT